>PYUH01004024.1:431935-700257 GCA_016808085.1 Suaeda aralocaspica
AATTTTTTTTTTTTTTTTTTTTTTTTTTTTTTTTGTAGATTGTGAGCTCTAATGCTCTAATGGTCTTATCGTGCCTAGCATAATGATACGTGAGCAACCAACGACACTAAGACCTACTATTTTATACGTAATACAAAACTAATAAGAACCACATAAAATTCAAATAGAAATATGCACTGAATTATTTATAAAAAAGGTAAACCTCTAATGCCCTATAGGCTATAACTCATGAATGTTATGTGATAAGCCTAGTAATTATACACAGATTTTTTTAATAGATTATGTGCTCTAATGCTCTAATGGTCTTATCGTGCCTAGCAGAATGATATGTGAGGAACCAACAACACCAAGGCCTACTATTGTATAGGTTTTCTACTATTTTCATAACTAAAGCTATGATACAGATACGATACGCAATAATAAAGGATCTGGGCATGTGAATGAATTAATGCTACTGCCACTTTTGATAACTTTCATTCAATAACATATGAGCAAGGGTAATACCATAGTAGCCTAAGAAAATAGTACATTTAAAGGAGGGGACAATGGTAAAAGAGACATGCATATCATATTTATTGGGCAAATATGTGGTTCAATATAAGGATTAAGATCATACATTGATAAGATGGAGAATAGCTTAGTCTCCATTGTGGAAAATGAAGCTGGCAATAACAATTCTAACACAAAATTGCTCTTATAGTGTAAATACTACTGATTAATAGATCTGCTTAACCAAACAACTAAATGAAAAACTAAATTGGGGTTACAAAAAAAAACCCCCAAAAAAAAAAAAAAAGAACACAAAATTCAAACAAAAAGATTAAAAAAAGATACAAACTTGTGAACTCAAAGACAAAACTTTAGGTAACTATGGAAATAGACCACAAACTATAACACTACACTCCTGATTTGAAACTAAATTAGAACATTCAAATGAAGAAACTTTAATTGGATTGAATAAAATTGAAAGGTATTACATAGTGAAAAATAAGCTCAATTCCAAATGAAGAAAATTAGATTCAATTGAATTAATCACATATGGAGGAAGAAAGTAAATTGCAAAGAGACTAAACTGTAATAGCATTGAAAAATCCAAATTAAAAGTACATGCAACACACACATATCAAATCCAGGAAAACATAAACCCAATCAATTATGTTTTAACAGATGAACTTCGAACCCCCAAGCATCAATTCAAATCAAGGGGAAAAAAACATAAAAAAAGGCAACATAAGAAGTTTGCAAAGATACTTACCGGAAGCTGAACTGTGGTTGCAAAAACGTTGTTTCCATTGTATATAAGAACAATATCATGATCCTAATTAGAGACAATAATTGGGGTAGTGATTGCGGATCAAATATTAGATACAATGAATTATAGAGGGAATTGAATGCTTTGGTGGAGAGAAATGGTTTTCGGTTGAGGGTGGAAGTGAGCAACCGCCATTGTTAAGTATTAAAGAGAGGTTGGTTTTAATATGAATGAATTATAACAGTGTTAAATTTAATTAAAGGAACGTTGAAGAATTGAAGTGTGATGTATTTGATTGGCCGCGTGTCGTTGCAAATTTGAAGTTACTTAGCTCTACAAATAAGTAATTTGAAGGATAGTATTTTATTCAATGACTTAGAAGGAGAGGAGTGGTTGGCCAGTAACTATATTGCACACTAAAACCAAGATGGAACCTTGGTAAATGTTTTTTTCAAAACAGAAGCCTGAAGGAATAGTAACCATGCAATTGCCATGTAGGCGTGAGATGCACCATGTCATCATACTTATACATTAGACGGCGATACATGGCGGAGAATTAGGCTTCTCCTTTCATTTTAAGAACGGAGTTGATTAATCAAATTACATGTGACAACACCTACAATCTAATTTCGTACTAACAAAAAACACATTATGAAAAAAAAACATATTTGATAATTGTAGCCGACACAAGGCATTACCGGGGCCAAAATTCTAGTACAATATATTAAAAGGTGTTTCGGACAAGATCAACGCGCCACTTAAGCCCCCCCCCCCCCCTCCATAGCACCATATATGCAAGTTCTTTCCAAATTTGCACCATGTATGCAAGAACTCATACAACATATCCAAAATATATATATAATAGCAACAAGGATTGAACCCATGACCTCTCTTATGTCAAATAATTCGATTACCAACTCAACTAAATATTTNTTAACCCCCCCCCCCCCCCTCCATAGCACCATATATGCAAGTTCTTTCCAAATTTGCACCATGTATGCAAGAACTCATACAACATATCCAAAATATATATATAATAGCAACAAGGATTGAACCCATGACCTCTCTTATGTCAAATAATTCGATTACCAACTCAACTAAATATTTTTAATGTCATATAAATCATTTTTGTAAAGATATATATGCATTATAGTTCTCAAGCAATGCTTTAACTATCTCTCACCATTTTAATAGCCATATGTTACCAATGAGACGTTGGAAATGCATGTTATTATGAACACCAAGAAAAAGCAAGCAAACAATGAGGATCTTATAAAAGGAAGAATGACTGTCATTCTTACATTCACCTTCATCAATAACAACAATTAGCTTGCAATAATTTCTTTACAATAATAAATTTTTCAAACTGCGTAATATATGAAGATAAACACCGATTCTGAAACACTTTACAAATGTAGCATTACATTTAGTTTTATAACTTGACCGACTATGTGCATTGTTATGTTACCATTACATTATCAATAAATTATGACTTACGTAAACCATTATGTCAAAAAAACATCAAAAATTGGGAAATAAATGCATGACCTGGGGCAACGCCCGAGCCTATCCACTAGTTTATCTTTCAAATCAATAAAAGTTTTCCATATGCCATTCAAATTAATAAAAGCTTACTATATATATATATATATATATATATATATATATATATATACAAATAATTGAATACTTAAATCATTAATTAACTTACATCTTTTAAGGGACAAAATGAATAGATATTACTGTTCTGGAGTACATATTAAGACAAATTGTTATGCGGTATAAACATCAACTCTAACGATATGAGCAATTAAATTTAAAAAACAAAACTATACAAACAAATAAAAAAATCACATGCAAATTAACATTTCCTACTTTTGATACTATTCAAGTGACTATGATTCATATATATATGTATAGAAAGAGGATCATGTGAAAACTGTTTTCACCGTGAAAACCACAAAAAGAGGGTATATATATGTATATATGTATATATGTATATATATGTATATATTTCATGTACACCCACATTACTAGGGATGGTCATGGAGCTGGTCTAGGGGCGAGCCTAAGTGGACCCAGATCCAGACCCACCCCAAATCTATTGGGTCTAACAAATTTTCAACCTTACCTAAATCATTTGGTCTGGTGGGTCTAGAAATGGGACTAAGTTATATAGCATTTATTTTTGCATTCAAACTTAAATCGTATTATACTAACAAACTTATGTGCCGAATACGAGTTCAAGCCTCAGTACAATTACGAGTTCAAATTAAATTAGCAAAAAACAAAACGAGTTTGAATAAACCAGATTAGTGACATACGAGCGTTGTAGGGACAGTCGTATACCTATCAAAACTAACCTACAACTCCAACTAATGTAGAAAGGGAAGTAGGGATGGAATCAACAGGGAAACAACGAATTTCTACTAACACTAAAAACCTATTATGCCGTAAGAGGCACTTGAATTGGTTTTCAACTAATAAAATAATTACTACTAAAAACACGAAAATAGCAATAAACTAAACCTAGGATATCGGTTCACCAAGAATCAGCCGGACAACGAACTGACTAACAATTAACTAACAGACTTATGACTTCCTGAATTAAGGCTCACTAATCCTCTCGAATCTAGTCACCTTCAAACTTCCTCTAGTGGCTCTCGCTCACTTAGATTCGTTTTGCCTATTATCCCAGTGATCTAATTGTTGTAAACTTACCTCTCGGCATCGATTTCGACAGTATCAATTCAAACTAACAATCAAACTTGGCCAGAATTTAATTGAAAGCAACACAAACTATTAACAGGAATTCAGAAATAACATAAAACACATTAATTAATAATAAATCAAAACAAAGGAACTAATCCATGGATCCCCTAGTCCTAGAAAATAAACTACTCACACATAATTAAAACTAAAGAAAACAAATTAATATTAAACACTAGAACTAGAAACATGAATAAATTAAATAACCTAATTAACATAAACTAGATAAACCAAAAACATAAACTAGGGCAGAAACAAGATCTAAGAAATAAACTGCTACTAATAAATATAAACCATAAACATGAATAAAATAATGAAAACGATAAAAGATATTAAAATAGAACTAGGAATTAAGATCGTAGTGAATGAATGATTGAGTTTGAACAAAAATAACTCCTACAAAGAAAACTGAATGAAAACCTAGAAAATATAATGTAGTCTAATGTAGTGTGTGGAAGGCCTAAAACAATAGCTATTTATATATAACTTACAAATCCCGCGCTAAAAAGGAGAAAAAGCCTATCCGGATGAACCGCCCGATAAAGCGGGCGAAAGCCGCCCGATCGGGCACACGGAGCGGGTGATTTGGCCCTTGGAAACAATCCGCTCGACCGCCCGGGCGAAATCCGCTTGATCGGGCGCGATCGATGTTTTCGCCCAAACCTTCTGAAAATGCTAAGTAAATTCCGCCCGACTGACTGGGCGGATTCTGCCAGAGTGCCCGGGCGAATTTCTCTCTTTAACCACGATAAAAATAACTTGACTTCTAACACATCCAGGCTATATCATAGCTCCCTGAATACTTCATTACTAACCCGTGGCTCCTCACATCTAGTTGTAGCTCATCTAATTGCCTCGGAATCAATGAAAAAGCACCGAAATCCTGCAAAATGTCACTAAAAGCATAAACAACTCCATACAACCAAATAGTAGCCAAAATAGCTCCGAAGAGCCAAGGTTAGAGCCCAAATAAACCAGGAAAAGGGGGTAAAATGCATGAATAAAATACACTTATCACAACGCGTGTGAGATCATATTAGATATTTATAGATTAATTACATATAAGTTCATACAAGTACTTTAAATTATTTTTAATTGTTTTTGTTTTATTTTATTTGTAAACACGAGTGTGCCCTCGCAAATTGTTCATGTTTCTTTAAGGCAAGAAAAGTAAATAAATTCATTGTTTACACACACCAAAAAAACAGAATGTATAAGATAAAATTAAAATGCATCTGAGTATACTTATAGAAATGCACAAAAGATTAAGATTAATTAAAAAAAAAAACTTATGATATATAGTATACATATAATTGTTTAAAATTTTGATCAATTATATTACATATTACTGCATAGTAGGGAAAAGGTTCATCAAAAACTGTAGTGTTTAACACATAATATATTCAACAAATTAGATGTCAACCAAAATCACGCCCAAAAAAGTATTAACTAACCCAAAAGTTTTATTATAAATTGCATTGGCTACTTGGCGTCTTGGCTAAAGCACAAAAGCATAAGTAAATGAAATCTAAACTGATAGCATAAGCGAAAGCATAAGTTACTAAGATATTTTTATTCATAAGAAATAATCCAAAGGATATAAATAAGGTAAGAAAGTCAATATTTTTTACCATCCTGTTTGAGTCCCTCCAAAAACTAATCAATTCATGGTCTTACAATTGTAGTGTGAAGAACTTGTTCATTAGTGTGGCATCTTGCAACCCAAAATATAAGAACACTTATCAACAAATTTAAACTTCCTACCACTACATCAAATAATAAAAAAAATCAAGGACTAAAACGGAATATAGGCAAACATAAAGGGATAATTAATTAGTTTAATTAATTTCCTATAATTAAGTCAATATATGTCTTTTGTTAGGATATATCTTTTTGTTTTAGGAAACTACTGGTGGTTGGTTTTCTTCATGCGTAGTTGGCAGCCTTGGTGGTCAAGTCTTGTGCTCTTTTCTTTGTATATATAAGTTGTTTGGTATCAATAACAACACATAACTTTGTGTGCGATATTTTCTTTGTTTTAGCATGGCACTAGAGCCACATAGCTAAGAATTTTAACTATGATGGTTGTATTATAACATAACGGTACATATTTCAAGGATGACTTATGAGTTTATGTAGTGTTTTGCTCCCCAACAAGTATAAAGAGAACCTATCACAAAATATTCCCTATAAGGCAGGAAGTGTGATTCATATAGGACTTACAATGCAGTTTGAATGTCAAAGCATCATAGATTTGGAGCAAATTAGACATACTAATTTATTCTTTATGCACTATACTCTTGCTCTATGGTATTAAGTTTTGAATCCCTGAAATGTTAGCATCCAACAAACTACAGCATATCTACTACTTGATACGCTCAATGTGAGTGAACACAAATGATGTAGTTATATGTGCACAATCACCTGGGTAAAGATATTTATATTAGTAAAAGACAGTTACTACGCAATATATTTACAGGTAACTAAGAAACTTTTGTAAGATAAGGGGAAATATTTCTTTCTTTATCTAATAATTGTAAACCTTTTTTATTGGAAAATTATTAATGAAATGAATAAATACACATGTTGAAAAGGTTAATAAAAAACGAACCTTGGAAGAGTTAGAAGCCAAAATTATTGATAGATTCATAAGTGAAGGTATAGATGGCAAACATGGAGAGCTTACATATAGATGGCAGCTGGTAGATATAACCTTTGACACTTTCCTGCTTCATGTTTTCCTTTATCCGTACATCCATGCTGAAATCAACTTAAAATGAAATAGAGAATTCAGCTTACCTTAATTTCATTTTTCAGTTTTTATAAACATCAAAATTAAGTAAATTTAGTTTAACTAGGAAATAGGTAGGGAAACAATAAATCTATGAAGACAATAGAAAAGTATTTCAATCGATTGTCCTGAAGTATTATCAAATGAACATACGTGGTAGTACACACAGTTTCAAATACAGCTTATGTGAATATTTAAAGTGTAAGTGGAAGCTTTTTTGGTTCTTTGCTCTTGTTTAGATAGGGGTTTTTTATATTTATTCAAATATCTTGTAGACAACATTCTTTGTTTTTTTTACTTACTGAACTATTTGTAGTTAGATGGGGTATGCATAACTTCAAGCCTTCGCGGCTTGTCACTCGTGAGGCTACCACATATATTTGGCCGTGGCTGAAAACTGGGTTTGGCAAGTGAACCCCTATGGTATTCAATGTTTGGCATTGGCTCTTGTCAATTGTCATGGCAAAAAAAGGTTTGACTGGAAATTGTCTTCTCTTAAGGATGAATGGCCATTTTGTGTCTGATGGAGACACTTCCATACGAGCAATAGCTATTCTTTCACCTACAAGTGTCCCTGTTATAACTTCATCTTAAATTACTCTGTTCTCTAGTTTCGTAACTATGAGTCTAGCGTCGTTGAAAAGTCTATTCGTTTGGTCAATGTTTCGCAACAAAATTATAGGGCATCCAACTTTCAGGCGGATTTCATGAGCTGGTACACCTACGAACTTTAGAGTGTTTAAGAATTCCGTTGGATATAAGGCTGCCATATCTGCTCCACTCCTTGTTAAGGTGCAGTGTCTATCAGCACTCTTGTACACCTTTTCCTCTCCTGGTATCAAAGAGAGTATGTACTCGTTGACTTTGTTGCCAATTTCATTTGTTGGTGTGAATATTGCTCGTGACAATTTCGGGTACACGTCTTGCACAATCTGCAAGAGTGGATCCTCTTTCCCTTGTAAAAGCAAGTCTTTGGGAATTTCAATCCACATGGGATCATCCTCTCCTTTTTTTGTGGTTATGGGAATCTTTCCGTCTCCTAAATCTAGGATCCATTGGCTAAACTCTGATAGCTGCCTACTTTCTTCTTCATTGGGTTGCTTTGGGCTAATCGCATGTTTGTACGGCGATTGAAGACTTTGACATTTAGCCACATAGTTGTTGACTTGTTGATGGATGCGTCAATGATTTCACTTATGTCCCTTCTTGTCCCAACCGAAAGAAGTCTGAAATCACCTCCTAACACAATGGTTTTCCCTCCACATACCTTTTCTGTTGTTGTTACATCGCTTAGCTGCATAATGTCCCTAAACGTCCGATCTACTGCTTCAAAAGCTGACGGTGACCCATGGGTGCTTCATCCCAAATGATCAACCTCATTGCTAAAATCAGTTGTGCTAGTTTTGATCCTTGGCTTATGTTGCAGCAAATGGTGTCGCTCAGTTTTAGTGGGATTTCGAATCGTGAATGTGCAATCCTTTCCCCGGGCATAAGTAGTGCTGCAATCCCCGAAGATGCAACTGCCAACACAATATGCTTCTCAGATATGAGCTTTGCTATCAAAGTTATCCATAGATATGTTTTCCCATTTCCTCCACAACCGTATACAAAGTATACACCTCCTTTGTACACTGCTTGTATGATACTGTTGTAAACATTTGGTCATCATTTAACCCTCTTTGCAAGGTACTTGCTTCTTAAGTCAATGAGTAAATGTCGTAGCTTAGTTCTTCCATTATCATGTTATTACTTGTTTGTTGAAGAGGTGACATGTCAGGTAGTGGGACATCGTGGAATTCTTGTAGACTTGGATTTTGTCTGTTTAAGATAACTTCAATTTCATAAAGGCAATAGTTTTGAATCTGTTCATCACTGAACCTAATAGCCTCAAAATGGAATCGTCGTTGTTGGTGATATTCAATGTCATCTGATAGGTGCTGCCAATGTCTTTCCCACATATTGTTAGGTTCAGAAACCTCCCCAAATAAGAGGATCGACAAAAATAATGCACGGATTTGAGCACCAGTGGACCATGTTAATGGCTCATATAAAGCCTCGTCCCACTCTTTATCCCCATCAAGTAACCCCAATGTATAGCAAGCTTCTTTATATGTGGAATATACCACTCCACTAATTGTGCGGATATCTTCAAATCTGGTTGCTCCTTTAACAATATTAAGGAGAATTCTTAAACAGTACTTTGGACCAGATGCAAGTTGAGAAAAATATATTCTCCCAATGCTCAATCTCTTTTCTCTCCTTTTCCATCGTCTCTCATCATTTAACCAAGCCCACCGTGATGGAAAGTCTGTGTATGTAAGCTCTCTTGCATCTGGGTATAGCCTGTTGGCTTCCATCCACCCTTTCAATGTCGTGTGTCTTTGTATTGCTCTCTAAACAACTACGTCCAAGCGTTCTTTTTCACCATAATAGGCATCTTGTTCTCATTTAAGGTGAAAGGTTAACCTTTCAACATGGGGTTCTTTATAATTTATTTCAAATGCAAAAATGCGCAAACATGCTTCTGATGCTAAAACATATTTGCACTTCAGATAGGTACTTGTTTCATGTATGACTTGTTCGCCTTCTTCTACACCATTTCTGTTAGGTGTGTTTCGTGTTTCTTCTACCATTGCTAAGGCCATATCGGAGTCCTTGTTCATGTATTTGAAAAGGTATTTTAGAGACTTATCTTTGTTGCACCACTCAACATTAATGTGTGCTCCAAATTTTATCAGGAGATAAGTATTGTAAGGAATTATATTCCTGTTGTCTATTGTGTGGCCATTTTTTTGTTGTTGTACGTCCATTATCACGTCTCTTAAAAATTGGGAAACCCTCGTCAGTTACTATTGTGCACTGGTTGAAAGCTTTTGGAAAATGCTTAGAACACTTTTCATATTGCATGCATGGACAACTTGGATTAATTGCCCCACAAGGTCCATGCATCATTAGTTGCACAACTAATTCATAAGCAAGGGGGTCACTTTCTTTATTTAGTAGCTCAGGTGAAATATAGCGGCCAAGGTAATCTGAAGTTTTGATCTTGTCCGTTGGATGGAGGAAAAGCAAAATGCATGTGCGTGATAGGCCACGCTTTTGGATTTCAATCGTATATATCACTGTAAGAAGAGAACATTATTATATTTTAGTATGATTCAATGCAATATTATTATTAAAATAATTTACTAACCCTGACAAGCTTTCGTAACTTTAGGTTTTTAGTAGGTGTATATTTATTACTTGTAATTGTTCTCCCGAAATGCGTATTTGATGTTAGATCGCGCATTAACACATCCAGCTTAATCTTGAACACACTGGCGGCAATGTCTGGTCTGTCTTCCGGCCGTTGACCGGGTATGGATGATAAGAAATCTTTTATCTCAATCCATGTTGGGTTGCACGTAAAAGTAATGAAGAGGTCTGGTGGGCCTCCCTAGCGACATATGACCATTGCATCTTGATAGTTTTGTACCTTGTATCTTGGACTCCCGGTGAAACATAAAGGTAAAATTACTTGACGGCCAACAGAAGCGGCAGTTGTATCTCCTCAAGAAATAGCATTTATAAGCCTATGTATTACTTTTTTCCTCAGTGTGCTTTTGTTGTAGCGTACAAAAGCAAGCCTTATTTCTTATAAGCAAGTAAGTGCATTAACAAAATATTGCTACCGTAGCCAGCCACAAAGTATGAGAGTCAAGGCCTCACTTAAGCGTTCACAAATGCAATAAGCATAATATTCCCTTATGGTGACCTTTTTCTTCTTTTTTCGTTGTGTGGTCTCTGCGTCTGTATGTGGAATATCAATTCTATAGCCATCCTCACCATATGAAATAAGAGAGGATACTGTAATGCCATGAAACTAGGGCGGTTTTTAGATATCCTTTGTAGTCGGCGCCCTTTTTCCTCGATGATCACATCTCAATTAGTGCGTTATGTTTCACAATTGCTGCCAATTATTAAAGCTGCAAGTTCATCTGAGGTGGGAGGGTTGTATCACCTTCCATCTTTAGAACGTGTACCGATCAAGCGCAGTCGAATAGGTTACAAGTCATGTTCTACAAATCGTTCTCTTGCCATTTCAAACGCCTTTGCTAATTCATTATTTTCGTACAACATATTTGAAAGGCGACCCATCCATAATCTTAGAGTCCATGTCATTTACACTGTTGCTAGTGAGTGATTGAATTCTGTTTGACACTTCATTTTCTGTATCATAAATGTAGAGTTGGCTAAATCTAGGATGTTCACCAGTAGGATGGAGTAAGGATCCAATCTGATGGTAATTTTGACCTTACAATCTGAAGACATATGGGCCTCCACCCCTGTTGAATGTTTTGTCGACTCGATCACCCATTAATGTGAATACTAATATAGAATTGTATAAACGAATATAGTCTTTGAACCTTTTGTTGCGTTACCCTCCATAAGGATTGAGTAATGACCTAAGGAGCTCTGGCGGCTCTTGAAGATTTGGAAGGTGCACTTTCCCCTTTTGGCAACAAATGCTGAATTTTGGGTGTTCAAGTGAACCGATACTTTTCACTCTTTCTTCTATCCATACCCTTGCACCACAATCAAGGCATGTTGCAGTAGGGCCACCAAAATTCCATGTTCTGAAATACTTCCCTGAAACCAAGATAATACAGCTAGCGAATTTGGGATTAAAGGAAACTGATATTTAGCAAATATTAGATTTGTACATACTTTGATTTGCGTTGTCATGTAGTTGAATGTTTTCGGTAGACGTAATGTTGTTACTTGTACATGTTTTAGCTGCACCATATTATGTAATTACCATTGCGGTGTGTATTTTTTGGAGGACTAATTGAGATACTTTCATGGTTCCCTGTAATTGATGATTCGTCATTCATTATCAACCTACGACGCGACGAAGTAGACGATACAGCAACATGTTACCTTCTTCTACGACGACCTGAAGCTTTGTTTTTGCTAATTTGGGTATCATTAGCTTTATGATTTGGTATGCCTGCAAATGTGTGTATATTAGAAATGATAGTTCAACTGCCCTATTTTTCATTAGCTTTTATGTCTAGTACATGTGTATTGAACTTGTAAATGCAATATGAGGTGATGCAGTCCCTCCACTAAGTACTTCTGCGCGCTGATGGAGTCAATGTATGTTGTTGATGTTGCACTTGTACTGTTTTTTATCGAGCCATCGAGCTCCTCGCCCTGTTTCTTCTCTGTATTATGATAAAACATCGTAGCATTCTTGCATGTCTTGCTCTTTCTTGGTTGTCCATAACCTAACTTGAACGGGGTTCTGCTGTAGTAATGACCACTTTTTTCACATGATTCATAATTTAACCACCAAAAACAAATTATAGTATTTTGATTAGGAAATAAAAGTAACATGATTAAATTCTATAACAAAATACAAACTTAGCATGTTTTATTCATTCATGGTAAATATAAGTACATACAAAAGTATCTAATACAAGTTTAGCAAATATGTGAATGGGTAAAAATCTATTTGCCTATGGCTTTATGCTACTTTTTATTTTGACTTTGACCATGTACATACGCTAGACCAATTTATAGGGTAACCTAACTTTTTTAATCTTACGAAGAATCTGTATAAGTTGTTGTTTTTCAAACACTCATCATTGTATTTTGTGTTTAGTTGCTCGTAGGAGATTTCCTTCTCTACTCGTTTGATGTCTGCCTTTTGCCGTTTTTTTTCCTTTTAACGCGAATAGCCTCTAAGTTGAAGTCTGAGATATCAAATTGGTATAATTCTTTTAACTTCTCAATAGCTTGTCTAGCAGCAAGCTGTGTTGTATCCTTCAAGTCTTTGCCGTAATACCCCATATTTTCCACATATTTAAAGGAGTTAATTTTGTATATTATACGTATATTTTTAGTATATTTTTTGAGAAATTAAATTCAACAAAAATAATAAAGAAAGGAAATTTAAAAAAAATTAATTTTATGTTTATAAATAATATTTCATGTTATTTTAAGTTTTATTAAATATTTTGAAAAGTTTCTAAACAGAGAATTTTTTAAAAAGTTGTTTCCTAAATTGTTTTAAAACAAGGGCGTAAAAGTAATGTCAAGCATTAAGGGTATGTAATTGCACCAAATCTTACTTTGGGGCTATAAATACCCCTTAAAACATAAAATTTCAGATTTAAATTCCAATCTTAAAGTTTTAGGATTTATTAAAAAAATATTGAGAGAGAGAAAAAAAAGGAAGTTCGGAATTTTCCAAAAAAAAAAAAATTTGAACCCCTCTTCCTCTCGCTGAAGCCCCCTTCGTCGCTGGTTGCTTTCTCCTAGAACCTCGTCGCGCCACCCCTACTGCAGCCGGCCACCACTCTCCTTCGTCCCCTCTTTGGTAATTTCGAACTTATGTAAAAAAAATTCTTCTTCTTTTCTCTTTTAAATTCAATCTTGAAAAATCATGTTTATAATTATGTTTAATCATGATTTTATGATTCTAATCATGTTTTATAAAGTTATGATTATGTTTAAAGTATGAATTTATAAGCTTGATCAGGAAATTCTAAATTAGGGTTTATTAAATTATGAAATTATTGGTTTTTAATGATTTAAACTTCACTATTATGATCATGAATTGTTGTTGCATGAATTTATGACGATTTTATGAAGCTTAGATTGATTTTAAAAGGTTTTAATGTTGGTTATTATTGCTGTTCAATTTTTATAATCATTAAACTAAGAGCAAAAATATTATGAACATGTTCTACTGAAAATGCAAGTGACACTCAAGAGGGGGGTGAATTGAGTGTTGTAAGGTTGTTGTAAATTTTTCAATTGATTATAAGAACAGTTAAGAACCAGTTCTCAAGCAGCAGAAACAAGAATGCAATAAAATAAACAACACCAAGATTTATCGAGGATCGACTTCTAGCAAGTGTACGTCCTCCACTCACTCACTCTTTTATTAATCAAATTAGAATAACATAAGAATTACACTCAATAAATTATGCACCTATGCACAATATGATTCCCCAACTTCTAACTATGGCAGTTCGACTCAACCTTCAACTATGAAGGTTCTAATGAAGATGATACCAGATCAACTTCCCCAGCAAACTGAACTCACAGAATGCTCAAATTACAACACTTTGTCTCTAAAAAACAACTAGCCTAAACGCTTACAAAAGAGAGTATGTTAAAACCTTAATGTGGTAATAGGGTTTATGCTTGGTTAAGACTTAAAGAAAACTTTTGAAGTTCCTGTTCTTCAATTTTTTTTCGTGCAAAAGTATCTTGGTTCTATGCTGGCAGATCTCCTTAATAAGCCTTTGGCTAGTATGTTATATAATATTGTAAGAGAATATTTTCCTTAAAATTATGGAAATAATTCCACGGAAAATATTCTCATGTATTTTATTTGAAATCAAATAAAATCAGTACAATATCATATAACACACTTGCCATATTTAAGAATATATACCTTGCATAATAATCCAAGCATCCGATTAATTTTTTGAAAACAATTTTGAGCGGAAAGAAACTTTCCTAAAATATGGATGTAAGAAGTAAACTCGAGAGGTCTGGTTCTGCATTGTTCCCAGATTGTTCCAGTCAGCCAAGTTTACTTATAATTATGTATGACAAGTAACTTAAATTCCTTATCATCCACAATTAGTTCATCTCTATAATCTCAACCTTTATAGTGCATCTATAGACCTTCATACCACTTACATTGCATCTAAGACTTAAGAGTGTGACTCTATAAGCTTGGTCTTCATGCTAACTTTAAGACTTGGCTTCTTGAGCTTCATCTTGTCATCCATTGAACTTGTTTCTTTAGTACCTGCACATGCAAACAGAAACTTGCATACAATATAATAGTTCAATGTAGTTCTCATCATTCAAAACATAAGCTAGGAACTCAACGAATTCCCCCTTTTTGATGATGACAAACCATGAAATTCCCCCTGCGAATAATATCATTTAATATTTGGAACTTTTCAAAAGTTTTAAATTCTTTAAAATTCAAAGGACTAGTCTCGTAATGTTCCTGCAGATTAAGCATCATTTACAAGTACACCAGTCCACAACTAACTGACAACATTTTAAGAAAGAGATTCTAAGTACCCAGGGAAAATACTAATTAGACTCAGAGCTCTTAGACTTAAACATGTATTCGCAATAAGAACATCAGTAAGTTCATCAGACTTGTTTCTAAGCAAACAACCCGTTGGGATGATAAGAAGTAAAATGCTTTGAATACACTTACTTCCAGACCATGCAGATCTGTCACCACTAGCAAGACTTTCAATCTTGCTTCTAGTTGCTGCAACACACACAGATTAGTAACATTCATTTGACTTGCTTCCCCCTGAGATAGCTATAGGTATAAGTGATCAGAACTTCACACCTGCTTCCCCCTTTTGCCATCATCAAAATAGTTAATGCATAAAAGCTTGTAAACAAACAACTAAACACAATTAGTAGTTAAACTATTAAGTTTAGCTAATATAGGTAGCTCTAATAGCATTCTAGAGATGCTGTTTCTACCATTGTTCTTGTCAAAGTACCAAATCTACTTGTCCTGAATAGTTATTACAAACCAGCATTAAACCGAACTACATAATAACTATGTCTTTGAAAATGGGAAAGGGAAAATAAGAATAAGAGTTCAATAAATAGGAGGGGTTAGTAGCAATAAGAGAAGATAAGAAGTAATAAAGGAACTCAATTAGCTCCAGAGTCATTTTCAGTTTCATCATCCTCCTCTTCCTCTTAAGCACTCGCATCATGTTCCTCATCATCCTCTTCTTCATTCTTCTCAGATACCAGTTCAGCATCTTCATCATCAGCATCACCAAAAGCTTCTGATGTCTCTTTCTTGTCTTTAGAATCCTCAACTCTAGTTATATAAGGTTTATCAAGACGAACCTCAATTCTTCTGTATGATTCCTGAAGTGCAGCACATAAAGTAGTGACACTATTAACCATATTTTGCATGAGTTGATTCTGGTCACTTAGCTGCTTTACCAAGGCATAAGTTGCCTGAACTGATTCTGTACTGGTCCTAGCAAGACCAGCATCACTCCTCCCCTCATCCTTCGTCTTTACACACCACCTGCATATGGCATGCCCTTTTTACCTATTATTTGATTGGTGAGATGAGACATGGTGCCTTAATCTCCCACCATAGGAATCTTTCAATGCTTAAATACTAAGGTCAGCAAGCCTCCATAGGGTAGAGCATGGTTTGCTTTCTCCACACAGCAGATCATATGACCTAACATCATAGCAGGGAGGTTGACAGGTATGTGTTCAATGAGGCACACTGGTAGAAAAAAAGGATTTTGCTGCGCCACATTTGCTGCGGTTCTTTGTGATTTTTAAAGAACCGCAGCAAATACTTGTTGATGATTTCAACACAAAATTATTTGCTGCGGGTAAAGTATTTGCTACGGTTTTTTGGGTATTTGCTGCGGTTATAACCGCAGCAAATAATTCAACAAAAAATTAAACAAAGATTCCGCCCCAAGCCCAGCCCAAAAGGAGGGGTATAAAAGCAAAAAAAAAANAAAAAAACTTTCTAAAAACCTTTATTCTTTTCTTCCTCCTAACCCTAACCCTATCTCTCTTTTCTATCTTCTCTGATGTTCTCTCTCTACTCTAAAAACCCTAACCCTCACCTCAACCGTTTTCGGCTGCCTCTCACCAAAATTAGCCAAAACATTATTCTTCATCAAAATCAAAATTTCTTCAATCATTGTAGTTTAATTTAGGTTTCTTCAATCAAATTTTCTTCATTAGGTTTCCGGCGACGGTGATGCATTTTCATCTGCTTCGTTTCCGGCGTCATCTTCTTCTCCTTCACCTTCGTTTTTACCTCCAATGGCGGATTCATCAACCTTGAGTCTTCGAATAAAAAACTAGAGGTTTAATTTCTGTCTATTGAAGCTAATTTGTCAGTTTTTAGGTTTGAATTTGCTTGAATTTCGTGTATATCCTTGAGTCTTATTCGTCTATCATCTTAGACCTAAATATCATCTCCCTCTTCATTTTCAATTTTCTCTCCTTTTTCAGTCTTATATTTCATTTTCAACTTTTATTTTGTGTTTTAATTTTTGTGTTCGAATTTTGCGAGTTTTGGTGGCTTTTAGAGGCGATTTTTGGAGGCGATTTCTGGTGGCTTTTGGAGGCGATTTCAGGTGGTTAGTTTCGATTTTATCTTTTTTGTTGTTGCTGTTTTTTGGTTTTGAATTTATTTTAATTTTTTGTTTTCGATTTTGTAGGTGACTGACTGAATCAATTGTTGTTAATGACTTTATGTTTAAATCTGGTGAAGCTTTACATTTGTGCATTAGTGTGATTATGTTTTACAGATTCATTATGTTCTTTGTTTGATGGATTTTCTGATTCATTATTACAGATTCATTATGTTCTTTGTTTTACATTTTCGATTTTGATGTTCTTTGTTATGATATGAAGGCTTTTTTGAGGAGCTTTTGGGTTGACTAATGGTTATTCTGAGTTTCTGACTAATGGTTATGATACTTTATGTTCTTTGTTTGTGATGATTTAGTTTCTATCATTTGCTGATGATGTCTTATTTCCTAAGTTTAGTTGGTGACCTACTAACTACCTAACTTCACTTCAAGTTTGTGCCTTTTGGCTTATCAGGTGAGAAAGGATGTACTTCCATTTACTATTTGATTTTGAGATTTTATATGAGGAAAGATGTTAACAGTTTCATCCAGCTAAACAAGTTAGGGTTTGAAGTTTGGAGAGGTATTTGCGAATCAAGGTTTTATCGCTGTGCTACTTTCTTTGCAGTAAGACAAATGTATGTGATGTAATATGTTTTGAGAATGCAGTGAGCTTGAAGGGTTGTTTTTCTCAGGTGATCTCGGCTCGGCAGTGTTAGACTAGTGATTACTGATTAGTTGTGTTGTTCATATTTGATGATGTCGGCGCTAACAATAAAAGATCTATTCTGATGACAATCAATTTAAATTTTGGATATGTTGGTATTTTGTGGATATATCAGATTTGGATGGATCTACATCAATTTGAGCAGTTGATTCATTATTAATAGTAAGTCTTGGTAGCTGTTCTATTTCTTCTTCATCATTATTTTCTTCTATATGGGAAAGGGCTCCTTCAGATAACATGTGCTCCTCTTCTAAGAACTTCCTTAATTCCTTGTGCGTTTTAGTCTGTGTTCTAGGCAGGCATGTTAGTGCCCGGTCTTCTTTCTCTTCAGCCAAGGCATTGTCATCATCTTCTGTTCTTGATCTCTTTCTCGCCTGTTCTGACTCTGGCCTCATTTGTTTCTCCAGATCATCCCTCAACTTGACCTTTAGTTCAAGCTGTTTCTCAGCCGAGTTGCATAATGCCATTTGTGCTTCAAGTCTAGCTATTAAAGTGTTTGCTGCAGCCTGATTTAGGCTCACCTGTTCTCTGTACATCACACTCCTGAAAAAGATCATACAATAAAAACAAAAACTCATGAGAGGAAAACATAAAATTGTGAATAAAGCAAAATATATGGTTTGACTGTATTTGTGACTGTATTCAACTCCTGCATGATCACCTGCTCTATTATAATGCAAAATATATGCAAAATAGATGCTGCCGTTATAATGCTCTTTGAAGTGTTTTTTGTAGTATAATTGTATTTGAGATTGATGTTATTATTCTAATGCTGCTGTAATGTTGTTATTACAACTATTGTACATATACAAACATTCTGGCTACAATTTAGCATTAANAAAAAAAAAAAAAAAAATTTTTATTTTTTTGGGTGGTTATTTGCTGCGGTTTTCTAGAAAACCGCAGCAAATAAAGCTTTTTTTTTGGTGGGAAATCCCACTATTTGCTGCGGTTTTACAAAGAACCGCAGCAAATAGTGGGATTTCCCACCAATTTTTGTCCTTTTTTTGCTGCGGTTTTGACTACAACCGCAGCAAATAATAAGCTAGTTTATTGCTGCTGCTCCAAGTGCTGCGGTTAAAAACCGCAGCAAAAGTCGATTTTTGTACTAGTGGCAGTAAATCAGAACACTATCCATCAACCGTACACTCATACGGACTTGTGCTCTAGGACACACAATCTTTGAGGCTATTGTATGCAATATCCTCATGATTGGCTCCTTTAGTTGGTCAATGGTGTACCCCTATTTGGTGTCAGGTGGACCAGTAAACAATCTGGTCTGGATCTGTTCTGCTGTGACTCCCTTGATAGAAGGCCAATTCTCTCTGGAGTTTACACCAAGTCCCTTAGATGGAACTTTGATAATTTCAGCCAGTTTCGTTTCAGACAAATTAATGGGAGTATCTTTAATAAAAGAGAAATAAGACCCATCATCTTTCATATGCAGGTGTTCATAAAATTGTTCGACCAGTGGCATGAAAACATTTAGATCTTTAGCAAACAACACAGACCATTTCTGAAAATCTAAGCCTCTTTAACCTCAGCCAAGAATTTTTGTGCAAACCAACTTTTTGCAACAGAAAATCCTACCAGAATTTGTTTATCTTTAAGATTATATAGAGGTTGAGGGGTAGTAGACTTACTTTTCTTTGATTTAGCATTAGAAGAGATCACAATAGCAGATTGCTTTCTCTTTTGCCCTGTTATGGGCTGGACTGGTTGTGCTTCATGCAAGATAGCCTTACCCTTGGACACCTCAGCACTCTTTCTGGCTACTGTTTTCACACGAGCACCCTTGCTTGCTATTGTCTTATTTCCCTCTTTCTCAGTAGCTATCTCAACTTCCTCTTCATCTTCCACAACTTCCTTGTTCTTTGATTTCTCCACTGGTTTGGGAGTGGTTTTAGGCGTGTGTTTTGGATTTTAAGGGTGGTGGTTTAGTGACCTTCTTCTCAACTTTCTTAACAGCTTTTGATGACGGTTTCTTGGTACTCACTTTCTTTTCCTTCAATTCTTTTCGCATAACTATAACTACATCCTCCTTGGGTTCAACTTCCTTCTCTTCTGATTCAACTTCTTCTTCCTCAACTTCTTTTTCATTCGACTCTGATTCGGACACAGATTCTTTCTCTTGTTCAGATTCTTCAACAATTTCAGGTTCTTTGGGTTTAGCAGTCTCCACTAGCACTGGTGTGGATTCTTTGGATTTTTTTGTGGGTGGCTTTTGGTAGTAGTTGATTTTGTGGATGTTGGTGTAGAAGGTTTGGTGGTTTTAGCGGTTAATTTTGGTGTAACCGCTTTTGTTGTGGTAGTTTTTTTGGTGGATTTTGGTGTGGCAGATTTTATCGTGAGAGCTTTTGAATTTTCCGGCTTAGCATTCTTTCGAATCAAGGGCACTTCTTCTTCTTCTTCTTCTTCTTTACAATTTCCTCCTCCAACACACACTAGTACAAAAAAACTCATTTGCTGCGTCATATTTGCTGCGGTTCTTTGTGATTTTTGAAGAACCGCAGCAAATATCTATTTATATCACTATTACATAAAAGTATTTGCTGCGGTTCAAATATAACCGCAGCAAATAAGTTATTTGCTGCGGTTATATAAGTTATTTGACGCAGCAAATAACCCAACCGAAATAATGTTCAGCCCACGAGCCCAAATAGCCGCCCCATATATAAGCCCACACACTTTCTTTTTTCCATCCCTCCTCCTCTAACCCTAACATTATCACACTCACTCTCCTCCACTCTCATTTTCACCCACTCTCACAATCTCACTCTCATACTCTCCTTCGCACCCTCTCACCCACTATCACTCTCATTCTCACCCAATATCACTCTATCTCGTTTGCTTATCTTTCGTCCCTCTTTATTCGTAGGTAATCTTTCCTTTTTTTTTTTCTTTTTTGTTGCATGATTCAATTTTGATTTCGATTGTTATTTTTCTTTTTTTTTGTTGTTTTGAGTTTAATTTATTTATTTTGATTTGTTTCATACGATTTTGAGGCGAATTTTTAGCGATTTTGGACGACTTTGAGGCAATTTCGAGGTTTGGGCTATTTTGCTTAAAGATCTAAAACCCCTAATTTTTGATAATTTTTTCTACCAAAACCCTAGTTTTTGCGATTGGATCTAATATTTTGTGCGTTTTTGGGTGAGATTAAGTCATAATCCTTTTGGCACTCGCATCTCAATCTCAGCGAGGTTCGTTTTAAGTCACAATCCTCTCTACCTTAATCTCTTTATTTTGTGCGTTTAATTTTGTTTGATTTTTGATTGTTGCCACTGATTTTGTTGCTAAAACTGCCAAATATGTTGTACACTTTTTACACACACAAAGTTTGTACAAATAGATATCTTCTACATGACAAAACTTTCTAAACTCAACGGTACACTTTGTACACTTTTTACACACACAAAGTTTGTACAAATAGATATCTTCTACATGACAAAACTTTCTAAACTCACCCTAAGAGGATGGTATCAACTTAATTATAAACCAGTTCCAAGTAACAAAACAACCTACTTATTTTTGAAGGATTTAATAACTAAAACAAGATCACATAAGCCATTCTTGTATGATGTTCAAAGTATTTACAATAAAAAACACACTAGTTTGCGCTCATCAAAATATACTGCTACATCAATTGTGGAAAATCAGCAAATCAATACAAATGATGCCATAGCATACCTGAATATAAGGGAAATAAATATCCTTGAGCCTGCACTGGAGTTGAAATATATCACACTCCAATTAATTTTGAACAAGCTTTAATGACTGGTATTATTATTGTTATTATTTGGAAATTGTGATGAATTACTGTTAAATTGCTTATAGATTAATTATCTTTTCTGATTTTTGTCAGTGATTTACTCTGTAATTTTTATTTTTATATAGTTCCAGACCTTGAGACGCTGAACTTTAACGTGCTCAGCAGTAAAGACGAGATGAAATTCGACAAGTTGATGTATTCACAATTCTGAGCTATTCATACTGTTACACTAC
Source organism: Suaeda aralocaspica (assembly GCA_016808085.1). Classification (NCBI taxonomy): domain Eukaryota; kingdom Viridiplantae; phylum Streptophyta; class Magnoliopsida; order Caryophyllales; family Amaranthaceae; genus Suaeda; species Suaeda aralocaspica. Next base: position 453,649 of record PYUH01004024.1, read on the forward strand.
TACTACTACATGATTTCTTATTTTTCCTATCTTTGATTTTCTTGGTTTTTTTTTTTTTTTTGAGCTACAAGCTTATATTTTTGACTTTAAGGCCTTGTTCTTTGGACTGAAATTCTCGTGAATGGAGAATAAAAGTGAACTTAAGTTAATTGAAATGAACTAATATTATGTTAGTTGTTTATGATATCAACTATGAACTTATCTATTTGTAATAACTGCAATTTGACTTTTCGTTACTGTTCCGCTGGCTTGTTACTCTCTTCTCATTCAATTAGTTGCCCCTGAACATATTTGAACCTCAGTACAGGCTAATGGTGAGTTTTTGTGAAGCCAAATTAAGTGTTTTGCAATGCATGGTAATAATGTGATGATTTTTTTTTTGACAATTTCTTGGTGGCACTCATATGCTGATTTTTCTAGACTTGCATTTAGCTTTCCTTGTGTCTTGTGGTGGTTTACAAGCTTGCTCTATTTTATAATTCCATTTTTCGTTCATCTGTAGCTCCTAAATTTTTTTTTTTTTGTAAAAGACTGAGGAGTTGTATACAAACTATTGGACCCAAACACTCAATGAGTATATCGATATAGGAGAGTGAATTATTTACCAAAATTGTATCGGAGAAACTTATCATCTTCCTCAAGTTATGGTTTTTGCATTTCTCACAAGTCCATACCCCTGCGTGGCAGCACACAAATTTTCCGAAACTTATGTGTCTTGACCCTTTTGAGTTAGGAGATTCTTTTAATTATTTTTAAAATCCACTATGGACCTATTTGCAATTGAAATTTTATTGATGTACTGTTTTAATCCGTGAAAGATGATTAAGTCTATGAATTGGAAGCTGAAATTATTCGGATAATCTGATAGACTTCTTTAGTTGTGAGTGCAGTATTTTTTCTAAAAAGTAAATTTTAGAACTGACAATAGTTATTTTTAGTCTATTACAGATTATGGTGGATTTATATCTTATCCTTTAACAACAGGTTAGGAGGATAATGGAAGGGAATCATCGGATGGGAATGTGTGATCTTGGTACCTGTCACTTGTGTTGTCTCCCTTACTCAGGATTGCGTTGTCTGTGGGCTTAATTTTTTTTGAATGATGTAGGTAACACTTGATTCCGCAACAGGTCACATAGCTCACTTGCTTGTGAGGTGGAGCTAACAGAGTATGTCAGCTAATCTCTTGGTGTAATATTATTGGTGACTTGGTGTACTTCGTCTTATCAATTTGAAATCCTTTTTGTTTCTACATCTGTTCTGCAGATGTGAGCCACTTCCTGATGGACGCTTTTACATAGAGGTGGGATAACAAAATTAATTCTTGAATCTTTCTTGGCCATTATATTCTTTTGCTCATAACAGGATGTGTTCTGTTAAATCCGTTCAAATAAAAATGATTTATATGAAACTGATGACGGAGTTGCTGATTGAAGTGGTCATTTATGTACTTATGGCGAAAAGGAAAGTAATTGAAAGAAATTGATGACATTGTTTTAAATGTTTATTATTTTATATAGTTTATCTCCACAATTTGAACTAATTGAAATTAAAGAAAGCCAAGCTGATTGCTGTGATGTATAGATATGGTTGAATAGAAGTGTATTTTTTTGTGATAGAAGTGTAATTCAATTGAAAATAATTGATTCTATGTATGTATAACATTTCAGCTTCTAATTTGCTTTAAAAGGCCAAAAAAAAAAAAAATTTTTTTTTTTATTTTTTTGGGTGCTTATTTGCTGCGGTTATTCACAAAACCGCAGCAAATAAGTGTTTTTTTTGGTGGGAAACTGCACTATTTGCTGCGGTTTTACAAAGAACCGCAGCAAATAATCCTGTTTCCCTCCAGTTTCTGGTGGGTTATTTGCTGCGGTTACCTGAATAACCGCAGCAAATAACCCAATTTTTTGCTGCGGTTAAACCGCAGCAAATAAAATTTCATTATTTGCTGCTGCTATAAGTGCTGCGGTTCAAAACCGCAGCAAATACCCGGGAAAAAACCGCAGCAAATGACGTTTTTTCCACTAGTGACATCCTCTATCACAGACTCAATTACTTTTTCAGCCATCTTCTTTGATTTATTCGTTTCAATTTCAGGAGATTCACTGACTTCTTTCTCAACCAATCATGTGCTTCTTCTCTTTGACATGATGAGATTAAATTTTTCCTTTACTTTGAGCAAAAAAAAAAAGAAAAACTTTGAACAATGTGAGTAAGAGAAAGAAGAAGAATTTAGGCGAGTTAGGTTTTGTGTGAGAAAGATATGATCGAGAGAATATATAACAAAAAATATGAGATTAAGGAAATGAAATGAAGAAGGAAAGTAAGATCGAGAGCATATATTTATAAAAGATATGAATCAAAACGGTTATCTTCAAATATTTGAAAGATATTTGTCCGTTCAACCAAAAAAGGCAATTGCCATAAATATGACTGTCATTTCATTTATTTCCATAAATTTGAAATTTTGAAAATAAACTGATTGACTAAAATAACCGCCTCAGGAATATGGTTCCCTAATGGTCTGCAATGTACAAGTCTGTGCAAACTTACGCTTAACAAGATTATGCTAAGGTACTTGAGTACTAAATTGATCAGCTCGGCACCGCATAAGAACTTTGTGAGACCTAAAAAGCAAAATAAAAACAAAAACAAAAAAATATATACACTTGTGTTTGCAACATTGTCCCTTAGAAAATGATGCCTAATCTCAATATGGTTGGTTTTAGAATGTTGGACAACATTTTTCGAAATATTGATTACGCTTGTGTTATCACATAAAATGGGAATACTTCTGAAACAGATCCCAAAATCCTTTAGTTGTGACTTTATCCACAGTAGCAGAGCACAACATAAAGCAGCTGCAATGTACTCATACTCTGTTGTGGATAAGGCCACAGAATTTTGTTTCTTAGATCCCCATGAGATAAGGCAGGAACCTAAGAAGTGAGCCATTCCAGAAGTGCTCTTTCTGTCTACAATAAAACCAGCAAAGTCAGCATCTGTGTATCCTATAAGATTCATATTGCTACCTTTTGGATACCAAAAACACAAATCATTAGTACTATTGACATATCTTAAAATTCTCTTAACATCCTTTAGATGAGATTCTTTAGGGTTGCATTGAAATCTTGCACACAACCCTACTGAAAACATTATATCTGGCCTACTGGTAGTTAAGTAAAGCAATGAGCCAATCATACCTCTATACAACTTACCCTCAACATCCTTTCCCTTCTCATCAAGGCTTAATTTTGTAGAAGTTGGAATAGGTGTTTCATAGGATTTCTTGTCTTGCAAGCCATATCTTTTCAGCAACTCCTTGAGGTACTTCTGTTGATGAATCATAATTCCATCCTTGGTTTTTTTGATTTGAAGTCCTAGAAAGAACCCAAGTTCTCCCATCATAGTCATCTCAATTTCACTGTTCATCAAATCTGCAAACTCATTACACAAATAAGGATTAGTAACTCCAAACAAAATATCATCAACATATATATGAACCACTAGCAGATCAGTTCCCTTTTCCTTTAAGAATAGTGTCTTGTCAACTGAACCTCTCTTATATCCATTTTCTATAAGAAAACTGGAAAGTCTCTCATATCAAGCTCTAAGAGCTTGTTTGATACCTTAAAGAGCTTTATCAAGTTCAAAAACATGGTTTGGCAAGTCACTATCCTTAAATCCAGGGGGCTGTTCCACATATACATCTTCTTTCAAATAACCATTATGAAAGTTTGTCTTAACATCCATTTCAAAGAGTTTGAAATTCATATGAGCTACAAAAGAGATTAAAATCCTAATTACCTCAAGCCTTGCTACTGGAGCAAAGGTTTCATCATAATCAATTCCTTCCTGTTGATTAAACCCTTGGACCACTAGCCTAACCTTGTCTCCGACTATAATACTTGCATCGTCCACTTTGTTTCTGAACACCCATTTAGTTCCAATAACAGACATGTTTTCCTTCCTAGGTTCAAGTTGCCAGTTTTGATTTCTCTTAAACTGATTAAGTTCATCTTGCATGGCTAGAACACAATCTGGATCCATTAAAGCAGACTTATAATCAGTTGGTTCAACATTTGAAAGAAAAGAATAGAAAGCACAAAATTTTTGTAAAGTAGAGTTCCTTGTTTGCACCCCTTTGTTTATGTCATTAATGATAAGATCGGAGGGATGAGCGGACATATACTGGAAAGATTTGTTCATATCAAGGTTTGCATTAGTGCCTTCTAATGTTGAACTGGTTCCTGTACTGGTTCCCCCTGTTTTGTTGTTGCTTTGAACAGGTGAACCTGGTTTCATAGTGGTCTTAGCTGCATTGTATTCACGTGGGTGAGCCTCTGAGTCACTGTTTCCTTCTCTTACCTCATGAGCTACTTGATTCTATGCTGGACTAGACTCTTCCTCTCTAGGAGAGTTGTGTGGTGAGTCTAGTTCAGCACCTTCTACTTCTTTAGCTCCTGTAAAGTTTAGCATGCCAATTTCAAATTCATCGTCATCATCAACCTGCACATGCTTGCTAAACATATAAGTTTTATTAAATAGAACATGGACGCTTTCTTCAACACACAAGGTTATTTTGTTGAAAACTTTATATGCCTTGTTGTGTGAAGAGTATCCAATGAAAACAGCCTCATCGCTTTTAGGATCAAATTTGTCAAACCTTGATTTACCATTTTTGTGTACAAAGCATTTGCATACAAAAACGCGTAAGTGTGCAATGTTTGGTTTTCTTCCCCTAAGAAGCTGATATGGTGTTTTCTTTAGTGAAGGTCTCAAAATTACCCTATTTAAAATATAGCAAGCAATACTCATAGCTTCAGTCCAAATTTCGAGGTAGAGCACTGTATAGAACATTGTTCTTGCCATTTCTTCTAGAGTGCGATATTTCCTTTCAACCACTCTATTTTGTTGTGGAGTTCTGGGAGCTGAGAAATTATGAGATACACTATGATCATTACAGTAGGTTATAAAGCTGACATTGTATAATTTAGAACCATGATCAGACCGGCCATAGAGACCAGTTGATGATTAATCTTGTTTTAGACCTGTTTTATCAAGATTTCAAATTCTTCAAAAGTTTCATTTTTAATTTTAGAAATACTGTCCAAGTATAACGAGAGTAATCATCAACTAACATAAACACATAACTATGACCATTTCGACCTTGTACACACATGGGCCCACACAAGTCCATGTGCACAATTTCGAATGGTCTAGTGGTGCTTACAATCTGCTTTGGCTGAAAAGAAGACTTAACATGCTTGCATTTGGCACATTCATGGCAAATATGATCTGCGACAAACTTAATGTTAGGTAAACTTGTAACTAAATCCTGAGATCACATTTTGTTGAGCAAGGAAAAACTAACATATCCAAGTCTCTTGTGCCACAGCCAATGGTCATCCTCTTTAACATTGAGACAAGTGGCACTGGTCTTAGGAATCTGACACAAAAATGTTATGTAAACATTATTGTGTCAAAACCCCTTACAAACCAGTTCCTTTGTTTCATTGTTAACTATGTGACAAAGATTTTTTTTTCAAATTCAACATGGTTTTCTTTGTCACATAGTTGAGATATGCTCAAGAAGTTATGTTTCAAACCATCAACAAAATATACATTATCAATTGCTTGAGAAAGTGTCTTACCAACTTCACCTATACACTTGATCAAACCATTACTATTATCTCCAAAGGTGACACTTCCTCCTTCATAGGCTACGAGTGAAAGAAATTGACTTTTATTTCCTAACAAGTATATTGAGCAGCCACTGTCCAAATACCAAAAGGGATTTCCTTTCACTCTAACCTGCACAAACAAATCAATGTTTAGTTTTAGGAACCCAGATTTTCTTGGGTTCCTTGTTACTGGGAACTGGTTTGATACTGGCCTTCCTAACCCAGATTTATTTCAAATTTGTCTTTCTTGTTTTATCATGTTTTCCATTTTTAGACAAATTATGTGTGTGACTCTTTTGATTATGAACCTTTCGAACGTGAGACTAATTTCTCATATCATGTTTTTGCTTGGTCTAACAAGTTTCAATAACATGTCCATTCTTACCACAATAGGTACATACATGCATGTCTTTTGCAAAATCATATATACTTACCTCTCTTGAATTCAGAAATCCAAGTCTCATCTCTCCCCAACTTTTGAGGATGTTGGGAACTACTTTCAGAATACCCTTCAAGGCCAGCCCTCGGCTTTTGGTTATGCCTTCCTCCTTTGTGCTTACTAACATCTCATGAGTCATTAATTACCCAATAAGTTGCTCTACAGACAAAGTGGATAGATCCTTGGCTTCTTGGATTACAGTTATACCTTAAGCAGCCATTTACTTGTCAAGCTTCAAAACTTTCCTTACCAAATCTTCACTGGTGAAACTTTTTCCAAGAGATTTTAGTTCATTAATAATTGACATAAAACGAGTATACATATCTTTTATATTTTCATCTCGATTCATATTAAAAGTTTTATATTTAGACATAAGCATATCAACGTTAGATCTCCTGATTTCACTAGTGCCTTCATAGGCTTACTCTAGATCAGAGTTTCCCATATTTCATTAGCAGTGGAGCATGATAAATACGGCTTACCTCCTTATCAACAATACCTTGCTGAAGAAGCGACATAGCCTTGGCGTTCTTCTCGAGTGTCTTCAGATCTGTGTTATGGTACTCACTCTCCTTCTCTGTTCCATCAGTGTTGTTAGCCACCTTTTTTTGTCCATTTTTTTATTATCATCCAGCACTCATAGTCAGTACCAATGACAAAGTTCTTCATGCAGTTTTTCCACCAAGGACAATTTGTTCCATTAAATTTGGGCAGCCTTGATCAAGAATTGTCATTCATCATCTCTTAAGTATTCATCTTTTCTTCCTTGTCTAGGTGTTACCCTTTCAAAAACTTAGGCTCTGATACCAATTGAAAATGCAAGTGACATTCAAGAAGGGGGGGGTGAATTGAGTGTTCTAAGATTCTTGTAAATTTTTCGATTGATTATAAGAAGAGTTAAGAACCAGTTCTCAAGCAGCAGAAACAAGAATGCAATAAAATAAACAACACCGAGATTTAACGAGGTTCGACTTCTAATAAGTTTATGTCCTCCACTCACTCACTCTTTTATTAATCAACTCAGAATAACAAAAGAATTACACTCAATCAATTATGTACAAAGGCACAATATGATTCCCCAACTTCCAATTATGGAAGTTTGACTCAACCTTCAACTATGAAGGTTCTAATGAAGATGATCCCAGATCAACTTCCCCAGCAAACAGAATGCTCAAATTACAACACTTTGTCTCTCAATAACAATTAGCCTAAACGCTTACAAAAGAGAGTATATTAAAACCTTAATGTGTTATTCGGGTTTATGCTAGGTTAAGACTTAGAGTGAACTTTTGCTATTCCTGTTCTTCAATTTTTATTCGTGCAAAAGTATCTTGGTTGTATGCTGGCAGATCTCCTTAAATAAGCCTTTGGCTAGTATGTTATGTAATATTGTAACAGAATATTTTTCTTAGAATTATGGAAATAATTCCACGGAAAATATTCTCACTGATTTTATTTGATATCAAATAAAATTAGTACAATATCATATAACACACTAGCCATATTTAAGAATATCTACCTTGCATAACAATTCAAGCATCCGCATAATTTTTTGAAAACAATTTTCCGCGGAAAGAAACTTTCCTAAAATACGGATGTAAGAAGTAAACTCGAGAGGACTGGTTCAGTATTGTTCCCAAATTTTTCTAGTTAGCCAATTTTACTTATAATTATGTATGATCGTCATCTGAGTTTCAAGTTTTGTTCCTTGGTTTTCTTTGTATTCCTTCATACCAAAGGCTTGCATAAGAGGTGAGTTTCAATTCTACAACTTTGAATGGTTTATGATCATGATACTCTTTGTAATTGAAAACTCTTTCAGTTATCCGAAGCCAGTCAAGCAAAACTTCAGGATCTAAAATTCCATTGAATTCAGGAACATCCAATTTTAAGTTTCGACTGTCATCCTTTTGTTTGCCGCGTTTTTTATTCTTTTTCCGATCATCTTCATCACTAGAAATTTTATAATCCACACGTCTAGGTTTGCGTGCACCCTTATATGAACTTTCATCATTTGAGCTTGAATTAGATTCATCAGTTTTGTGCGTTTTTTTTGTTGTTTTTCGATCCTCCACTCACGAATTGCATGACCTCCTCAAGCATGCAGCATAACTTCCTGATCTCATTGTCACATTTGATTTCTTTTGCTTGTTCTAATGACAATCCTTTCTTGAAATTTGCAGGAATTCCCTGTCCATCACCTTCCATTGTAATTATGGTTAAAGTGATTTACAGATTCAATAACACTTGAGAATTATCGAGCTCTAAACGAGGGCACCAAATTTGATGTGAATTTTCTTGTAAACAAAAACTCACAAAGGGATAAAAACTAAAATCACGAATTTCTAAAGGTCTAGCCACAAAAATTCAGGAATTTAGGTTGATTAATTAGTCTTTGATTAAAGCCAAAGCACCCCCAAAGCCACTAATCAATCTCCACAAGAGTCTAAAGGAAACAATAGACCAACTCAAGAAAATATTCAAACCTTTTGTTTTAAAGTAAACAAAATAAAACTTTATATTCAACTCACAAAACTTATTTGTTACAATGTTAATTGAGATAATTTATAGCCATAGCCTTTAACTAAAATCCTAACAAACTCTTAAAAAAACTAAACAAATCCTAAACAAACTAGTGAAAGCCTAAAAATTGGGAATCCCCACACAAAACACAGACGTCCAAAAACAAACTACTCCGCAAGTGAATCAACTTACACAACAACTTGCACAACTTGATCTTACAACTTGCCTTTATTCTAACTATCTCTAACTAACTAGGATGTTATTCTAACAACTTGACTAACATAATAACAAACAAAATAATCATCAAAATCTTCCTCGTTTACACGTGAGAATCCACTTGCCCAAACCTTCAAAAATCGCCAAAAATACTCGCTATATGCTCGTCCATTTTTGCGCAATTTTCAAGAACTTCTTCTAATATTTATGAAACATTTCAAGATCCAATCTTTAAATCAAGAAACCTTTAAGAAAGAATTTCCCATGCATTTTTGGATGATAATGATGATCAAGATTCAACAAGAAACAAAAAACACAATGCCTGAAATGAGAAAAACCCTAGCAAATGCAGTGGGAAAAAACCCATAGGCAGAACCAACTTATTCCCCTTATTCCACGAATCCTTCCCTTGATTTGCGTGCAACTATGTGATTTTGACCATGCACACGCAAATCCCAAACCTAGATGCACCCATATGACTTGAGTCTCCATACACAATTAATTCACCAATGGTTGCATCATTACCAGCATTGACAAATAAACTTTCGAAGTTGTGATCCATATATGTATTACCATTTACATTTTGATCAGAAAGCATGGTTTCACATATAACAAATATAAATTATTGCAAATTTACTTAGGTATTTAAATCTTGATTAATTCTTAAAGTGGTCACCCTCACATGTTATTTAGAGAATATGTATGCATTAAACAAAACCCGTCTAGCAATGTTTCTATGTGTTTTAGGATTAAACCGGAAATAACTATGCTATAATTGGATATTATAATTGTGAAATTACATATGAGACCAAGTAGAGGCCACTATACGCCGGGGGGGGGGGGNGGGGGGGGGGGGGGGGGGGAGCGAGGGGGACATTGTGAACTACTTTTGTCCTTACCCTCGTCCTCGAATCCAAAGACATGAGACCTTCTTATCCTAGGTTGTCAATTGGCCTTCGGGCTAGATGCGGTTCCGTGAGCTCCTGAAAAGAGCACGGTGGAGACTTCTGTACTTGGGTTTTGAGGTTATAGACTCACTTCCCATGCCAAGCATTCTCACGCTATGCAAAACAAACTAAAGACATCGATGTCCGTAAAAATGGCACGTGGGCTGGTCACAACAGCCCTGGGTCCACATTTATAGAAGGATAATTTCTAAACTTACACCTACTATTTTTACATTTAAAATGCTGTTGCAAGAGGTATATTTGCAGAGGTTCTAGAAGATCAGTTTGAGTAGCAGAAAATGCCTGAACAACAATATGAATTAGGAATCTTATTTTCACTTGGTGAAAAAATTAGCTCAATTAAATTTTATGAAATTTCATTTTATGACAAAATGGTAGAGAATGTTATTACTTTGATTATATTATAAATAATATAAATCATTTTTAGCAATTATATTTAGAGAAAACCAATGAAAATATTTTTTTTTTATATCTAAAAATAGCTATTAGTACCGTCTTTTGTGAAAAAACGTTACTAATAGCCAAACTATTAGTACCCTTTTTAGAAAACGGTACTGATAGAATCTATTAGTAACGCTTTTTTCAAAAACGTAACTTTGCTATTAGTAACACCTCCATTATTAACGTCCTAGATACGGTACTAATAGCTTTAAGAAAACAGTATTAGTAGCTTTTTCCCACTGGTGATATCAATATTCTAAGTGTATTATTATTGCGTGGGTTCTCAATATTTTTGAAGTTGACTACTATAAAACAAAATTTGATAGTTCAAAAATATAACTATTGCATAGGATATCAATAGTTGACAAAAAAATTACAGCACGAGATTACAATGAGAATTATGAAAGCTATTTTAAACAAAGTGTACATGAAATCTCATAGTTATAATTGAGAACAACTTTGATTATTTTGTTGTTTCACTAATTTAAATGAAATAAAATTGATATAATTGATGATTTTGTACTTATTGATATGATCTTTATAAAATCAGTATAAATAAATATTAATTTATACAGTTTATTTATCATAACTCTATTGATTGAATACTTCATATTAGACTTTCAAGATTGTCATCATCATATAATATATTAAAAGGCATTGTTGTCAATGAAATTACGTCATGTGGTGCTCGTCAATGAATGTGACACTTGTCAATAGTGACATGCAAAAGTTTATCATCTCAAATAATTAATACAAACAATACATAGCTACTATGAATCAAACTCATGACATTAGAAATGAAATGTGAAAGTTTTATCACCAATCCATTATAAATTTGATGTTAATGTTTCAAAGTAATGGATAATAAAGTATTGTAATCATACGATATGAGCTTTTGATTCATATCGTTTGTTCTGTTGCACCAAAACCAATGACATTGTTATTTTAAATTAATCCCATTTGTTTTGCTTTTTTAATTAACAACTAGTTTGGTAGTCCAGGCATTGCCCCGGGTAGTTTGGCAACCAATATATGTTACATATTGTTTGCGTAATTTGTTAAGCGATTTATGTGTTACATTCTGTAAAGATTGTAATGCATTTGCGTTGGATGCCAACCTAGTGCACTTTAAATTAAGTGGACATCATAATTTACCTTGTTGTTTATAGTACTGAAGTCAAGACTATTTAGTGGAGTTTAAGGCAATTAATACATTTAATGATTCCAAAAGTGGAATTTCATTAATTATTTTAGATGTGCCAAAAATATCTAGAAATTACATAATTCCTATTTATGGTTAACAATTTGTGTGCAAAGTCATTTACCTAATTTTGCATCATATTGGCATGTATGGTTGATATGAAGTTGAGAAAAAAGTGATTATTATATTCATATGCATGTGCTAACCATTATTTGACCTCCATTATTGGACGTCTTCTATGCGGAAAAAAGCAATGTACAAGCAATTTGGTGTGTGAAACTCAAAAGTTATAGCCACTAGTGGCGAAGAAAGTAAGTGTATAGATGCGTTGAATATGTTGTTGCAGCTTGTTTGTTGTTGTAGTTGATGGCTTGCTGGTATTTTTCGCTTTTGTTGTTGTTCCTTTATGTAGATGCTATGCATTTTCGTCGGCGACGTGTTACTTCTGGAGGTTGTTGATCTTGTTTAGTTGGTTTTTTAAGTGGAGTGTATGGTAGTGTAGGCGTTTTTTTGGGGGTGTCACTTGTTTTCTGTTGTTGCAATAATTTTCTTGGCCTGTTTTTGCTTGTCTTCTGGATCATTCCTGCATGATATCCTTAAAAAGTCAAATCTATTATGTTTTACTGATATATCGATTGGCCAGTGACTTATTTTGGTCATAGTTTATTGTCTTACGCTAATGTTCTTTTCCTTGTGTTGTCGCTGGTGGCTATTGCAGGTGTACTGGAGCCATTTCTTGTTTCCCTTTTTGTTGAATATGACGTTGCATCTTCTTGTGTGTGTTGTGTGTTTTGGATTTTACTTTGTGCTTCGCAGTTTTGTGATTGGTACTCCGTGGCATGCCGATGATCATGTATGTGCCCCTATTCCTGCATAGGAAATGATTTTAGTTGGTCTTCTTAGTACTGATTGTTTTCAATAGGTTCTGTTAGTGGTGTTGATATTACTATTATTCTTACCTCTGATTCAATTTTCCGTAGCAAGTATTTTGTTTCCTATGCATTGTTTATCTCAAATGTCTTTAGGCAGTTTAGTTCGTTTGCATATGCCTTTGTGTTTTTATTCGCCTTGAAAATGCAACATTTTCCTACACATTGTAGTAGTCATTGTAGCACTACTTCCTTACCGTTGTTCTGTAGGTTGTTAGTTTATAGCATTTAGTAAACATAGGTAATTGTTTATATTGCTTTCTTAATTCTCACTTTTTGTATAGGGTGTTGTGAAGGAGGTAGGGGAAGATCTTGTACCTTATTGTAAAGATTTGTTAGTGCTCGTATTGGTGTTCCCACAATTTTCTCAGCCTCTGTATCAAACAAAGTCATGTGACAGCTGCTAGTGTGATCTGCTATGTCAACCTTTAGGATATACCTTGATTTGGGGTATTTTACATGCCTTTCGCATTGTCCGCAGAAGTTGTCCTTGTCCGCTTTTCTCTTGCACAAATCACAAGATAAGTGCTTCCAATCATCCTCTATGTGGACCCTAGTTGTTATTGTCCTACAAGTTTGAGTTCCCTTTTTTGGGGGGGAGAAAAAACGTTAGTGTTTGGTTGTATGCATCGGGTTGTGTAGTTTAGACAGATTTTTCATAACTGTTGTTGTGGTGTTGCATAAAAAATCTGTCATATTATTGTTCAGTTCTTGAACATTTGTATTTCTATTGGTTCTTGAGTCATTGCTTCCAACTGGACCATGGCAGAACTATCTCCCATGTTTCTTTTTTTTTTTTTTTTGAAATAGTTACTAATAGTTGGCTTTTGGAATATCAGACGCTTGTGAATGTATGTTTTGTATACGAAAGTTTATTAGTCAGCTTACCCCTGTTTGTAAATACTCGCTTCTACTATGTCAGGGTCCATGTAAACCCTTGTTGAGTTTATTGAATTTAGTTGGTACTTGCGTGTAATGTCCCTACATATTATGTATGTAGTTGATGGTTGTTGCTGTTTTTTTTTTCTTTGACACAAATTATAGTTTATTACCTCGTCATCAAGTAGTATCATGTCTAGGTTGGTTCAACATTTTGAGCATACTCCACTTCCTATATTGTTGGTACTCACGCTGTCAATCGCCATCCTTGTTTTGTTGGTGCTATTTTGAAATCTTCATGCTCTGTTGTTTGTCCTGTTCAAGCTGGGGAAGGTTAATTAGTAGAAGACTATTGTTTTGGTTTTTCTTTGTATTTGTTCATGCATGTAAGGTTAGGATTGTGTGGTCGTGGTACTTTATTATACTTTGGTGTTCGTGTGAAATGTATGGTTGCATTTTTTGTTAAAGTGTACTACTTAGAGGTAAATGAAAGTGTGCTAACCTTTTCATTGTTGTGTTATGACTTGTGATTTCTTGAGATGATATCAAATGTTTTTTGTTTTCCTCATATTGTATGCTGACTAATTTTGTTGAGTAGATACTAAGTTGTTGACTGTTGTTGGGTTGTATTGGTTGTAGAATTCGTTTTTGATTGGATCATTGGGTCGGGATGGTATTTATTTGTTGGTGATGATAGTTTCAACTTAATGGTCGTACATTTATGCTATGGTTGTTACTAAATAGCCTTAATTTTGTTATTTTTGGTTACATATTTGGTGTTATTACTATTTAAACTGTAATATTCAACGGGTCATAATATATATATATTTGTGGGTTTTTTGGTTGTTCAATTCTTTGGTGTATTTCTTGTTTTGTGTTTATGAATTTTGTCCTGTAATTATTGGTGGCTTTTTGAATTAAATCCTTACTAGTTGTCTTTTTCCCTTTAGTATGTTGTAGTTAGTGATATAAAGTGATTCTTATACGTAGATTTTTAAAAGAGAGCAAAGAAAAGCGAAGTCAATCTTGTTAGCAGTTTATGGCAAAGTTAGTTGTAAATAGGTCAGCTTGGGTTATAACTGAGATCATTGAACAAACATTAGTTGGAGTCATGTGGACATGACACAAAAGCAAAGAGAGGTTTAAACAAACCGTTTGGGACATGTTGGGTTGTTCATTAGGTGGTTGTGATGACATGTGCATTTTCTTCATGCTATTGTATGTGTAAAAATGCATAGGGAAACACTATATCCTGTATATTTCTACTGAAATCTTAAGAGAAGGAATGGAGAGGATCCCAGCATGCGTTCATGTTGTGTAGCCTAAAAATAAGTTAGCGTTCTCATTTATTTATAATGGTACCTGGTCATTAGTATTTGAGTCGAGTTTGAGCTTGAATGATGACAAGTCATGTAATGCGAAGCATAGATATCTTTCCTCGTCATGGTAATGCGAATAGCCTCTAAGTTGAAGTCTGAGATATCAAATTGGTAAAATTCTTTTAACTTCCTCAATAGCTTGTCTAACAGCAAGCTGTGTTGTATCCTTCAAGATATCTTTATATATGCTACGTAATTTTGGCTTCCTTTCTTATAGTATTGTTGGTACAATGGTTGTGGAAGATAATCAAACTTGATAATGTTGGAAAGTAGTTTAATGAAAGTTGTGGAATACACTCTAAATACACAACATATAAATTAACATAAAATACTTGTGCCCCTTATAAGATTGTATGGCCATACAAGAGAACACGTGTGAAGTAAATATGGAAATTACACACGTAAAAGCACTAAATTCATTGGCGTCATATTCAAAGTAATGCAGAAACTTTTTTATATACTCCTAGAAATGTCATTTACAATTTATTTGACATGAGCCAAAAATAGTTTGTACCTTGAATTGATGTCCACGGCTTTTAGTCCAAAGTGGAACTCCAAAGCTAAAAATATTTATAGTACTAAAATGTAATATAGCCCTAATGTAGTTGCTTGGTTCCTGTGAAAAAGGTATACTTAGTTAAAGAGCGTTATTAACGTATATAACTGACAACCTCATAAAACATCCTGATAAAACAGATTAGTCTGCACAAATCAATATTCAAGAGAGGAATAGTTTTTTTTGAATTATAAATATATCGGCAAAACATATAAGTTGCTACCAACAGTCAAAAATTAAAAAGCAATGTCCATACCACTTGCATATCACTAAACTACTTCGGGTGGATAAAAAGACAGTATTTGTATAGCATAACTCTAAATTTAATGTTAATTACGGAGGTTATAGTCAATTTGTTTGATATTGTTCCTAGAATTTTTCCTCATTTAGTGCTAGCACTACAAAAAAAAGCGCGTTTTAGGGACGGATTGAATCCGTCACTACTTCAAATTCCGTCGTTATATAGGGTTAGCGACGTTAGAATTTTTCCTCATTTAGTGCTAGCACTACAAAAAAAAGCGCGTTTTAGGGACGGATTGAATCCGTCACTACTTCTTCAAATTCCGTCGTTATATAGGGTTAGCGACGTTAGGGGCGATGAGTAAATTTATTTTCATTTTTTTATAAAAATAGTTTTACTTACACACTAAACAAATTGAAGTTGTTGACAAGGTTCAAACACGTGACCTCAAAGTCACAGAGTGACACTCTAACCAATTTCACCACCATACAACTTATGTTATTCTATACACAAAATTAATATATTAACTATAATAAATTTAGGGACGGATTTTAAAAATCCGTTACTACTTTAATATGGTTAGGTATATTAGTAACGGAATTTGAAATTCCGTCACTACTTTAATATGGTTGGATATAGTAGTGAAGGAATTACAAATTCGTCACTACATTTAGGGACTAATTTTTAAAATCCGTCCCTAATTTTAGTGACGGATTTGTAATTCTGTCACTACTTTAACGTGACTTAAAATTTAGGGACGGATTTAATAATCCGTCTCTAAAGTAGTGAAGGATTTTTGAATCCGTCCCTAAATTATTTTAGTGATGGATTATCTTTAATCCGCTCCTACTTTAGTGACGGAATTCAATCCGTCACTAATAATCCATTGCTATATCGACATTTTTTTGTAGTGTAGTTAAGCAGGTAGCACTAAATATCTGTTTTTGGCCCATGCCTATAGCTAAATGTTTAGAACACGTGTGAAGTAAATATGAAAATTAAAGACATGTATGCACTAAATTGTTGGGTATCATATTCAAAATAATCTAGAAATTTTTTTATATACTCCTGTAAGTCATTTACGATTTGTTTGACATGGGTCAAAAACAGTTCGTACCTTGAATTGATGTCTGCGGCTGTTAGTCCGAAGTGGAACTCCAAAGCTTAAAAGATTTGTAGGACTAAAATGTAATATATTCCTTGTGTAGTTGCTTGGTCCCCGTGAAAAAAGTATATTTAGTTAAAGAGTGGTGTTGTTGTATATAACTGACAACCTCATAAAACAAAGCAGTCTCCACAAATCAATATTCAAGAGAGGAATAATTTTTGTTTTTGGAATATAAATATATCCACAAAACATATAAGTTACTACCAACAGTCAAAAATTAAAAAGCAATGTCTATACCACTTGCATATCGCTAAACTACTTCGGGTGGATAAAAAGCTTGCATTTGGATAGCATAACTCTAAATCTAGAGTTAGTCAAGGAGGATATAGTCAATTCGTCTGATATTGTTCCTAGAATATGTGCTCCTTATTTAGTGTTAGTTAAGTAGGTTGCAATCATCATGGACATTAGCTAGACATGAATCATTCCCGTTGCTCTCCCTCCATTCTTTGCATGTTCTATGCCAACCACCAAGTTCTAATACCCTCATATCACAAAAGGTTTCTAACATATTGCCAAAATATTTAATTAATAGTGCCATAGCTTCATACAACTCCTCTACAAGGATAACCTTTTGCAGTCATGCGACCTCAAAATATCAAACGATTTAACTCTACCTTTTGTCGGTTTTTATGAGCTATGAACCTCTAATGCTCTCTAGGCCATACCTCATGAATGATATGTACTGTGATAGGCCTACTAATTATATACTGATTTTTTTATATAGATTATGAGCTCTAATGCTCTAATGGTCCTATCATGCCTTGCAAAGTGATATGTGAGGAACCAACGACACTAAGGCCTACTATTTTATAGGTAGTATAAAAATAAAGTAAACCTTTAATGCTCTCTAGGCTATACCTCATGAATGATATGTGATAGGCCTACTAATTATACATACACTGTGTATTTTTTATTTTTTTTTGTTAGATTATGATCTCTAATGCTCTAATGGTCTTATCGTGCCTAGCATGATGATACGTGAGGAACCAACGACACTAAGACCTACTATTTTATAGGTAATACAAAACTAATAAGAACCACATAAAATTCAAATAGAAATATGAACTGAATTATTTATAAAAAAAGTAAACCTCTAATGCTCTATAGGCTATAATTCATGAATGTTATGTGATAAGCCTACTAATTTTACACTAATTTTTTTAATAGATCATGAGCTCTGATGCTCTAATGGTCTTATCGTGCCTAGCAGAATGCTATGTGAGGAACCAACAACACCAAGGCCTACTATTTTATAGGTTTTCTACTATTTCCATAACTAAAGCTATGATACACACATATAACACATAATAATAAAGGGTCTGGGTGTGTGAATGAGTTAATGCTACTACCACTTTTGATAACTTTCGTTCAATAACATATGAGCATGGGTAATACCATAGTAGCCTAAAAAAAATAGTACATTTACAGGAGGGGACAATGGTAAAAAAGACATGCATATCATATTTTGGGGGCAAAAATGTGGTCCTATACAAGGATTAAGATCATACATTGATAAGATGGAGAATAGCTTAATCTCCATTGTAGAAAGTGAAGCTGACAATAACA
Organism: Suaeda aralocaspica; assembly: GCA_016808085.1. Lineage (NCBI taxonomy): Eukaryota > Viridiplantae > Streptophyta > Magnoliopsida > Caryophyllales > Amaranthaceae > Suaeda > Suaeda aralocaspica. Next base: position 471,842 of record PYUH01004024.1, read on the forward strand.
ATTCATAACACAAAATTGCTCTTATAGTGCAAATACNTCTTTTCACACTCACACTCACACTCACACTCACACTCTCACTCTCAACACTCTTCAACCAACTTTCCAAAACCCCCAAAAAAAACACACACACACACACAAAATTCAAACAAAAAGATTAAAAAAAGATACAAAATTGTGAACTCAAAGACAAAATTCGTTGAGGAAGAAACACGTTGGTAGTATCAGCTTCCTGAAATCTAGGTAACTAAGGAAAAAGACCACAAACTATAACACTACACTCCCAATTTGAAACTAAAGTAGAACATTCAAATGAAGAAGCTTTAATTGGATTGAATAAAATTGAAAGGTATTACATAGTATAAAGATAAGCTCAATTCCAAATGAAGAAAATTAGATTCAAATGAATTAAATCACATATGGAGGAAGAAAGTAAATTAAAAAGAGACTAAACTGTAATAACATTGAAAAATCCAAATTAAAATTACATGCAACACACATATCAAATCCAGGGGACCATAAACCCAATCAATTGTGTTTTAACAGATGAACTTTGAACCCCCAAGCATCAATTCAAATCAAGGGAAAAATCATAAAAAAGGCAACATAAGAAGATTGCAAAGATACTTACCGGAAGCTGAACGGTTGTTTAGAAAACGTTGTTTCCATTGTATATAAGAACAATATCATGAGCCTGATTAGAGACAACAATTGGGGTAGTGATTGCGGATCAAATATTAGTTACAATGAATTATAGAGGTTATTAAATGCTTGCTTTGGTGAAGAGAAATGGTTTTCGGTTGAGGGTGGAAGTGAGCAACCTGTAATTCCCCTTAGTCTTTTGCCACACTGCCCACTAACTTCCCCCTTGGATGCTAGTCAAGGCTAACCCTTCCTTAGTATATAGCTAAGTAATGCAATGAAAGCTTGAACAAAAGAATAAGAAAAGCACAAGTTTATGAGTATGAGTTTTATTACTTTGAGAGAAAACTGAATACAATACTTATATTACTCCTTCTATCTCTCTCAGTCTCTGTGGGTTGGATGATCTACAACTGAACAACTCAGGTATTTATATACATCTTCCTCCCCTACTCTAATTAGGATATTCTAGCCTCTCCTATTACATCTAGGACTACTCACTTCCCTACTGTACATAGAACATCCTACATTCCTAGTGCTTTAGGATATCCAATATTCCTAGTGTATCTAGGATAAGTGAGAATTCCCCAGAATACCCTCCAATGTTCCGGTCCCTTCCGGAATAGGCTGAACTACTCTAGTCCCTCCGATGAGGTTCCAGAACCTTCCATACTCTTCTAAGCGTAGTAGACAACCTCTTCACCATGTATGAACCTCGTTTCACCAACATAGCACGGCCATCCCAAAAGTAGTGCTCATCTTCAGATCCAGTATCATGGTACAGCATTACTACATCCTGCAGATTGTCTACTATAGGGAGTTGAGTGTTGCTTGCACAACACTTGGGCGGCTCCCCATGGGATCCTTATGCCCTCATTCCTAGATCAAAGGTGGGTCACTGGTCCACTCGTGACATGCTCCTCCACCAAATCCCTTGACGACCCCGTCAAGGCTGAGAGTCAAATGCCTCGATCTGATCCCGGAATTGCCATAGGTCATCTTCTTTCTCCCATGTTGCCTCACTCTCTGGGAGTCCTTTCCAATGAACATAGTATTCCTTGTACCTTGGAACGCCCCTGCGACGGACCACCCTTGTCGCTTCAATTGAGTCGATGTCCCTATCAAACGATGTCACTACAGCCGTAGGAGCTCGTTGTGACTCGCCCCTCAGTGGATCCTCCATGTCTTCATGGTAGGGCTTTAACATACTCACATGGAACACCGGATGTATTTTCAACTTGTCTGGTAAGTCCACTTTGTAGGATACCCTTCCTACCTTTCCCAGGATTTGAAACGGCCCTTCGTATTTGCGCACCAAACCCTTGTGAACTTTCCTGAATGCTTTGAATTGCTGTGGGATCAACTTTACCATAACTAAGTCCCCAACTTGATACTCAGCCGGCCTTCGATGCTTGTCTGCCCATCTTTTCATCTTTTTCGTGGCTTTGCTCAGGTAATTCTTTGTTATATCCATCTGTTGGTCCCACTCTCTTGCAACTCGATATGCAGCAGGACTACTACCCTTGTAGCCTGTTGCAACTGATTGTGGTGTCAGGGGTTGTAGACCCATGACGATCTCAAAAGGGCTTTGCTGCGTCGACTCTGATCGCTGCAGATTGTAGGAGAATTGAGCAACATCAATCAACCTGGCCCAATTTCTTTGGTTAGCACTCACAAAGTGCCTCAAGTAAAGTTCTAACAAAGCGTTCACCCTCTCCGTCTGCCCATCAGTCTGTGGATGAAAGCTTGTCGATAAGTGAAGGCTTGACCCCAAAAGCTTGAACAACTCTGTCCAGAACTTTGCAGTGAACCTTGGATCTCGATCGCTAATGATGGTCCGAGGAAGTCCCCAATACTTTACTACGTTCTTGAAGAATAACTTGGCGGCTTGCTCGGCTGTGCAGTCCCTAGGTGCTGCGACAAACGTCCCATACTTTGAGAAGCGATCTACAACAACCATGATCGAGCCACACCCCTCAGACTTGGGTAAGGCCGATATGAAGTCCATTGACACACTCTCCCATGGCTTCTCAGGTGTGGGCAATGGTTCCAAGAGTCCAGCTGGAACTCGTTGCTCAATCTTGTCTTGCTGGCACACAAGACAAGTCTTCACGTATGCCTCTATGTCATCCCTCATATGCGGCCAGTAATATGACTCTTCCAACAGAGCTAGAGTCCGTTGCATGCCTGGATGTCCGGCCCACATTGAATCGTGACACTCCTTCATTATGTCCCTCCTAAGATTATCCCACTTAGGCACATACATACGCCGACCGGTGGTATAGAGAACCTCGTCTTCTAACCAAAACCGTCGAGTCTTCCCTTCCATGGCCATCTCCATTAGTGACTTGGCCAATGGATCTTGTTTCAAACCCTCCTTGACCCGCTCAAGGAGGTTGCTAGCAATGGCACTTGTGCTAGCGAGTATAGCCTTGCGACTCAAGGCATCAGCGACGACATTCACCTTGCCCGGCTTGTATTCCATTCTGTAATCAAACTCTGCCAAGAAGTCTTGCCACCTAGCTTGCTTGGGACTAAGTTTCTTCTGATTTTGAAAATAACTTGTTGCTACGTTGTCGGTCATGATGGTGAACCGACTCCCAAGTAAGTAGTGCCTCCAAATGCGCAAGCAATGAATGATCGCAGTCATCTCCTTGTCATGAACAGGATAACGCTTCTCTGTGTCATTCAGCTTCCGCGACTCGTATGCAACAGGATGCCCTTCTTGCATAAGCACCCCTCCTATGGCATAGTCTGATGCATCTGTATGCAGCTCGAATGCTTTGGAATAACTGGGTAAGGCTAAAACAGGCTCCTCTGTGACAGCTTGTTTCAAGTCATCAAAAGCTTCTTGACACTTGTCACTCCACAACCATTGCACCTTCTTCTTCAATAAGTCGGTTAATGGTGCTGCCCTTGCCGAGTAGCTCTTTATGAACCGCCTGTAATAGTTTGCGAGTCCAAGAAATGACCGCAGCTCCGTGACATTCCTGGGCTCACTCCATTCTTTGATGGCTTGCACTTTGTCATATTCCATCATGATCTTCCCTTCCTTGATATGATGCCCTAAGAAGGACACCTCCTCTTGCCCAAACGAGCACTTCTCCCTTTTCACATAGAGCTCGTTGTCCCTCAAGGCCTTGAACACCTTCCTCAAGTGTTCCACATGGTCTTGAAGGTTGTCGCTGTATACGACAATGTCGTCAAGGTAGACTACCACAAAGTCATCAAGGAATGGCCTAAAGATCTTGTTCATTAAAGTGCAGAATGTGGCCGGTGCATTGGTGAGACCAAAAGGCATCACCAAAAATTCGTAAGACCCATATCGAGTTACGCATGCTGTCTTTGGCTCATCCCCTTCAGCTATGCGAACCTGCCAATACCCCGATCTCAGGTCGAGTTTGGAGAAGTACCTGGCTTTACCGAGTCGATCAAAGAGATCTGCGACCAACGGGATTGGATACTTGTTCTTCACTGTGATCTTATTCAAAGCCCGATAGTCAATGCACATTCGCAAGCTCCCATCATGCTTGCGTTGAAAAAGCACAGGTGCCCCATATGGTGCCTTGGATGGCCGGATAAACCCTGCATCCAACAACTCCTTGAGTTGCTTCCTTAGCTCCTCGAGCTCTGGTGGTGCCATCCTGTACGGTGACATTGCTGGAGGCTTTGCCCCTTGCTCCAGCTCAATCTCGTGATCCACCTCCCTTCTAGGAGGAAGTTTCTTCGGAAGTTCCGGAGGCATTATGTCTTCAGCCTCCTGGAGAACTTCGGAAATTTCTTTAGGAATCTCTCCCCCTTGAGACTCCTCCTTGACGAGCGTTGCCAAGAACGTAGCTTCACCCTTCTTCACGCCCTTGCAAAGTTGGAGAGCTGATAAAGTCTTGGCTTCCACGTCTTCCCATGAAACGGGGACAGACCTTGTTCCATTGTTCCCCTTAATGGTTAAGGTGTCATATGATGTCAGTGCCTTTTGGGGGGGGGGGGGGGGAATATTTTCCCTAGTCTCTTGCACGCTGCTACTAGAGTCACACCTCGTTAGAACTACTAGTCAAGGCCCCCAAAGGCACTTAGCAAGATAAGTGTAGATGTTGCTTAGCTAAGGAGGAGAAAGGATTATAAAACACAAGCAAGAAAGGAAACAAAGCTAGAGAGAGAAAGTAGAGAGAGAAGTTGCTTGTATATTGCTTGAAAGTTAAAGTGTTTCATGATCCAAAAATGAGGGAAAAGCCCCCTATTTATAGGGCTCCTAATTGAGTCTAGAAACTACTCCACTCTAGAGAGTTCTACACAAAGAATAAAATAATATGTACTACCTTTCTAGAGGATTCTACAATATTAAAATACTGTAAAGTATGTACAAGGCTTCTCTAGGAAGTCCTAGAAGCTTCCGGATGTTTCCCGAGCCTCCTTGAGCATTCCGGACATTTCTAGGCCTTATCTTCAAAATATAACACCACCATGAGGTTCATTGGGCCTAAAAACGGTGGACCACCGAGTTTGAACCTCGTTAGAGAACTAAAGCATTGTTGTCCTCAAGGGTAGGGTTTTGTACTCAAGTGTTAACCTGTAGCACTATCTTTACCTGTAGTTGCCTACTACAGGGAGATAAGTGTTGCTCACATGACCATGAGCGGCTCCCTTGGGGATCTCTATGCCCTCGTTTCAATGTAATGTGTGGGTTATTGTGTCACTCGTGACATATGTCTCCAATGTCAACGGCCTCACTGAGTGCATGAACTCCATGCCCAATACTAGTGAGAAGTCATCCATATTGACAACCGTGAGATTTACAGTACCCATCCATTCACCTAAACGAAGAGGTACACCCGTGCAACCCCTAGGATAGACACCGGCGAAGCATTGACGGGTCTTCACCCTGCCTGGCTCCTTGGCGTACTGTAATCTAACCTTGTTGCTCCCCCTTGGCAACAAAAGTTGTGAGTGGCACCCGTGTCTATAAGTGCCTGGAAGCATGCCCATTCACATATGCCTAACAAACATAAGTGAAGATGTTTCTGAACGGGGGGCAGCGTACTCACCCTGGCCACGTTGTGCACCTCCTTTGCTTCAACCGCCGCTGACGCTGCTCAACAACCGCAAATTCCCATTTGCGTCTCGTTCCCACAACGATCTCCGGTCGAACCCCTAATGGCACTAAGCTTCCATTGGGTGGGCAAACCCTGGCCCAGTGGCGGCCCTCCGCATAGAAACAACCACGGTTCCTAGGCTTGTCTGAGGAAGATGCTGCCCTTTACTTTATCCTTCCTCTCAAATCTGCCTTCCCCTTGGTGAACGTGGTTTCGCTCGGTGGATTTGGCTCCCCACTCTTCCTTACTCCCACTATCTGGTATCCTTCTTGGGACCCCTAAACTCCGTCAGGGAATCCGCAATAGAATGGCATCGGCAATAGTTTGAGGGTTCCTCCTCCTCACCTCTTGTTGTGCCCAATGTTGCAACCCTCCGGTGAAGTAGATGAGTGGGTCTTCTCGTCATGTCTCGACTTCAAGCAAAAGAGATGTGAATGTCTTGATATTATCTTTAATGTGGCTAGTTGCTTCAACTCACGTAGCTTTGTCATAGACACCTCTTGAGCATTCTCTGGGTAGAATTGCTTCTTGAAGTCTTTCTTAAACTCATCCCAAGTGTCGATGGAATAAGTTCCCTTCTTGATATCCAACTCTCGCCTCTCCACCATAGGATACCATCCTCCCGAGGTACATAGTGGCAGTATTGATCTGGCGGTTCATCCTCACGTGCATGGCTTCAAAATAACTCTCCATACTCCAAAGGAATTGTCGATCTCTCGAGCATCCCTTTTCCCTAGTACTTGGAAGGTTTGGGAATGTCCATCTTTGGCCCGGCCTGGATCGTCACACCCCCATTTACTGCAGCCTTCTTGCACAATAACAGCTCGTCCTGGTAGTTCATTCTCTTTCCCAAGGCTGAGAGCTCTTCCCATACTTTAGCCATCTCGCTCTCCATCTTCTCTCTAACATGGCTCACGAGCGTGTTGGCTTGGCGGAACGCTCAATAGCAATCTTCAACCCTTGTGTCAAAAACGTCCATTTGCTTTGAGCGCCCCAATATCCATCTCGGCCTTCCTTAGACCATCGGATAGTTCTGCGGCTCCCCTCTCGACCCTTGTGGATCGCTCTCTGCTTTGGTCGAGTTTCCACCGCCTTTGCTACCCGTTTCTCCAGCTTCTCAAATGCCGCCATGAGTAACCCTGGCGCATTGCCTTCAGTTGCTTGTACTGAAGTGCTACTCTTATCCTTGGCCATCGAATTCTTAATTCAACTTCGTTCACTTGCTAACCACTTGGACAATACCCAACGACCGTAGCCGCGCTGATACCACTTGTCAACGTGCTGACTAATTCCCCTTAGTCTTTTGCCACGCTGCCCACTAACTTCCCCCTTGGATGCTAGTCAAGGCTAACCTTCCTTAGTATATAGCTAAGTTGCAATGAAAGCTTGAACAAAAGAATAAGAAAAGCACAAGTTTAGAGTATGAGTTTTATACTTTGAGAGAAAACTGAATACAATACTATATTTACTCCTTCTATCTCCTCAGCTCTGTGGGTGGAGATTACAACTGAACAAACTCAGGTATTTATACATCTTCTCCCTACTCTAATTAGGATATTCTGCCTCTCCTATTACATCTAGGACTACTCACTTCCCTACGTACATAGAACATCCTACATTCCTAGTGACTTTAGGATATCCAATATTCCTAGTGTATCTAGGATAAGTGAGAATTCCCCAGAATACCCTCCAATGTTCCGGTCCCTTCCGGAATAGGCTGAACTACTCTAGTCCCTCCGATGAGGTTCCAGAACCTTCCATACTCTTCTAAGCGTAGTAGACAACCTCTTCACCATGTATGAACCTCGTTTCACCAACATAGCACGGCCATCCCAAAAGTAGTGTCCTTTCAGATCCAGTATCATGGTACAGCATTACTACATCCTGCAGATTGTCTTCTATAGGGAGTTGAGTGTTGCTTGCAAACCACTTGGGCGGTCCCCATGGGATCCTTATGCCCTCATTCCTAGATCAAAGGTGGGTCACTGGTCCACTCGTGACAAACCGCCATGGTTAAGCATTAAAGAGAGGTTGGTTTTAATATGAATGACTTACAACAATGTTAAATTTAATTAAAGGAACGTTGAAGCATTGAAGTGTGATGTATTTCATGGTAAAAGGTAGAAAGATAGAAAAAGGCATAAGAAGAGCTGTATTACCAGAACTTCTCTTTGGGTTCGCGGATTCCCTGAAATAGGGGGCTTTTTTACCGGAAGAAAGGGTCTGACGACTCAAGCCCGACAGGGCGTAGGGGCGGATGTAGCCTCAAGTCTCTTAGAGACGCAGGTTCAAAGAGCAAGCATCTTAGATGCGCAGGGGCGAAGCCTCAAGTCTCATAGAGACGCAGGTTCTTTATCTTGCACCCTGTGTTGTTGCAAATTTGAAGTTACTTAGCTCTACAAATAAGTAAGTTGAAGGATAGTATTTTATTCAATAACTTAGAAGGAGAGGAGTGGTTGGCCAGTAACTATATTGCAGACTAAACCCAAGATGGAACCTTGGTAAATATCTTTTTTTGAAACTGAAGCCTAAAGGAATAGTAACCATGCTATTGCCATGTAGGCGTGAAATGGTACCATGTCATCATACTTGTACAGTAGGCGGCGACACATGGCGGAGAATTAGGCTTCTCCTTACGTTTTGATAAAGGAGTTGATTAATCAAATTACAAGTGACAACACATACAATCTAATTTCGTACTAACAAAAAACACATTATGACAAAAGCATGTTTGATAATTGTAGCCGACCCGAGGCATTACCGGGACCAAAATTNACTGAGAGAGATAGAAAGAGTAATATCAGTATTGTATTCAGTTTTCTCTCAAAGTAATAAAACTCATACTCATAAACTTGTGCTTTTCTTATTCTTTCGTTCAAGCTTTCGTTGCAATACTTAGCTATATACTAAGGAAGGGTTAGCCTTGACTAGCATCCAAGGGGGAAGTTAGTGGGCAGCGTGGCAAAAGACTAAGGGGAATTAGTCAGCACGTGACATCTCGCCAACATAGCGCCATATATGCAAGTTTTTTCCAAATTTGCGCCACGTATGCAAGAACTCATATAACATATCCAAAAAATATATATAATAGTAACAAGGATTGAACCCATGACCTCTCTTATGTCATATAAGTCAATTACCAACTCAACCAGATGTTTTAAATGTCAATCATATACATTTTTGTAAAGATATATATGCATTATAGTTCTCAAGCAATGCTTTTACCATCTCTCACCATTTTAATAGCCATATGTTACCAATGACACGTTGGAAATGCATGTTATTATGGACACCATAAAAAAGCAAGCAGACAATGAGGATCTTATAAAAGGAAGAATGACTATCATTCTTACTTTCACCTTCATCAATAACAACAATTAGCTTGCAACAATTTCTTTACAATACTAAATTTTTCAAATCGCGTAATATATGAAGATAAACACCGATTATGAAACACTTTACAGATGTAGCATTACATTTTATTTTATAACTTGACCGACTGTGTGCATTGTTATGTTATCATTACAATATCAACAACTTATGACTTACGTAAAGCATTTTGTCAAAAAAACATTAAAAATTGGAAAAGAAATGCATGACCCGGGGCAACGCCCGAGCCTATCCACTAGTTTATCTTTGAAATTAATAAAAGTTTACCACATGTCATTCAAATTAATAAAAGCTTACTATATATATATATATATATATTTGAACATTTAAATCATTAATTAACATACATCTTTTAAGAGACAAAATTAATAGATATCACTGTTCAGGAGTAGATTTTAAGACAAATTGTTACGGGGTATAAAAATCAACTGTAAGGGTATGAGCAATTAAATTTAAAAAAAGAAAACTATCCAAACGAATAAAAAAATCACATGCAAATTAAAATTTCCTACTTTTGATATTATGCAAGTGACTATGATTCATGTATATATATATTTCATGTACATCCACACTACTAGGGATGGTTATGTGGCTCGTCTGGGGGCGAGCCTAAGTGGACCCAGATCTAGACCCACCCCTAATCTAATGGGTCTGACAAATTTGCAACCTTACCCAACTCATTTGGTCTGGTGAGTCTGATGGGTCTACAACTGGGACTAAGTTATATAACATTTATTTTTGCATTCAAAATTAAATCGTATTATACTAACAAACTTATGTGCCGAATACGAGTTCAAGCCTCAGTACAATTACGAGTTCAAATTAAATTAGTAAAAACCAAAACGAGTTTGAATAAATCAGATTAATGACATACGAGCGTGGTAGGGATAGTAGTATACCTATCAAAATTAACCTACAACTCCAACTAATGTAGAAAGGGAAGTAAGGGTCGAATCTACAGAGAAACAACGAATTTCTACTAACACTAGAAAGCTAATCTGCCGTAAGAGGCCTTTGAATTAGTTTTCAACTAATAAAATAATTACTACTAAAAACACGAAAATGTCAATAAAATAAACCTAGGACTTCGGTTCACCATGAATCAGCTGGACAACGAACTGACTAACAATTAACTGACAGACTTATGACTTCCTGAATTAAGGCTCACTAATCCTCTCGAATGTAGTCTCCTTCAAACTTCCTTTAATGGCTCTCGCTCACTTAGATTTGTTTTGCATATTATCCCAGTGATCTAATCGTGGTAAACTTATCTCTTGGCATCGATTTTGACAATAGCAAACTAACAATCAAACTTGGCCACAATTTAATTGAAAGCAACATAAACTAATAACAGGAATTCAGAAATAGCATAAATCACATTAATTAATCATAAATCAAAACAAAGGAACTAATCCATGGATCCCCTAGTCGTAGAATATGAACTACTCACACATAATTAAAACTAAAGAAAATAAATTAATATTACAAACTAGAACTAGAAACATGATTAAATTAAATAAACTAATTAACATAAACTAGATAAACCAAAAACATAAACTATGGCATAAACAAGATCTAAGAAATAAACTACTACTAATAACTATAAACCATAAACATGAATAAAATAATGAAAACGATAAAAGGAATTAAAATAGAACATGGAATTAAGAACGTATGAATGATTTAGTTTGAACAAAAATAACTCCTAGAGAGAAAAATGAATGAAAACCTAGAAAATATAATGTAGTCTAATGTCGTGTGTGGAAGGCCTAAAACAATAGATATTTATATAAAAATTACAAATCCCGAGCTAAAAAGGAGAAAAATCCCATCCGAGTGAACCGCCGACCAAGCGGGCGAAAGCCGCCCGAACGGGTGCACGGAGCGAGTGATTTGGCCCTTGGAAACAATCCGCTCGACCGCCCGGGCAAAATTCGCCCTATCGGGCGTGATCGATGTTTTCGCTCCCAAACCTTCTGAAAATGCTAAGTAAATTCCGCCCGACAGACCGGGCGGATTCTGCCAGAGTGCCCAGGCGAATTCTCTCTTTCACCAAGATAAAAAAAAATAACTTGACTTCTAACACATCCATGCTATATCATAGCTCCCTGAACACTTCATTACTAACCCATGGCTCCTCATATCTAGTTGTAGCTCATATAATTGCCTCGGAATCAACGCAAAAGCACCGAAATCCTGCAAAATGTCACTAAAAGCATAAACAACTCCATACAACCAAATATTAGCAAAAATAGCTCCGAAGAGCCAAGGTTAGAGTCAAAATAAATCAGGAAAAGGAGGTAAAATGCATGAATAAGATACACTTATCAGAGCGCGTATGAGTTCATATTAGATACTTATAGATTAATTACATACAATTTCATACAAGTACTTTAAATTCTTTTTAATTGTTTTTGTTTTTATTTTATTTATGACACTAGTGGAAAAAAACCTTTTTAATGCGGTCATTTGCCTACCTTTTGCTTCACTTTTTGACCGCAGCATATGCCAGAGAAGCAAAAGGGTAAAAACTTTATGCTGCGGTCATTGGCGAAGCATAAAGTTGAACTTTATTGTTCGGTCATATAAAGGACCGCAGCATAAAGTTAAACTCCCTCCATTATTTGAGAGACTTTATGCTGCGGTTGTTATATATGACCGCAGCATAAAGTTCTTTTCCCACCAAAATTTTTTTAATTTATGCTTCGGTTTTTTAAACTACATGACCGCATCAAAAGGCTTATGTGTTTATATATACATATTGTAATATCCACTAGCTTCCACAATTGGTAATTAGAATATTATTAATATATTAACAATAATAATCATTAGTATTTATAAATTAAATTATATAATAAATTAAATTAAAAACAACGATAATATTAATATTATCAATCATAAAGTAACAATACACAATGGAACTTACAATTTAAACTTGCATACATATATATATGTCACTCCACCTACGTACTATAATTACATTGACCAATTGAATTCTTTTACATCATCATCTTGCACTAAATGATGAGTAGTGTTTCATTACAAACAATATAAAGTGATAAAACTAGCTAGCTTCTCTCTAAATTCAACAATTTCTTGAACGGTATATGGCCCTTGACGTTTTGCCGACTTCAAAACCTTTAAATTCATTAAAAACAAAGTTATATCACTTTAGCGTCTATTAGCCATGCAACATCCTACTGCTGATAATATATAAGCGTCTATTAGCCATGGAACAACACAAACAATGCAACAGCAGGAAAAAAAAAAAAAGCACAAGTGTACAGCAGAAAACAGTACACAAGCACAAGCAGAATAGCAGAAGCAGTACAGCAGATTTATTACAGGGATTATTACAAACCAGTTGAGAGAATTATTACAGGGATTCAGCAGGAGGTTTGCTTAAGGCTGGTGCATGTGGACAGGAACAAATGGAAGGATGCTGATTTTGTCTTTGAGCAAAATCGTCTATTACACACAAGTGGTGGCTGATTGTGTGGCTTGTTTAGGTTGTTGTGGTTGTTGTTTTTCAGTGCAGGTTTATATGTTGTTTTGTGCAGGCTGGCTTATTGTTGTGCTCAGATTCAAGGGTGTTTTTTTGGAGGTCTGTTTTTGAGTAGCAGTTTTGCTGCTGTTAGTTTTTTTTGCTGCAGTATCAACCCACACAACCAGCCTCCCTACTCCACCCTCCAACACCACACAGCAACACAACCAGTATGAACTGCAGCCTTCTCACCAATCTGCAAGACTATCCAAACAAGAAAAAACCAGCCAGCAGCACCCAAACTCACACCACAACAGCAGAATGCAACCAATCAAACCTTCAAAACCAACTCCAAACAGCAAGCAACAACTAGCAGCAACCCACAAACCACAACAACAACAGCCACAGCCCCAAACAGGACTGAGAATTCAAAACAACAATAACCATTTGTATCTACAATCATAACTCATATGGATAAAAAAAATTCAAAACCCCCAAAAAACAAATTCAAAAAACCCAATTCACAAACAACTTAAATTCACAATATAATCAATTCCCAACAAAAATACACCAACAATAACAATTAAATCAAACATAACCTGTAAAACCAAACACAACAATAAAATCCCCAATTAAACCCTAACAAATTAAACCCAACCAAAAATCCCAATTTAAACCTAACCAACTTACCAATTAAAACAGCAACAACAATGGAGAAGACGACAGAGGAAGAAAACTAAAGACGAAGAACAAACAGAAGACAACGACAAACACTAGTACAAAAAATGCATTTTGGTGCGGTTTTTTCCCGATTATTTGCTGCGGTTTTGAACCGCAGCACTTATAGCAGCAGCAAATGATGAAATTTTATTTGCTGCGGTTAGACCGCAGTAAAAAATTGGGTTATTTGCTGCGGTTATTCAGGTAACCGTAGCAAATAACACACCAGAAATTGGAGGGAAACAGCATTATTTGCTGCGATTCTTTGTAAAACCGCAGCAAATAATGCTGTTTCCCACCAAAAAAATACTTGATATGTGTGGTTTTCATAGTGTTTCTCCCCTTGTTTCGAGTCAATTTTGTGCTTAATGGGTGTCATTCTGGCTTTATTTTAGCTCATTCGATGTTCTTTAGCTAATTTGAAGTGTCTCGTCAAGTTTGATTAATTTCCGGTAATTTTAGAGCATTTTTTAGTTGATTTTTATCATCCACGGTTGTTATGNTGATAACTTATATGAATTATATTTGAAATAACAGAAGCACAAAAGTTGCAAGGCCTAAACTTCAAAGCATTGTAATCAAGTCAGCAACAGCAAATACTTCGTATAAGAGAACGCAGAGTTGGTTTCAAATCAAGAGAAAGCCACAAGGACCCAAATAACCAACATCCCAACCATAGACAAACAAGTCAATTCTATATTCAACCAAACAGAAGCACAAAAGTTGCAACAGAAGAAATGGGACTCAAATAAAATTGGCTATTAAACTGTAAAAACAAGATTCAAAATTGGTGATCCAACATTTCCCAAACACGAATTGAAAATAAAATCCTCAAAAGACATAAACTAAGATAAAGTCTTGCTTTATAAACAACAACAATTAAAACAAAAACAATCAGTACAACAACAATTAGAACAAAAAGGAACAACAACAATAGAGCAACAGCAGTCCAAACAGCAACAACACAGAACAAATCAACAACAAATCAGTCCTCACACACACACTCAGAACAAATCAACAACTAACCTCAAAAGATAGATCTTGAAGAAAAATTGCCCAAGCCTCGAAATCGCCTCAAAGTTGTCTAAAATTACTCGAAATTTGCTTCAAAATTGTATTAAACAAATCAAAATAAATAAATCAATTTCAAACCAACAAAAACAATCGAAAACAAAAAAAATTACAATCGAAATAAAAAAAAAAAAAACAAAACAAAAAAGACAAAAAAAAATTAAAGGACATAGTACCTTCAAATGGGGAGGACGAATGACAATGAGAGAGGTAAGAGGCGAGAATGAGAGAGGGAGTTAGGGTTAGAGAGATTGAGAGATCAGAAATTGAGAGGGAGTTAGGGAAAGAGGCGAGAATGAGAGGGAAAGAGGCGAGTTAGGGTTTGGTGGAAAATGGAGGGTTTTTGCATTTATAGCCCTTCGTTTGAGCTGGGCTTGAACTTTTTTTTTGGGTTGAGTTATTTGCTGCGGTTATAACCGCAGCAAATAAATCAACCGCAGCAAATAATGTTTATTGTGTATCATCAACAACTATTTGCTGCGGTTCTTTAAAAATCTCAAAGAACCGCAGCAAATGTGGCGCAGCAAAATCCAATTTTCTACTAGTGAAAGGCAGAAAGACGAAGAAGAAGTAACAGAAGACAACGACGAAAGCGAATGACGAAGAAAACAGAAAACAGAAGACGGACAAGGAAGAACGCTTGACGAAGGAGTGGAATCAAGAAGACAGAAGAATGAAGAAGAAGACAATTGACTGAAGAAGCAAGAAGACAAACGAATGAGTGAATGGCGACTGAAAAAAGAAACAAGAAGGTAGAATGATGTTTAAGCTTTTTTGTTGTACTAAAGTATAATTAAGCTTTGTTGGCCGATTTATGGTCTATAGGATGTAGTTTTTTNGTTTTTTTTTTTTTTTTTTTTTTTTTTTTTCGAAGCAAAAAGATTTTTTGACCACAGCATATACTTTATGCTGCGGTTTTTAAAACAACTGCAGCATAAAGTCTGTTTTAATTTCCCACCAAGAACTTTATGCTTCGTTTTTACTTTTTAACAAAATGACCGCAGCATATGTAGTGTAGCATATGAGGATTTTTCCACTAGTGTGAACTTGAGTGTGCCCTCGCAAATTGCTCATGTTTCTTTAAGGTAAGAAAAGTAAATAAATATATTTTTTACACACACCAAACAAATAGGATGTATAAGATAAAATTAAAATGCATCTGAGTATACTTATACAAACGCACAAAAGATAAAGATTAATTAAAAAAAGCTTATGATATATAGTATACATATAATTGTTTAAAATTTTGATCAATTACGTATTACTGCATAGTAGGGAAAAGGTTCATCAAAAACTGTAGTGTTTAACACATAGTATACTCAACAAATTAGATGTAAACCAAAATCATGCCCAAAAAAAGTATTAACTAACCCTAAAGTTTTATTATGAATTGCATTGGCTACTTGGCTGAAGCGCAAAAGCATAAGTAAATGAAATCTAAACTGATAGCATAAACGAAAGCATATGTTACTAAGATTTTTAATTCATAAGAAATAAGCCAAAGGATATAAATAAGGCAAGAAATTCAATATTGTTTACTATCCTGTTTCAGTCCCTCCAAAAACGAATCAATTGATGGTCTTGTAACTGTAGTGTGAAGAATTTGTTCATTAGTGTTGCAACTTGCAACCCAAAATATAAGAACACTTATCAACAAATTTAAACTTCCTACTAGTACATCAAATAATCAAAAAAATCAAGGACTAAAACGGAATATAGGAAAACATAAAGGGATAATTAATTAGTTTAACTAATTTCCTATAATTAAGTCAATATATATTTTTTATTAGGATATATCTATTTGTTTTAGGAAACTACTAGTGGTTGGTTTTCTTCGTGCGTAGTTGGCAGTCTTGGTGGGCAAGTCTTGTGCTCTTTTCTTTGTATATATAAGTTGTTTGGTATCAATAACAACATATAACTTTGTGTGCGATATTGTCTTCGTTTTAGCATGGTACTAGACCCACATAGCTAAGAATTTTAACTATGAAGGTTTTATTACAACCATGACTAAAGATGTTGATAAAACACCTCCACCAAAAATTAATATAACCTCCCCGTATTATGTAGGACCTCAAGATTACAAGGTGATAACTATGAAGATTGGGCTGCCGATATAAGAACCGAACTTAGCTTAAATCTAAGAGAAAGTTTGGTTTTTTGAACGGTAGACTCACAAAGCCAGAGCCACCATGTACACAAGATGATTGGGAGATGCTACACGCTATGTTGGATTCATGGATAACTAACACAATTGAACCCAAGGTAAAATCGACCCTCTTGAAATATGAAGCTGCATATGTTAGGGTAAGAGCGCTAACGGAAACGTGATAAATCGAGAAATAAAAGAAGTTAAAAGTAAGATAAGCAATAAAAGAACACACAAGATTTAACGTGGAAAAATCCTCAATAGAGGCAAAAAACCACGGACGACGAGCACCAAAATTCCACTATATATAATATGAGAGTACAAGATAGACCCTAAATATTAGGGTAGAAATATTACAATGAAACTCTCACAATACAACTCACAAAAGATATGTGAATAAAAGGAAATAGTGGAATAAGGAGGAGAGTATTTAGGAGTGGTTTGGTAGTAGAAAGGCTATTTTGATGGGGAAGGCTTGAAAGTGTTTTGTGGATGCTTTTGGGAGAATATTTTTGTGTGGATGCTTTTGAAGTAGAGTGACATCCTCTATTTATAGGTGAGGATGGTAGGGTGATGTAGGTGGTAGAATAGTCTAGAGTGGAAAGATCTAGAATGGAGAAATTTAGAGTGAAGGGATGTAGAATGAAAATATCTAGACAAGAATAGTCTAGATAGAACACTCTAGATTAATAAGGATGATGATAGAATAATCATCACAATACTCTAGAATATTCATTCACCTAAGGAAGTGAAAAGCATTAGGCCTTAAGATTTGGGCCACTCCAACAATCTCCACCTTGGACCAAATCTTGGGCAACTCGTCGTCGAAGCCCGAAGGGCCTAGCAAGAATGAATGCCCACTAAGTCCAAACAATGATCGAACTTAGTGGTAGGTAGTGGCTTGGTGAGCATATCTGCAGGATTTTCCGAGGTATGAACCTTCTTTACTGCAATTTCACCTTCCGCAATGGTATCTCTGACATAATGATACTTCACTGAAACATGCTTTGTTTTATCATGATATGCATCGTTCTTAGTGAGGAAGATAGCACTTTGGCTATCTGAGTATACCATTGTGACACCTTGTGGTATTCCAAGATCCATGACAAGACCTCTCAACCATGTAGCCTCCTTTATACCTTCAGTAGCGGCAACATATTCAGCTTCAGTTGTAGAGAGGGCAGCTTTCGGTTGCAAAGAAGCTTTCCAGCTTATAGCACCTGAACACAGAGTGAAGATATAACTGGAGAGAGATCTTCGACGGTCGAGATCACCACCATAGTCAGAGTCAACGAACCCAACAACGTCATTTGAAGGTGATAGGGTTCTATCAAACACCAACCCATGATCCATCGTGCCCTTTATGTAACGAAATATCCACTTGACAGCATTCCAATGCTCCTTACCAGGGTTGTGCATATACCTGCTCACCATGCTTACTGCATATGCTAGATCAGGCCTTGTGCAGACCATGGCATACATCAAGCTTCCAACTGCACTAGCATATGGAGTACTAGACATTTGCTGAATCTCTTCCTCAGTTTGTGGACATAATGCAGATGATAGCTTGAAATGAGCAGCAAGAGGAGTAGAAACGGGTTTGCAATCACCCATGTTAAACCTATCTAGAATTTTCTTAATATAATTTTTCTGAGATAGGAATAACTTACCGGCCTTTCGATCTCGGTGTATCTCCATGCCCAATATTTTCTTAGCTGCTCCAAGATCTTTCATCTCGAACTCTTTTTTGAGTTGTGCCTTCAAATTGGATATGAGAGATTTGTCTCGAGATGCTATGAGCATATCATCCACATACAACAACAAGTATATATAAACGCCATCATACTGCCGGAAGTAGACACAGTGATCATATTGACTGCGAGTATACCCTTGTCTAATCATGAAGAAGTCAAAGCGCTTGTACCACTGCCTGGGAGCTTGTTTGAGACCATAGAGAGATTTCCTCAATCGACAAACAAGATTCTCCTTTCCAGGAGCAACAAATCCCT
The DNA here is from genome assembly GCA_016808085.1 of Suaeda aralocaspica. NCBI lineage: Eukaryota > Viridiplantae > Streptophyta > Magnoliopsida > Caryophyllales > Amaranthaceae > Suaeda > Suaeda aralocaspica. Next base: position 490,394 of record PYUH01004024.1, read on the forward strand.
CGGGTTGCTTCATATAGATCTCCTCTTCAAGATCACCATGGAGAAAAGCAGTTTTGACATCGAGTTGCTCTAACTCCATGTCAAACATAGCAACCATTGCAAGAAGGACACGAATAGAGGTATGACGAACAACAGGAGAGAAAATTTCATTAAAGTCAATACCTTCTTTTTGATGGCATCCTTTGACTACTAGGCGTGCCTTCCATCTTGCTGGTTCAACTCCGGGGATTCCTTCCTTTTGCTTGTAGATCCACTTGCAAGTGAGAGCTTTTCGGCCTTTAGGAAGCTCAACCAGGTCCCATGTGCCATTCTTGTGAAGACTCTCAATCTCTTCATTCATTGCTACCAACCACTTGGAAGAATCGGGACTAGAGATGGCTTGTGAATAAGTAGATGGATCAACTCCAATAGGAGTCTCTTCACCAACTGATAATGCATAAGCAAGCACATATTCATCATTACTATATCTTGATGATTTTGTGATTTGCCTTCTCGATCGGTCCCTTGTAAGATTGTAGTCGGTTAGCTGTGAGTGTTGTGGCTGCTGGGTTGGATCAGTAGTAATTGGATCACTATCAGTGTGATCATGAGGCGCATCATGGCTAGATTGTGGGCTTAAAGAAGAGTCATTATCAACCGTAGGAGATTGGTTACTAGTTTCTAGCTCCACCTTCTCACCAACACCCTGCTGATCACCTGTGGGAGAAGGAATAGAAGAATCCAAAGTCGAGGATTTTACCATAGCATTTTCATTGAAAGTAACATCTCGACTAAGAATGACTTTCTTAGTTTCGAGATTCCACAGCCTATAGCCTTTTGATTCAGAAGAATAGCCAATGAAAATGCATTTGACGGCTCTAGGAGCTAGTTTCCCATCATTAACATGAGCATAAGCGGTACAACCAAAAACTTTAAGAAAGGAGTAGTCAACAGTTGTACCTGACCATATCTCCTCTGGGATTTTGAAGTCAATAGAAGAATGTGGAGAGCGATTGACTATATAAGCTGCCGTGGATACTGCTTCCGTCCACAAATCACGGCGATGCCACAATCCAGCATTGGAGAGCATGCAACGAGCTCTTTCTAGAATGGTTCTGTTCATCCGTTCAGCAACTCCATTTTGTTGAGGCTTGTAGGGCAGAGTCTTGTGTCTAGCAATACCGGCTTGAGCACAGAACTCCTCAAATTCTCCATCACAAAACTCCATACCTCGATCAGTCCTGAGCTTCTTGATTTTTCTTCCAGTCTGGTTCTCCACGAGAGCTTTCCACTTCTTGAAAGTTGGAAAAGCCTCATTTTTATGCCTCAAGAAATAAATCCAGACTTTACGAGAAAAATCATCAATAATGGACATAAAGTAGCGTTTACCAGAATAAGAGGCGACCTTAGAAGGCCCCCATAAATCAGAGTGGACATAATCAAGAATACCCTTAGTTCTGTGAGTAGCAGTAGAGAAACTTACTTTCTTTTGTTTTCCATAGACACAGTGCTCACAGAATTCTAGCTTACCCGTGCCAGGTGAGCCAAGAAGTCCACGTTTGCTCAGGATGTCCATGCCTTTCTCACTCATATGGCCGAGGCGTTTATGCCATAATTGAGTAAGATCAGACTCAGAAAGTGAGGATGAAACGGCTATTGAACCTGTCACTGTATGTCCCTGTAGGACATACAGACTACCACTTCTTGTGGCTTTCATGACAACTAGGGCACCTTTGGTGACCTTCAAAACTCCACCTTCAGCTGAGAATCTATATCCAAGAGACTCCAGAGTACCCAGTGAGATTAGATTGCGTTTTAAGTCAGGAATATGACGAACCTTTGTCAGAGTCCTGACAGTACCATCATGGGTCTTGATTTTGATTGAACCCATTCCAATTGCCTTACAGGAAACATCGTTTCCCATTAAGACAGTACCACAATCAACAGATTCATATGTGGTAAACCAGTCCCTATGAGGACACATATGATAGGTGCAACCAGAATCAAGAATCCATTCATTAAAGCCCTTCTTTTCAGAAGTTGCTAGTAACACCGAGTCACCTTCAGAGTCAGTTTCAATAAAACTAGCTTCGGCGGGTTTCTGAGGCTGTTTAGGTTTGTCTTCTTTCTCCTTCTTATTTTTCAATTTAAAGCACTCAGAAACATCGTGCCCTAGTTTCTTACAATAGCGACAGGTAACATTAGGTTTACGTCCCCTAGATTTAGATCGAAATTTCTTTTTATGTGTGTTTCCTCTTTCATGTGATCTCCCTCTTACATTTAATCCTTCAGCTTTATCTCCATTATTTGCTTCAAGGTCATATTTTTCTTTTGAGAGTAGGTTTGATTTAACATCTTCAAATGTAAGTGAATCATTACTACCATAAAGCATAATTTCCTTAAAATGTTTATAAGAGGGAGGTAGGGAAACGATTAATAATACGGCCTTATCCTCGTCATCAATTTCAACATCCAAATTCTCAAGATCAATGATGATGGAGTTGAATTCATTAAGATGAGATTGGATGGACGTACCTTCGGCCATACGAATAGTGTAAAGCCTTTCCTTGAGCCGGAGTTTGTTTGCTAGACTCTTAGTCATGTAGAGCGACTCCAACTTCAACCAAAGCCCGGAAGCGGTCTCCTCATGAACAACTTCTCGAAGAACCTCCTTTGTAAGACATAATTGTATGGCGGATAGAGCCTTCTCATCTAGCTCTTGCCATTGCTCGTCAGTCATAGATGACGGCTTCTTAGATTTACCATCCAATGCCTTCTTCAATCCGTTCTGAGTAAGAACGGCTTTCATCTGGATCCTCCAGATGCTGAAGCTTATCTTACCATCGAATTTCTCGATGTCGAACTTGGTGACAGTCGACATTGTTAACCTTTGGCTCTGATACCACTTGTTAGGGTAAGAGCGCTAGCGGAAACGTGATAAATCGAGAAATAAAAGAAGTTAAAAGTAAGATAAGCAATAAAAGAACACACAAGATTTAACGTGGAAAAATCCTCAATAGAGGCAAAAAACCCACGGACGACGAGCACCAAAATTCCACTATATATAATATGAGAGTACAAGATAGACCCTAAATATTAGGGTAGAAATATTACAATGAAACTCTCACAATACAACTCACAAAAGATATGTGAATAAAAGGGAATAGTGGAATAAGGAGGAGAGTATTTAGGAGTGGTTTGGTAGTAGAAAGGCTATTTTGATGGGGAAGGCTTGAAAGTGTTTTGTGGATGCTTTTGGGAGAATATTTTTGTGGATGCTTTTGAAGTGGAGTGACATCCTCTATTTATAGGTGAGGATGGTAGGGTGATGTAGGTGGTAGAATAGTCTAGAGTGGAAAGATCTAGAATGGAGAAATCTAGAGTGAAGGGATGTAGAATGAAAATATCTAGACAAGAATAGTCTAGATAGAACACTCTAGATTAATAAGGATGATGATAGAATAATCATCACAATACTCTAGAATATTCATTCACCTAAGGAAGTGAAAAGCATTGGGCCTTAAGATTTGGGCCACTCCAACAATCTCCACCTTGGACCAAATCTTGGGCAACTCGTCGTCGAAGCCCGAAGGGCCTAGCAAGAATGAATGCCCACTAAGTCCAAACAATGATCGAACTTAGTGGTAGGTAGTGGCTTGGTGAGCATATCTGCAGGATTTTCCGAGGTATGAACCTTCTTTACTGCAATTTCACCTTCCGCAATGGTATCTCTGACATAATGATACTTCACTGAAACATGCTTTGTTTTATCATGATATGCATCGTTCTTAGTGAGGAAGATAGCACTTTGGCTATCTGAGTATACCATTGTGACACCTTGTGGTATTCCAAGATCCATGACAAGACCTCTCAACCATGTAGCCTCCTTTATACCTTCAGTAGCGGCAACATATTCAGCTTCAGTTGTAGAGAGGGCAGCTTTCGGTTGCAAAGAAGCTTTCCAGCTTATAGCACCTGAACACAGAGTGAAGATATAACTGGAGAGAGATCTTCGACGGTCGAGATCACCACCATAGTCAGAGTCAACGAACCCAACAACGTCATTTGAAGGTGATAGGGTTCTATCAAACACCAACCCATGATCCATCGTGCCCTTTATGTAACGAAATATCCACTTGACAGCATTCCAATGCTCCTTACCAGGGTTGTGCATATACCTGCTCACCATGCTTACTGCATATGCTAGATCAGGCCTTGTGCAGACCATGGCATACATCAAGCTTCCAACTGCACTAGCATATGGAGTACTAGACATTTGCTGAATCTCTTCCTCAGTTTGTGGACATAATGCAGATGATAGCTTGAAATGAGCAGCAAGAGGAGTAGAAACGGGTTTGCAATCACCCATGTTAAACCTATCTAGAATTTTCTTAATATAATTTTTCTGAGATAGGAATAACTTACCGGCCTTTCGATCTCGGTGTATCTCCATGCCCAATATTTTCTTAGCTGCTCCAAGATCTTTCATCTCGAACTCTTTTTTGAGTTGTGCCTTCAAATTGGATATGAGAGATTTGTCTCGAGATGCTATGAGCATATCATCCACATACAACAACAAGTATATATAAACGCCATCATACTGCCGGAAGTAGACACAGTGATCATATTGACTGCGAGTATACCCTTGTCTAATCATGAAGAAGTCAAAGCGCTTGTACCACTGCCTGGGAGCTTGTTTGAGACCATAGAGAGATTTCCTCAATCGACAAACAAGATTCTCCTTTCCAGGAGCAACAAATCCCTCGGGTTGCTTCATATAGATCTCCTCTTCAAGATCACCATGGAGAAAAGCAGTTTTGACATCGAGTTGCTCTAACTCCATGTCAAACATAGCAACCATTGCAAGAAGGACACGAATAGAGGTATGACGAACAACAGGAGAGAAAATTTCATTAAAGTCAATACCTTCTTTTTGATGGCATCCTTTGACTACTAGGCGTGCCTTCCATCTTGCTGGTTCAACTCCGGGGATTCCTTCCTTTTGCTTGTAGATCCACTTGCAAGTGAGAGCTTTTCGGCCTTTAGGAAGCTCAACCAGGTCCCATGTGCCATTCTTGTGAAGACTCTCAATCTCTTCATTCATTGCTACCAACCACTTGGAAGAATCGGGACTAGAGATGGCTTGTGAATAAGTAGATGGATCAACTCCAATAGGAGTCTCTTCACCAACTGATAATGCATAAGCAAGCACATATTCATCATTACTATATCTTGATGATTTTGTGATTTGCCTTCTCGATCGGTCCCTTGTAAGATTGTAGTCGGTTAGCTGTGAGTGTTGTGGCTGCTGGGTTGGATCAGTAGTAATTGGATCACTATCAGTGTGATCATGAGGCGCATCATGGCTAGATTGTGGGCTTAAAGAAGAGTCATTATCAACCGTAGGAGATTGGTTACTAGTTTCTAGCTCCACCTTCTCACCAACACCCTGCTGATCACCTGTGGGAGAAGGAATAGAAGAATCCAAAGTCGAGGATTTTACCATAGCATTTTCATTGAAAGTAACATCTCGACTAAGAATGACTTTCTTAGTTTCGAGATTCCACAGCCTATAGCCTTTTGATTCAGAAGAATAGCCAATGAAAATGCATTTGACGGCTCTAGGAGCTAGTTTCCCATCATTAACATGAGCATAAGCGGTACAACCAAAAACTTTAAGAAAGGAGTAGTCAACAGTTGTACCTGACCATATCTCCTCTGGGATTTTGAAGTCAATAGAAGAATGTGGAGAGCGATTGACTATATAAGCTGCCGTGGATACTGCTTCCGTCCACAAATCACGGCGATGCCACAATCCAGCATTGGAGAGCATGCAACGAGCTCTTTCTAGAATGGTTCTGTTCATCCGTTCAGCAACTCCATTTTGTTGAGGCTTGTAGGGCAGAGTCTTGTGTCTAGCAATACCGGCTTGAGCACAGAACTCCTCAAATTCTCCATCACAAAACTCCATACCTCGATCAGTCCTGAGCTTCTTGATTTTTCTTCCAGTCTGGTTCTCCACGAGAGCTTTCCACTTCTTGAAAGTTGGAAAAGCCTCATTTTTATGCCTCAAGAAATAAATCCAGACTTTACGAGAAAAATCATCAATAATGGACATAAAGTAGCGTTTACCAGAATAAGAGGCGACCTTAGAAGGCCCCCATAAATCAGAGTGGACATAATCAAGAATACCCTTAGTTCTGTGAGTAGCAGTAGAGAAACTTACTTTCTTTTGTTTTCCATAGACACAGTGCTCACAGAATTCTAGCTTACCCGTGCCAGGTGAGCCAAGAAGTCCACGTTTGCTCAGGATGTCCATGCCTTTCTCACTCATATGGCCGAGGCGTTTATGCCATAATTGAGTAAGATCAGACTCAGAAAGTGAGGATGAAACGGCTATTGAACCTGTCACTGTATGTCCCTGTAGGACATACAGACTACCACTTCTTGTGGCTTTCATGACAACTAGGGCACCTTTGGTGACCTTCAAAACTCCACCTTCAGCTGAGAATCTATATCCAAGAGACTCCAGAGTACCCAGTGAGATTAGATTGCGTTTTAAGTCAGGAATATGACGAACCTTTGTCAGAGTCCTGACAGTACCATCATGGGTCTTGATTTTGATTGAACCCATTCCAATTGCCTTACAGGAAACATCGTTTCCCATTAAGACAGTACCACAATCAACAGATTCATATGTGGTAAACCAGTCCCTATGAGGACACATATGATAGGTGCAACCAGAATCAAGAATCCATTCATTAAAGCCCTTCTTTTCAGAAGTTGCTAGTAACACCGAGTCACCTTCAGAGTCAGTTTCAATAAAACTAGCTTCGGCGGGTTTCTGAGGCTGTTTAGGTTTGTCTTCTTTCTCCTTCTTATTTTTCAATTTAAAGCACTCAGAAACATCGTGCCCTAGTTTCTTACAATAGCGACAGGTAACATTAGGTTTACGTCCCCTAGATTTAGATCGAAATTTCTTTTTATGTGTGTTTCCTCTTTCATGTGATCTCCCTCTTACATTTAATCCTTCAGCTTTATCTCCATTATTTGCTTCAAGGTCATATTTTTCTTTTGAGAGTAGGTTTGATTTAACATCTTCAAATGTAAGTGAATCATTACTACCATAAAGCATAATTTCCTTAAAATGTTTATAAGAGGGAGGTAGGGAAACGATTAATAATACGGCCTTATCCTCGTCATCAATTTCAACATCCAAATTCTCAAGATCAATGATGATGGAGTTGAATTCATTAAGATGAGATTGGATGGACGTACCTTCGGCCATACGAATAGTGTAAAGCCTTTCCTTGAGCCGGAGTTTGTTTGCTAGACTCTTAGTCATGTAGAGCGACTCCAACTTCAACCAAAGCCCGGAAGCGGTCTCCTCATGAACAACTTCTCGAAGAACCTCCTTTGTAAGACATAATTGTATGGCGGATAGAGCCTTCTCATCTAGCTCTTGCCATTGCTCGTCAGTCATAGATGACGGCTTCTTAGATTTACCATCCAATGCCTTCTTCAATCCGTTCTGAGTAAGAACGGCTTTCATCTGGATCCTCCAGATGCTGAAGCTTATCTTACCATCGAATTTCTCGATGTCGAACTTGGTGACAGTCGACATTGTTAACCTTTGGCTCTGATACCACTTGTTAGGGTAAGAGCGCTAGCGGAAACGTGATAAATCGAGAAATAAAAGAAGTTAAAAGTAAGATAAGCAATAAAAGAACACACAAGATTTAACGTGGAAAAATCCTCAATAGAGGCAAAAAACCCACGGACGACGAGCACCAAAATTCCACTATATATAATATGAGAGTACAAGATAGACCCTAAATATTAGGGTAGAAATATTACAATGAAACTCTCACAATACAACTCACAAAAGATATGTGAATAAAAGGGAATAGTGGAATAAGGAGGAGAGTATTTAGGAGTGGTTTGGTAGTAGAAAGGCTATTTTGATGGGGAAGGCTTGAAAGTGTTTTGTGGATGCTTTTGGGAGAATATTTTTTTGTGGATGCTTTTGAAGTAGAGTGACATCCTCTATTTATAGGTGAGGATGGTAGGGTGATGTAGGTGGTAGAATAGTCTAGAGTGGAAAGATCTAGAATGGAGAAATTTAGAGTGAAGGGATGTAGAATGAAAATATCTAGACAAGAATAGTCTAGATAGAACACTCTAGATTAATAAGGATGATGATAGAATAATCATCACAATACTCTAGAATATTCATTCACCTAAGGAAGTGAAAAGCATTAGGCCTTAAGATTTGGGCCACTCCAACAGCATATGTACTATGGAAACATCTAAAAGATCGTTACTCGGTTGTCAATGGCTCACGGATTCAACAATTATAATCATGAGTTGCTCGATGCAAACAAACCTCTACTATGTCTGTGTCGACTTATTTTGTTAAATTAACTATTGATGTGAATTTTAAGCCCTCAAGAGGAATTAGAACTCACAATGTTATAATTGTTCGTTGGGCAATGATTAAAGTTCGGAACTTTTGTGTTTCGGTGACAAAAGAGTCACGAAATTCTCTATTATTTAGGTAGAAATGTACGTTTATGAACAGTAAAAGTAACCAAGATAGATAAAACACTCTTGATCGCAACCAATGATGGTTGAAATTCACAATCGAAAAAGTGAAAGTCTAGGGAAACACCCAACAAAGGCAACGCCTAAATTTTACTCAAAATTCAATTCTACTTTCTATTGACAAACAAAAAGGGTATTTATAGGACTAATATTGGAACAATCCTCCAATTCATAGCTAAATAAAATCCTAAACAAAATAGAATCCTAAATAAACTGTAGTAAACACAAGTTGCACGTCCACTTGTCCCACTTGTGCCTATCCAAAACATAATCAACTTGCACAATCAACTTGCAATACTTGATATTATCTAACTAACAAACTAAATTAGGAAAATAAAAATCACAAAACAAAAAATTTAACACGTCCTAAAACAAATCCTAACTATACTTAGACTCAAGATAAAAGAAATCTAACTAAAACAAATTTCCTGTTTGACAGCCGAGCAGAAAAATGGGTAAAACATTTTCTTAAGTATTTTCCTGAATTTTAGAAATATTTTTCCCTGAAAGTAGATTTAATAATCTTTCCAACTCCATTATTCGCACGCTTTCTAACTCAAAGGTAATTGTAAATGAAAAATCTTCAAAGTCAGATATATTGCACTGCTCCAAAACTGAAATTCTATCGCTCCAAGAAACATCCTAGATTGAATCTTTTAATCAAGAAACCTTCAATAACGTGATCCTCCATCATTTTAGACTAATTAAAACTAAAAACACGGAAATCACAGACGCTTAAAAACAATTAAAATCCTGAAATGACTAAAACCCTAGCAAGTATAGTGGGAAAAAACCCATAAGCAAAACCACCAAGAACCCTAATGTTAATGGCAGCCTTATTTTCACATCAATTGTGATGTGGTAAAATTATATAAGCATGAACCATTTATATGTTGCAAGTGGATGGTCAGAGCAAATGCAATTTAGGTGTAGAGCATGAGAAATATCGGCAAGACAATCAATTGAAGGAGTTCTTAATGGGGTTGTACACCCCATATTATGGCCATGTAAGGTTAAACTTGTTGTCACTAGATCCCCTACTTACACTTGACAAAGCCTTTCATTAAGTAATGCAAGAGGAGCGTGTCCGATGTGGTGATGTAGAGGAGAAAAAGAAGAAAAGAGACCTAAGGTTGCTGGATTTGTTGTGAAAACAATTGGATGTGGTAAGGGAAGACTTGACAAAGTGGATAAATTTGGATTGGTGTGTACAAATTATAAAAAATTACGGCATGAAGTCATCAATTGTTTTGACTTACTTGAATATCCGTATTGGTGGGAGACACGAAGTCAAGGGTGTGGTGGTGCGGGTCGTGGGTGTAGTGGGATAGCAAGTGGACGAGGTGGCCGTGGTAGCACAATCCAAGCGAATGCTACCCATATAGAAAGTAATGCACAACCTGGTAGTGGGGTGCAACCCGTAGGAGAACCCTCGTCTTAATCACTTCTAGGATTTTCTAAAGATCAATGACATACATTAGTGGTGGCTTTTGGCAATTCCAACATGTCAACAGACCACTTGAATGGTGAGTTAAATAGTAAATTGTGGATAACTGATACAGGTTGTTCAAATCATGTAACGGGCAATCTCTCCTTCTTGATAACTGTGCGTGACATAAGGGCGAGCCCTGTTGGAATACCAGATGGGAATACAGTGCAAGCAAATAAAGATGGAGAAGTGCAATTATCTATGACTCTGGTTCTTCATAATGTCCTTTATGTTCCCACTTTGAATTGTAATTTAATTTCGATGTCACAACTTATTGCTAATAAAAGTTGTATTGTCACGATTGCTAATAACATGTGTGCTTTACAGGACCATCATTTGAGGGAGCTGATTGGAACTAGTGAACTACGAAATGGACTATACTACTTTTGAGATGTGGCAACGGTGAAGGTGAATGTAGTTGAAGGTTCAAATTCATTGGTTTTATGGCACAATTGATTAGAAAACCCTTCTGAGAAAATTGTGAAATTGCTCCCATGTGTTAGTCATAGAAAATTAGTCTAAATAAAAGGTGCGACGTATGTCCCAATGCTAAACACCCTAGAAGTATCTTACCTGTGAGTACTAGTAGAGCAACTTGTTTGTTTAACTTGATCCATTGTGATTTATGGGGCTCGTACAATACTGCTTCCTCTAGTGAAACTTATTATTTATTATCAATTGTTGATGATTTTTCTCGTGTTGTGTGTATATTTAATGTTTGATAAGAAAGAAGTATTTAAAATGTTCATGTCTTGCATTGCAATGGTAAATAGGCAATTTGACAAACAATTGAAAATAGTAAGAATTGAAAATGGAGTTGAATTTAATTGTCTGAAGGTTTATTTTTATGTTAATGGAATTAATTTTCAAACTTATTGTGTTGGGACCCTCAAAAAAAATGGTAGAGTAGAGAGGAAGCATCAAAACCTTATTTTTGGGGGGAATGTGTTCTAGCGGTGTCACACCTTATTAATTGTACTCCTTCAATTACTCTTAATAAAATGTGCCCGTATGAAATGTTTTTAAATGCTTTACCCAATTATGATGAGTTATGTGTGTTTGGTTGCTTATCTTTTGCTCACAATGAAAGAGCTAAAGGATGTAAATTTGCTAAGAGGAGTAGAAAATGCATTTTTGTGGAATCATCCTTTGGAAAGAAGGGATGGAAAGTTTATGATCTAGACACTAAATATTTTTTTGTGTCATGAGATGTTAAATTCTATGAAGTTATAGTTTCATTCAAGGATGGTATGGATGTAAATTTTGTCATGGATAGCACATATGATGCTCCACTAGTAGGCGGTAATGACTTTAATTTTATAGAAGAGTATAGAGTAGAGGATGACGATAATGATATGGAGAATGTGGTTTTACAACAAGAAGAAAGAAATAAGTGTAATGCCATCAAATGTGGAAGATTCATACTTCTACACTTCAAGGGGGGGATTCTCCGTGTAGTGAGGTAAATGATGAGGACCAAAGGCTAGGCAAAGGCCTTCGTGATAAATTCCCATTTGTGAAGTTTGGTGATTATGTGACGCGTATTGTATCTTTAAATAGTCCATCTCCAAGTTCACCTAAACCACTCTCTTCCTTAGGCAATCATTTTCCTATAGCACACTATGTTAATTGTGAAAAAATTTCTGTTTTGCACCAAAATTTTCTTACAGCAATAACTGCAGGTAAAGAACCGTCTACTTTAAAAGAAGCAATGCACGATGCAGGATGGCGTGAAGCAATGCAAAAAAGAAATATGTGCTTTGGAAGAAAATGGTACATAAACCATGGAACATCTTTCCCGGGAAAAAAAGCCCTTGGTAGTCAATGGATTTACAAAATAAAGTATCATGCCGATGGTAAAATAGAGCGTCTTAAAGCTCGATTAGTGGTTATTGGTAATCATCATACAGAAGGTATTGATTATAATGATACATTTTGCTCCTTTGGCAAAAATGATCATTGTTCGTTCTTTTTTAGCCATTGCAGCATGAAAACATTGGCAACTACATCAGATGGACATTCATAATGCCTTCTTACATGGTGATTTGGAGGAAAAGGTGTATTTGAAACTTCCTCCGGGTTTTGAAAGTGACAATCCAATTATGGGGTGTAGAGTGCGTAAGTCTATGTATAGTCTTAAACCTGCTCCTTGATGTTGGTTTGCCAAGTTAGTCTCAGCTATGAAGGCATATGGTGTAATATCCCATATTTTACACGTATTTTAAGAAGTTAATTTTGTATTTTATACGTAAATTTTTAGTAATTTTATTGAGAAATTAAGTTCAATAAAAATGTTAAATATAGGAAATTTGAAAAAAAACTTTAATCAAAGTAATTATTCTATGTTTATAAATAATATTTCATGTTATTTTAAATTTTATTAAATATTTTGAAAAGTTTCTAAAAATAGAATTTTTAAAAAAAGTTTCCTAAATTGTTTTAAAACAAGGGCATAAAAGTAATTCCAAGAATTAAGGATATTTATGTAATTGCACCAAATCCTACTTTGGGGCCTATAAATACCCCTTAAAACCTAACATTTCAGATTTAATTTCCAATCTTAGAGTTTTAAGTTTGAGAGAGAGAAAAAAGGGGAGTTCGGAATTTTCCAACAAAAATAAAAATTTGAACCCATCTTCCTCTCGCCGGAGCCCCCCTCGTCGCCAGTTGCTTGCTCCCAAAATCTCGTCGCGCCACACTTGTTGCAGCCAGCCACCACTGGCCCTCCTCGCCGGCCACCATCTCCTTCCTCCCCTCTTTGGTAATTTCGAACCTATATTAAAAAAAAACTCTTCTTCTTTTCTTTTTAATTCAATCTTGCAAAATTCATCTTTATAATTATGTTTAATCATGATTTTATGATTCTAATCATGTTTTATAAATTTAGATTTTGTTTAAAGTATCAATTTATAAAGTTGATCATGAAATTTTAAATTAGGGCTTATGAAATTATGAAATTCATGGTTTTATGGTTTTTAATGATTTAAACTTCAATATTATGATCATGAATTGTTGTTGTATGAATTTGTGATGATTTTAATTAGTTTAGATTGAATTTAAAGGGTTTTAAAGTTGGTTATCATTGTTGTCCAATTATTTATCATGAAAACTAAGAGTAAAAATACTATGAACATGTTTTACTTCAAGAAAAATTATTTTAAAGCATAAATTAGATGTATTATGATGATAATAGATTGTAAAAGAGTTTTATTCATGATTTATGATGTTTTTATGGGGTTTTAATGAGTTTTGAATAAATATATAAGTAAATAAAGCTGTTAATTTTTATTAACACATGTTCATGCACAATAAATTAAATAGTAACATGTGAAATAAGTAGTCATAATTATTTTTAATGCATCTAAATATTGTATGATGATCTTAGAACATGACTATAGAGTTTTATGATCAAAATATGATATTTAGAAGGGTTCTTAAGTGATTTTGAGGAATTTTACAACGCTGCCATTATTGGAAAATTACCGAAAATCAAGTATTTTTACAATGGAAATATTAAAATAAAGTATGGAGTTGAATAAAGACCATATAGGGAACGTTTTGGACAAGTTTCCAACATAAAAAGTTAGTTTAGAGTTGTTGTAGAAGTTAGTCAACAAGGTTTTTGTTTAGATTCGATTTTTCTCTATGTAGGAGACTTTGAGCTAGTTGAGTTCTAGGAGTTGTGGCGGATCACCACTACAACACAAGGTACGTACGTACTAATTAAAGGCGGTTATACAATTAGAGTTCGTGCTTGGTTGATGATCTTGTATGTTATGCTTGTAAATATGATATGTTGCTTGATTGACACTGAGTTGACATGCATGAGAAGTTTATGAAACTATGAAAAACATGATTTTTTATTGTTTTGACATTCTACATCTATAGTAATATAAATTCTTCATGATTAAATTGGAATGTTGAATTTATTGTTAAAGTTGGCCAATAGCTTATTGAAGAAGAAAGAAAGTAAGTTAAGTTGGTTAGTTACTTAATCAACAAGAAAGGAAGTTTGTGAATTTTTATTAACATGATTAATAAAAGTTTAATGAGAAAATATTTATATAGCCATTCATAGTTTAATGTGTGGTCAAGGAAAAAGGTAAATAGTTTGCCACACACAGTTGATGTGTAGTAACGGAAGTTTAGTTAAATAAGGACACACAAAGACATTATTTTTAGAATCACTTTAATTTTAAAATAATTAATATGGCTTGTTTGATGTCATGCATGCTTTTATGTGTTGTTATGTGTGAGTCAGAATATTGTTAAACCGGTTCATCACGTAAAGTGAAAGAGGGTTCGCACCAAAACTCTTGGAACGTATATACCTTGAGTATGAACAATGGGGGGAGTCGTATGGGACAGTGATATATGACTTCTAATTGGAGTACAAGACGTTGAACTCTTTTATATTTTTAATGCGCTGGAATTCCGTCTTTTTATGTGACATAAGTAATACCTTCTTGGAGTTTCTCCCAAGTTGGTGCCCAATAGGGCGATTTTAAAGGAAAGGAAACCCGTTCGATGCGAAATCCAATGTTTAATAATAATAATGAGTAATATTGTTTGAGTTGAGTCGATACACAGGTGAAGAGTAGTCAACGGTAAGAAGTATGTGATTTATAATTTTATTTTATTTTATTTTTAGTGCTAATCATGTCTTGCATAGTCTTTGGTATTTATGTACACAGCTTTGCTAAATGTGTGTTGTGTGTGCATGGCTTTGTCATTGTCTCGACCCTACGATGACCCACTTGATGGTGAGTAGTTGTCTGGAATAAGAGAAAGCTACATGTATAAGTGGGCATATGTCAATCATGCCGGGTTGGATTGTGATGAGCGCTTGCATTTTAGTTATCATAGTTATGTGAACTAGTTACTTTTTATTGTTTGTTTGGGTGTTGATTTTTTATTTCCGAAGTTTAAGTTTTATTCGGTTTTTTGAAGGGCCATTAAGATGGTTACAATGTGTAATTAAAGACTTATTTGGTTTTCTTTTGATTTTGACTTTGGTTTGTTTTTAAGTTTATTTGAAGTTTTACTTTGGAGTTTTAATTTGGTTTTGGTTTCTAAAAAGTTCCGATGTAGTACTTTGATAAAAGTCTTAGCCGTTATCACGGTGGCGATAATACGTTGGTTTTTCATAGTTAACTAGGAGTTGTTAATAATTAATATTCTTTATCTACATTATAATATTTACCAGAAAATCTAGAGAAGGAATTTAAGAAATTCCAGAGTGTTACAAAGTAGTTACCAGAGCTTAGTTAGGAAATAAAATAAAAATTTTTATCTTTGGGGGTACCCTATGTTTTATTTTGGAAAGAGGAATTTCTTATTTTAGAAAGTTATTAGAAATGGAAATTTTTCTAAAAATAGTAATTTCCGAAAATAAAAGTTTTGAAAATTAAATGTTTTAAAATCATTTACATGTGTGGGTATGCAAGGAATTCAGGTATGTACTATGTGTTATTGCTTTCATATCATGTGGTAAGAATGGGTAGGAAGTTTGGGCATGGAGGATAGACTTTATTTTATTTCCTTCATGCATTTAATTATATGTTTTGAGGTGTTGCCTATGTGAATATATTAGCCACCAAACCTTTTGTTGTAGAACTATTAGCTTGGTTTTGTTGTGGGAAGGATGGCCCATTAGTTTTAAGTGTCGTTGTAGGATGGTGGATAATATGCCTAGTAAGGTACCTAAGATGGGAACTTTGGAGAAGAAAGATTATGAGAGTCCACCTCAATATGTATGGAAGATTCGGTTCTATAGTTCATATATGAGTTCAGTGCTGAAGTTACCACAGTAGGACCAACCCGATCACGTGTTTGCTTTAATTGTTAATTGCTTGCCAAACCGTCCACCCTATTTGGAGATCAAGGCGAAGTTTAGTGACTTTCAGTTCATTGGTAGACTTCCAAACTACACAAAGTATAAAGATCGAAATGGTCAACGGGGTTGTGATTGGAGGTATTTGAAAGATTACATTGCAAAGAAGGAGCAAGAATTCCTGGAATCAAATGCAGGTGATGAGACCCCACCCAAACCAGTACCAAGTGGTCAAGAGAATGATGCAATGAGTGAAAATGAAGCTACCTCAAGTTCCCAAAGCTATGAGTCGAAGGATAGTTCGTGTTGTGAGATTGAGAATCCAAACCCGGTGATTCTAGTGTATGTGGATTTAGTGACTGATTCCGAAGAAGAAGAGGATCTTGACCCTGAAGAAGACATGGATGAAGATATTGAGGAGGATGATCATGAGTCCATATTTAAGAAATATGTGGTGTCTAAGGATAAGCAGGATAATGTTAATGTTTAGAACTTTTGTTATAGATATGAGTTAGTTTAATATTGTTTAGAATGTTGGACATTTTAGATTATTATTTACTTTGTGAATAAGTGGCAGTTAGCCATGAGGAACTTTAGGAAACTAAGAGTTTAAGAACCCTTATGAGAATCAAATAATAAATGTGTCATATCTTTTTGAAATGATGCCTGTGTAGAACAAAATCAAGGGAAATTTTGTTTTACTATGTGCTTTATTTTTATCTGAATGGTTGTATAAACAATCAAAACTAAGTGAATCATTCGCTCCAAAGGAATAGAAATTTTTGTTATGAGACGAATTGAGAAGGTGCTTTCATGCTATATTATGAGTTGTGTTGTTCTAACTTAGTAAGACAGAGTTAAATATGAAGGTCTTTTCCTCTACAGGAGTAATAGGATGGCTGAACGTAATAACACTCAGCTGAATGATGAAGTTTTGGAACGAAACTTCTTTTAAAGGGGGTAGACTGTAATACCCCTTTTTTTCCACGTATTTATAGGAGTTAATTTTGTATTTTATACGTATATTTTTAGTATTTTTATTGAGAAATTAAATTCAATAAAAATATTAAAGAAAGGAAATTTAAATAAATTTTAATTTTATGTTTATAAATAATATTTCATGTTATTTTAAGTTTTATTAAATATTTTGAAAAGTTTCTAAAAATAGAATTTTTTAAAAAGTTTCCTAAATTGTTTTAAAACAAGGGCGTAAAAGTAATTTCAAGCATTAAGGGTATTTATTTAATTGCACCAAATACTACTTTGGGGACTATAAATACCCCCTTAAAACCTAAAATTTCATATTTAATTTCCAATCTTAGAGTTTTAGGATTTACAAAAAAATGAGAGAGGGAAAAAAAAGGGGAGTTCGGAATTTTCCAAAAAAAAAAAAAAATCGAACCCCTCTTCCTCTCGTTGGAGCCCCCTCGTCGCCGGTTGCTTCCTGCCAGAACCTCATCACGCCACCCCTGCTGCAGTCAGCCACCACCGACCCTCCTCGCCGGCCACCACCCTCCTTCCTCCCCTCTTTAGTAATTTCGAACTTATTTAAAAAAAAATTCTTCTTCTTTTCTTTTTAATTCAATCTTGCAAAATTCATGTTTATAATTATGTTTAATCATGATTTTATGATTCTATCCATGTTTTATAAAGTTATGATTTTGTTTAAAGTATTAATTCATAAAGTTGATCATGAAATTCTAAATTAGGGTTTATGAAATTCAGGGTTTTAATGGTTTTTATTGATTTAAATTTTAATATTATGATCATGAATTGTTGTTGTATGAATTTATGATGATTTTATGAAGCATAGATTGGTTTTAAAGGGTTTTAAAGTTGGTTATTATTGCTGTTAAATTTTTATAACCATGAAAACTAAGAGCAAAACTATTATGAACATGTTCTACTCAAAATGCAAGTGACACTCAAGAGGGGGGGGGGGGTGAATTGAGTGTTGCAAGGTTGTTGTAAATTTTTCGATTGATTATAAGAACAGTTAAGAACCAGTTCTCAAGAAGCGGAAACAAGAATGCAATAAAATAAATAACACCAAGATTTATCGAGGTTTGACTTCTAATAAGTCTACGTCCTCCACTCACTCACTCTTTTATTAATCAACTCAGAATAACAAAAGAATTACACTCAATCAGTTATGCACCTATGCACAATATGATTCCCCAACTTCTAACTATGGAAGTTCGACTCAACCTTCAACTATGAAGGTTCTAATGAAGATGATCCCATATCAACTTCCCCAGCAAACTGAACTCACAGAATGCTCAAATTATAACACTTTTGTCTCTCAATAACAATTAGCCAAAACGCTTACAAAAGAGAGTATATCAAAACCTTAATGTGGTAATTGGGTTTATGCTAGGTTAAGACTTAGAGTGAACTTTTACAGTTCCTGTTCTTCAATTTTTTTTCGTGCAAAAGTATCTTGGTTGTATGCTGGTAGATCTCCTTAAATAAGCCTTTGGCTAGTATGTTATGTAATATTGTAAGAGAATATTTTCCTTAGAATTATGGAAATAATTCCACGGAAAATATTTCACTAATTTTATTTGAAATCAAATAAAATCTGTACAATATCATATAACACACTTGCCATATTTAAGAATATATACCTTGCATAACAATCCAAGCATCTGCATAATTTTTTGAAAACAATTTCGCGCGGAAAGAAACTTTCCTAAAATATGGATGTAAGAAGTAAACTCGAGACGACTGGTTCTGCATTGTTCCCAGATTGTTCCAGTCAGCCAAGTTTACTTATAATTATGTATGACAAGTAGCTTAAGTTCCTTATCATCCACAATTAGTTCATCTCTATAATCACAACCTTTATAGTGCATCTATAGACCTTCATACCACTTACATTTCATTTGAGACTTAAGAGTAAGAATCTAGGAGCTTGGTCTTCATGCAAACTTGAAGACTTGGCTTCATGAGCTTCATCTTGTCATCCATTGAACTTGTTTCTTTAGTACCTGCACATGCAAACAGAAACTTGCATACAATATAATAGTTCAATGTAGTTTGTCATCATTTTAAACATAAGCTAGGAACTCAACAACTTCCCCCTTTTTGGTGATGACAAACCATGAAGTTCCCCCTGCAAATAATATCATTTAATATTTGAAACTTTTCAAAAGTTTTAAATTCTTTAGAATTGAAAGGACTGGTCGCGTACTATTCTTGCAGATTAAGCATCATTTACAAGTACACCTGTTCATAACTAACTGACAACATTTTAAGAAAGAGATTCTAAGTACCCAGGGAAAATACTAATTAGACTCAAAGCTCTTATACATAAACATGTAATCGCAATAAGAACATCAGTAAGTTCATTAGACTTGTTTCAAAGCAAACAAGCCGTTGGGATGATAAGAAGTAAAATGCTTTGAATACACTTACTTCCAGACCATGCAGGAATGTCACCACTAGCATGACTTTCAATCTTTCTTCTTGATGCTGCAACACACATAGATTAGTAACATTCATTTGACCTGCTTCCCCCTGAGATAGTTATAAGTGATCAAAACTTCACACTCGCTTCCCCCTTTTAGCATCATCAATATAGTTAATGTATAAAATCTTGTAAACAAACAACTAAACATAATCATTAGTTAAACTACTAATTATATTAAGTTCAGCTATTATAGGTAGCTCTAACAACATTCTAGAGATGCTGATTCTACCATTGTCATGCCCTTTTGACAACATTAAGTTCAGCTAATATAGGTAGCTCTTTAACACACCACCTGCATATGTCATGCCCTTTTGACCTATTATCTGATTGGTGAGATGAGACATGGTGCCATAATCTCCCACCATAGGAATCTTCCAATGCCCAAATACTAAGGTCAGCCAGCCTCCATAGGGCAGAGCATGGTTTGCTTTCTCCACACAGTAGATCATATGACCTAAAATCATAGCAGGGAGGTTGACAGGATTGTGTTCAATGAGGCAGTAAATGAGAACACTATCCATCAACCGTACACTCATATGGCCTTGTGCTCTAGGACACATAATCTTTGAGGCTATGGTATGCAATATCCTCATGATTGACTCCTTTAGTTTGCCAATGGTGTACCCTACTTGGTGTCAGGTGGACTAGTAAACAATCTGGTCTGGATCTGTTCTGTTGTGACTCCCTTGACAGAAGGCCAATTCTCTCTGGAGTATACATCAAGTCCCTTAGTTGGAACTTTAAGAATTTTAGCAAGTTTCTTTTCAGACAAATTAATGGGAGTATCTTTAACAAAAGAGAAATAAGACCCGTCATCTTTCATATGCAGGTGTTCATAAAAATGTTCGACCAGTGGCATGAAAACATCTAGATCTTTAGCAAACAACACAGACCATTTTCTGAAAATCTAAGCCTCTTTAACCTCAACCAAGAATTTTTGTGCAACCCAACTTTTTGCAACAGAAAATCCTACCAGAATCTATTTATCTTTCAGATTATATAGAGGTTGAGGGGCAGTAGACTGTAGACTTACTTTTCTTGGATTTAGCACTAGAAGAGATCACAATAGCAGATTACTTTCTCTTTTGCCCTGTTGTGGGCTGATCTAGTTGTGCTTCACGCATGATAGCATTCCTCTTGGACGCCTCAGCACCCTTACTGGAAACTATTTCCAGACGAGCACCCTTGCTTGCTATTGTCTTAGTGACCTCTTTCTCAATAGCTATCTCAACTTCCTCTTCATCTTCAGCAACTTCTTTGCTCTTTGATTTCTCCACTGGTTTGGGAGTGGTTTTAGGTGTGGGTGTTTTGGATTTTATGGATGGTGGTTTAGTGACCTTATTCTCAACTTTCTTAACCGCTTTGGATGACGGTTTCTTGGTACTCACTTTCTTTTCCTTCAATTCTTCTCGCATGGCGATAACTACATCCTCCTTTGGTTCAACTTCCTTCTCTTCTGATTAAACTTCTTCTTCCTCAACTTCTTTTTCATCCGACTCTGATTTGGACTCACATTCTTTCTCTTGTTCTGATTTTTCAGCAATTTTAGGTTCTTTTGGTTTTGAAGTCTCCACTGGTACTAGTGTGAATTCTTTGGATTTTGCTAAGGGTGGCTTTTGGCAGTAGTTGATTTTGTGGATGTTGGTGTAGAATATTTAGTGGTTTTGGCAATTAATTTTGGTGTAACCGCTTTTGTGGTGGTAGTTTTGGTGGTGGATTTTGGTGTGGCAGATTTTATAGTGAGAGCTTTTGAAGCTTTTGGCTTGGCATTCACTAGTAGAAAAATTGGATTTTGCTGCACATTTGTTGCGGTTCTTTGAGATTTTTAAAGAACTGCAACAAATAGTTGTTGATGATACACATGTAAAATTATTTGCTGCGGTCATTTTTTATTTGCTGCGGTTATAACCGCAGCAAATAACAAATTCAAAACAAATAATCAAAAGCCCACCCCAAACGGAGTGGGTATAAATACCAAAAACCCACCAAAATTTTTTATTCTTTTCTCCCTCCTAACCCCAACCCTAACCCTATCTCTCACTCGTCTCCTCTTCTATCTGATCTCCCTCTTCTCTCGTCTCCTCTTCTCTCTAATCTCCCTCTTCTCTCGTCTCCCTCTTCTCTCTTCTCTCGTCTCCTGTTCTCTCTTCTCTGCGGTTAATGGCTTGTCGTACTGAATTTGGCTTGTCGCTGAAGTTGAAGTTGAAATGCCTGGATTAATGGCTTGTCGTACTGAATTTGGCTTCTCTACTCAGGTTTATCAATTGATTTCAACTTTTATTTGATTTTTTCGCTGTTTTTAGATCTCAGTTCTGTTAAAATTCGCTGATTTTTGATACAAACTAATTTTGGGTTTTAATAAACGGCAAAGAATGTATGTGATTTACTTCGCTGTTTTGTGATTTTTTCATTTGGGGTTTTGTATACAAACTAACTTTGTGATTTCCTTCGCTGTTTTGGAAGTTTGTGAAGTAAACGCCAAATGAACTAAGCAGCAAATGAACTAATTTACTTCGCTGTTTGTATCAAAGAATGTATCAAATGAACTTCGCAAGTTTGTTACTTTGCTGTTTTAATAAACGGCTATTTTAATAAACGGCAAAGAATGTATGATTAACTAATTTACTTCGCTGTTTTGTGATTTTTTCATTTGGGGTTTTGTATGATATAGAGTTTGTCATTGTTTAAATGTTTCTTGGATTGAAATTATGTGAGAAATTTGATTTAAATTTTGGGGCGATATGTTTGAATGTAGGAAGTTTGTTGCTAAAATATGTTGTGGTTAAGATTTAAACAGTGAATGTATATAGTTGGTTCTCATGTTTTTGCACCATATAGTACTACAGGCTTTTTTTTTTTGTCAAAGTATAGAATAAATCAAAAGTGAGGCATATTTAGCATGGAATGAAGTTTTAAACAAGGAATTATGTAACGGTGTTAGCATAATCGAGCGTTGATGGTGCCAACTCTTGTGTTAGCACCATAAGATACTAATTATTCCCAAATGATGAAGGGACTCAAGTGATGACCATGGTCAACATCATTGAGGTTTGAGTTGCTCCAGGCTTAAAATACTGTTGAAGTAGCCTAACTCGAATGGTGGGTGATCATAACCACTTCCCTGATGGAAATTATGTATATAAACATAAATATGTATAGTCTATTGCTGTGTTGTTGTGGCTGCGGTTGTGTTCTTGTGGCTATTGTTGTGATGTTGGTTGAATGATGAATATATGAATGCTTGTGAATGAATTTTTCTTGTTTATGAATTTATGAATTTATGAATTTTGCTACTGGTTCTCGGACCGCGCTGCTGTATGCTTTACTTCTCCAATCACTCACCAACAAGTCTATCACCAATCTTGTTCAAATTAAATTTCAAATGTATTTTTGTGGTAGAAGTGTATTTTTTTGTGATAGAAGTGTAATTCAATTGAAAATAATTGATTCTATGTATGTATAACATTTCAACTTCTAATTTTGCTTTAAAATGCAAAAAAAAAAAAATTAAATAAAATAAAATAAAATTACTTTTTTGGGTGCTTATTTGCTGTGGTTATTCACAAAACCGCAGAAAATAAGTGTTTTTTTTTGTGGGAAACTGCACTATTTGCTGCGGTTTTACAAAGAACCGCAGCAAATAATCCTGTTTCCCTCCAATTTCTGGTGTGTTATTTGCTGCAGTTACCTGAATAACCACAGCAGATAACCCAATTTTTTGTTGCGGTTAAACCGCAGCAAATAAAATTTCATCATTTGCTGCTGCTATAAGTGCTGCGGTTCAAAACCGCCGCAAATACCCTGGAAAAAACCGCAACAAAATGCATTTTTTGTACTAGTGATTCTTTCGAATCAAAGGCACATCCTCCTCTTCTTCATCAATTTCCTTCGCCAACATATCCTCTACCACAGACTCAATTACTTTTTCAACCATCTTCTTTGATTTATTCGTTTCAATTTCAGGAGATTCACTGACTTCTTTCTCAACCAATCGTGTGCTTCTTCTCTTTGACATGATGAGACTAAATTTTTCCTCTTCTTTGAGCAAAAAAAAAAAGAAAAACTTTGAACAATGTGAGTGAGAGAAAGAAGAAGAATTTAGGCAAGTTAGGTTTTGTGTGAGAAAGATATGATCGAGAGAATATATAAGAAAAAATATGAGATTAAGGAAATGAAATGAAGAAGGAAAGTAAGATCAAGAGCATATATTTATAAAAGATTTGAATCAAAACGGTTATCTTCAAATATTTGAAAGATATTTGTCCGTTCAACTATAAAAGGCAGTTGCCATAAATATAACCGTCATTATATTTATTTCCAAAAATTTGAAATTTTGAAAATAAACTGATTGACTAAAATAACCGCCTCAGGAATCTGATTCCCTAATGGTCTGCAACTGGTTTGTGCCAACTTACTCTTTACAAGATTATGCTAAGGTACTTGAGTACTAAATTGATCAGCTTAGCATCGCATAAGAACTTTGTGAGACCTAAAGAGCAAAATAGAAACAAAAACAAAAATATATATATACATATTTACATCATTTGACTAGCCAGAGGGACAAGTCAAGACCTAAGAGCTCATTGTCTAATTTTAATCATACCCAACAAGGTACGAAGCTTGATGAACATTTCTCTGCTCAAAGGTTTTGTAAAAATGTCAGCTAGTTGATCTTTTGATCTGCAAAACTCCAATTCTACATTACCTTTTTCAACATTGCCCCTTAGAAAATGATGCCTAATCTCAATATGCTTGGTTTTAGAATGTTTGACAAGATTTTTCGAAATATTGATTGCACTTGTGTTATTACATAAAATGGTAACACTTTTGAAACAGATCCCAAAATCTTGTAGGTTTGACTCTATCCACAATAGCTGAGCACAACATAAAGCAGCTGCAATGTACTCAGACTCTGTTGTGGATAAGGCCACAGAATTTTGTTTCTTAGATCCCCATGAGATAAGGCAGGAACCTAAGAAGTGAGACATTCCAGAAGTGCTCTTTCTGTCCACAATAAAACCAGCAAAGTCAGCATCTCTGTATCCTATAAGATTCATACTGCTACCTTTTGGATACCACAAACACAAATCATTAGTACCATTGAGATATCTTAAAATTCTCTTAACATCCTTTAGGTGAGATTCTTTAGGGTTGCTTTAAAATCTTGCACACAACCCTACTGAAAACACTATATCTGGCCTACTAGCTATTAAGTAAAGTAAAGAACCAATCATACCTCTATACAACTTACCCTCAACATCCTTTCCCTTATCATCAAGGCTCAATTTTGTAGATGAATTATAATTCCATCCTTGGTTTTCTTGATTTGAAGTCCTAGAAAGAACCCAAGTTCTCCCATCATACTCATCTCAATTTCACTCTTCATCAAATCTGCAAACTCATTACAAAAATCAGGATTAGTAGCTCCAAACAAAATATCTTCAACATATATCTGAACCACTAGCAGGGCAGTTCCCTTTTCCTTTAAGGATAGTGTCTTGTCGACTGAACCTCTCTTATATCCATTTTCTAGAAGAAAACTTGAAAGTCTCTCATACCAAGCTCTATGAGCTTGTTTGATACCATTAAGAGTTTTGTCAAGTTTAAAAACATGGTTTGGCAAGTCACTATCCTCAAATCCAGGGGGTTGTTCCACATATAGATCTTCTTTCAAATAACCATTAATAAAGGTTGTCTTAACATCCATTTGAAAGAGTATGAAGTTCACATGAGTTGCAAAAACAATTAAAATACTGATTGCCTGAAGCCTGGCTACCGAGGCAAAGGTTTCTGCATAATCAATTCCTTCCTGTTGGTTAAACCCTTGGACCACTAGCCTAGCCTTATTTCTGACTATAATACCTGCATCGTCAAGTTTGTTTCTGAACACCCATTTAGTTCCAATAAGAGACATGTTTTCCATCCTAGGTTCAAGTTGCCAAACTTGATTTTTCTCAAACTGATTAAGTTCATCTTGCATGCCAAGAACCCAATCTGGATCCATTAAAGTAGACTTATAATCAGATGGTTCAACATTTGAAAGAAAAGAATAGAAAGTACAAAAGTTTTGTAAAGTAGAGTTCCTTGTTTGCACCCCTTTGTTAATGTCCCTAATGATAAGATCAGAGGGATGAGCGGACTTATACTTGAAAGATTTGTTCATATCAAGGTTTACATTAGTGCCTTCTAATGTTGAACTGGTTCCTGTACTGGTTCACCCTATTTCGTTGTTGCTTTGAACAGGTGAACCTGGTCCCATAGTGGTCTCAGCTGCATTGTATTCATGTGGGTGAGCCTCTGAGTCACTATTTCCTTCTCTTACCTCATGAGCTACTTGATTCTGTGCTGGACTAGACTCTACTTCTCTGGGAGAGTTGTATGGTGAGTCTAGTTTAGCACCTTCTACTTCTTTAGCTCCTGTAAATTTTAGCATACCGATTTCGAATTCATCATCATCATCAACCTATACATGCTTGCTAAACATATTAGTTTCATCAAATAGAAAATGGACACTTCCTTCAACACACAGGGTTCTTTTATTGAAAACTTTATATGCCTTGCTGTGTGAAGAGTATCCAATGAAAATAGCCTCATCACTTCTATAATCAAATTTGTCCAACCTTTATTTACCATTGTTGTGTACAAAGCATTTGCACCCAAAAACGCGTAAGTGTGCAATGTTTGGTTTTCTTCCCCTAAGGAGCTCATAAGGCGTTTTTCTTTAGTAAAGGTCTCAACATTACCCTATTTAAAATATAGCAAGCAGTACTCAGAGCTTCAGTCCAAAAGTTTCGAGGTAGACCACTCTCTAGAAGCATTGTTCTCGCCATTTCTTCTAGAGTGCGATTTTTCCTTTCAACCACTCTATTTTGTTGTGGAGTTCTGGGAGCTGTGAAATTTTGAGATACACCATGATCATTACAGTAGGTTATAACGCTGACATTGTCAAATTTAGAACCATGATCAGACCGGCCATAGAGACCAGTTGATGATTAATCTTGTTTTGCACCTATTTTATCAAGATTTCAAATTCTTTAAAAGTTTCATTTTTAAATTTTAGAAATACTGTCCAAATATAACAAGAGTAAACATCAACTAACACAAACACATAACTATGACCATTTCGACCTTGTACATGCATGGGCCCACACAAGTCCATGTGCACAATTTCGAATGGAATAGTGGTGCTTACAATCTTCATTGGCTGAAAAGAAGACTTGACATGCTTAAATTTGGCACATTCATGGTAAATATGATCTGCAACAAACTTAATGTTAGGTAAACCTGTAACTAAGTCCTGAGATCGCATTTTATTTAGCAAGGAAAAACTTACATGTCCATGTCTCTTGTGCCACAGCCAATGGTCATCCTCTATAACATTGAGACAAGTGGCATTGGTCTTAGGAATCTGAGTCAAAAATGTTATGTAAACATTATTGTGTCGGAACCCCTTACTGACCAGTTCCTTTGTTTCATTGTTAACTATGTGACAAAGATTTCTTTCAAATTCAACATGGTTTCCTTTGTCACATAGTTGAGATATGATCAAGAGGTTATGTTTCAAACCATCAACAAAATATACATTATCAATTGCTTGAGAAAGTATCTTACCAACTTTACATATACCCTTGATCAAACCTTTACTATTATCTCCAAAGGTGACACTTCCTCCTTCATAGGCTACGAGTGAAAGAAATTGACTTTTATCTACTGACATGTGTCTTGAGAAGCCATTGTTCAAATACCAAAAGCACTTTCCTTTCACTCTAACCTGCACAAACAAATCAAGGTTTAGTTTTAGGGACCCAAATTTTCTTGGGTTCCTTGTTATTGGGAATCGGTTTGATACTGTCCTTCCTAACCCAGATTTGTTTCAAATTTGTCTTTCTTGTTTTATCATGTTTTCCATTTTTAGACAAATTAGGTGTGTGACTCTTTTGATTAAGAACCTTTCGAATGTGAGACTCATTTCTCTTATCATGTTTTTTCTTGTTTAAACAAGTTTCAATAACATGTCCATTCTTACCACAATTGGTGCATACATGCATGTCTTTTGCAAAAACATATATAACTACCTCTCTTGAACTCAGAAATCCAAGTCTCATCTCCCCCCAACTTTTGGGGATGTTGGGAACTACTTCTAGAATACCCTTCAACGCCAGCCCTTGGATTTTGGCTATGCCGTCCTCCTTTGTGCTTACTAACACCTCATGAGTCCTTAATGACCTAATAAGTTGTTCTACAGACAAAGTGGATAAATCCTTGGCTTCTTGGATTGCAGTTACCTTAGGCAGCCATTTACCTGTCAAGCTTCTCAAAACTTTCCTAACCAAATCTTCACTGGTGAAACTTTTGCCAAGATATTTTAGTTCATTAATAATTGACACAAAACGAGTATACATATCTTTTATATTTTCATCTCGATTCATATCAAAAGTTTTATATTTAGACATAAGCACATCAATCTTAGATCTCCTAACTTCATTAGTGCCTTCATAGGCTAACTCTAGAGTTTCCCATATTTCATTAGCAATGGAGCATGCTAAAATACGGCTTACCTCATTATCAGCAATACCTTGTTGAAGAAGCGACATAGCCTTGGCGCTCTTCTCGAGTGTCTTCAGTTATGTGCTATGGTACTCAGTCTCCTTCTTCTCTGTTCCATCAGTGTTGTTAGCCACCTTCTTTGGTCCATTTTTTATTATCTTTCAGCACTCATAGTCAGTACCAATGACAAAGTTCTACATGTAGTTCTTCCACCAGGGATAATTTGTTCCATTAAATTTGGGCAGCCTTGATCAAGAATTGTCATTCATCATCTCTTGAGTATTTGTCTTTTCTTCCTTCTCTAGGTGTTACCCTTTCAAAAAGTTAGGCTCTGATACCAATTGAAAATGCAAGTGACACTCAAGAGGGGGTGAATTGAGTGTTGTAAGGCTGTTGTAAATTTTTCGATTGATTATAAGAACAGTTAAGAACCAGTTCTCAAGCAGCGGAAACAAGGATGCAATAAAATAAACAACACTGAGATTTAACGAGGTTCGACTTCTAATAAGTCTACGTCCTCCACTCACTCACTCTTTTATTAATCAACTCAGAATAACAAAAGAATTACAATCAATCAATTATGCACCAATGCACAATATGATTCCCCAACTTCCAACTATGGAAGTTCGACTCAACGTTCAACTATGAAGGTTCTAATGAAGATGATCCCATATCAACTTCCCTAGCAAACTGAACTCATAGAATGCTCAAATTACAACACTTTGTCTCTCAATAACAATTAGCCTAAACGCTTACAAAAGAGAGTATATTAAAACCTTGATGTGGTAATCGAGTTTATGCTAGGTTAAGACTTAGAGAGAACTTTTGAAATTCCTGTTCTTCAATTTTAATTCGTGCAAAAGGATCTTGGTTGTATGCTGGCAGATCTCCTTAAATAAGCCTTTGGCTAGTATGTTATGTAATATTGTAAGAGAATATTTTCCTTATAACTATGGAAACATTTCCACGGAAAATATTCTCACTGATTTTATTTGAAATCAAATAAAATCAGTACAATATCATATAACACACTTTCCATATTTAAGAATATCTACCTTGCATAACAATCCAAGTATCCGCATAATTTTTTGAAAACAATTTTGCGCGGAAAGATATGCGACCTTCTTATCCTAGGTTGTCAATTTTGCAATCGTGCAAAAGGATCTTGGTTGTATGTTGGCAGATCTACCTTGCATAACAATTTTGCATAACAATCCAAGCATCAGCATAATATCTACCCACCTAGCAACGTTTCTATGTGTTTTAGAATTAAACCGGAAATAACTATGCTNTATGTGTGCATTAATCAAAACCCGCATAGCAACGTTCCTATGTGTTCTTAGGGCTAATACAGAAATATTTATGATATAATTCGATATTGTGATTGTGAAATTACATATGAGACCAAGTAGAGACCGCTATACGCGGGGGGACATTGTGAACTACTTTTGTCCTTACCCTCGTCCTCGAATCCAAAGATATGCGACCTTCTTATCCTAGGTTGTCAATTTGCCTTCGGGCTAGATGTGGTTCCGTGAGCTCCCGAAAAGAGCACGGTGGTGACTTCTGTACTTAGGCTTTGAGCTTATAGACTCACTCCCCATGCCAAGCATACTCACACTATGCAATACAAACTAAAGACATTGATGATCGTAAAAATGGCACGTGGGCTGGTCACAAAAGCCCTGGGTCCACATTTATAGAAGCATAATTTCTAACTTACATCTAGTATTTTTACAATTAAAATGTTGTTGCAAGAGGTATATTTGCAGAGGTTCTAGAACACCAGTTTGAGTAGCAGAAAATGCCTCAGTAACAATATGAATTAGGAATCTTATTTTCACTTGGTGAAAAAATTAGCTCAATTAAATTTCATGAAATTACATTTTTTGACAAAATGGTAGAGAACATTGTTACTTTTATTATATTATTAATAATATCAATCATTTTTAGCAATTATATTTAGTGAAAATCAATGAAAATATTTTTTTTATATCTAAAAATAGCTATTAGTACCGTCTTTTGTGAAAAAATGTTACTAATATCCAGGCTATTAGTACCCTTTTTAAAAAAACGACACTAATAGAATCTATTAGTAACGTTTTTTTAAAAAACGAAACTTTGCTATTAGTAACGCCTCCATTATTAACGCCTTAGATACGGTACTAATAGCTTTAAGAAAACAGTACTAGTAGCCTTTTTCCCACTGGTGATATCAATATTTCATGTGTATTGTTATTGCGTGGGTTCTCAATATTTTTGAAGTTGACTACTATAAAACAAAAACTGATAGTTCAAAAATATAACTATTGCATAGGATATCAATAGTTGACAAAATAATTACAACAAGAGATTACAATGAGAATTATGAAAGCTATTTTAAACAAAGTGTACATGAAATCTGATAGCTATAAATGAGAACAACTTTGATGATTTTGTTGTTTCACAAATATAAATGAAATAAAATTGATATAATTGATGATTTAGTACTTATTGATATGATTTTTATATATCAGTACAATAAAAATATTTTCTATAAATATTAATTTATACAGTTTATTTATCATAACTTTATTGATTGAATACTTTATATTAGACTTTTAAGATTGTCATCATCATACAATATATTAAAAGGCGTTGTTGCCAATGAAACTACGTCATGTAGTGCTCGCCAATGAATGTGACACATGTCAATAGTGACATGCAAAAGTTTATCATCTCAAATAAAAAACACAAACAATGCATAGCTACGATGAATCAAACTTATGACATTAGAAATTAAATGTGAAAGTTTTATCACCAATCCATAATAAGTTTAATGTTAATGTTTCAAAGTAATGGATAATAAAGTATTGTAATCATACGGTATGAGCTTTTGATTCGTATCGCTTATTCAATTGCACCAAAACCTATGACATTGTTATTTTAAATTTATCCCAAGTCCTTTATAGTTGTTTTGGTTTTTTAATTAACAACTAGTTTTGTAGTCCAGGCTTTGCCCCGGCCAGTTTGGCAACCAATATATGTTATATATTGTTTGCGTAATTTGTTAAGCGATTCATGTGTTACAATCCGTATAGATTGTAATGCATTTGCATTGGATGCCAACCTGGTGCACCTTAAATTAAAGTGGACTTCATAATTTACCTTGTTATTTAGAGTACTGAAGTTAAGTCTATTTAGTGGAGCTTAAGGCAATTAATACATTTAATGTTTCCAAAAATGGAATTTCATTAATTATTTTAGATGTGCCAAAAATATCTAGAAATTACATAATTCCTATTTATGGTTAACAATTTGTGTGCAAAGTCATTTACCTAATTTTCCATGATATTGTCGTGTATGGGTGATATGAAGCTGAGAAGAAAGTGATTATTCATATGCATGTGCTAACCATTATTTGACCTCCATTATTCGACGTCCTCTATGAGGAACAAAGCAATGTACAAGCAATTTGGTGTGTGAAACTCAAAAGTTACAGCCAATAGTGGCAAAAAAGTAAGTGTATAGATGCGTTGAATATTTTGTTGCGGCTTGTTTGTTGTTGTAGTTGATGGCTTGCTGGTATTTTTCGCTTTTGTTGTCATTCCTTTATGTAGATGCAATGCATTTTCGTCGGCGACGTGTTAATCCTGCTGGTTGTTGATCTTGTTTAGTTGGTTTTTTACGTGGAGTGTATGGTAGTGTAGGCGTTTTTCTTAGGGTGTTCACTTGTTTTCTGTTGCTGCAATCATTTTCTTGGCCTATTTTTGCTTGTCTTTTGGATCTTTTCCTTGTGTTAATCATTTTCTTTTCCTTGTGTTGTCGCTGGTGGCTATTGCGGGAGTATTGGAGCCATTTCTTACTTTCCTTTTTGTTGAATCTGAAGTTGCATGTTCTTATGTGTGTTGTGTGTTTTGGATTTCACTTTGTGCTTCGTAGTTTTGTGATTGGTACTCCGTGGCATGCAGATGGTCATGTATGTGCCCCTATTCCTGCAGAGGAAATGATTTTAGTTGTTCTTCTTAGTACAGATTGTTTTCAATAGGGTCTGTTAGTGGTATTGATATTACTATTATTCTTACCTGTGATTCAATTTTCGTAGCAAGTATTTTGTTTCCTGTATTGTTTGGCTCAAATATCTTTAGGCAATTTAGTTCGTTTGCATATGTCTTTGTGTTTTTATTCACCTTGAAAATGCAGCATTTTCCTACACATTGTAGTAGTCATTGTAGCACTACTTCCTTATCGTTGTTTTGTAGGTTGTTAGTTTATAGCATTTAGTAAACATAGGTTAGTGTTTATTTTGCTTTCTTAATTCTCACTTTTTGTATAGGTTGTTGTGAAGGAGGTAGGGGAAGATCTTATACCTTATTGTAAAGATTTGTCAGTGCTCGTATTGTAGTTCCCACAATTTTCTTAGCCTTATCAAACAACGTGATTTGACAACTGCTAGTGTGATCTGCTATGTCAACCTTTAGGATATACCTTGGTTTGGGGTATTTTACATGCCTTTCTCATTGTCCGTAGAAGCTATCCTTGTCCGCTTTTCTCTTGCACGAATCGCAAGATAAGTACTTCCAATCATCCTCAATGTGGACCCTAGTTGTTATTGCCCTGCAAGTTTGAGTTCCCTTTTTGGGGGAAGAAACAACGTTAGTGTTTGGTTGTATGCATCGGGTTATGTAGTTTAGACTGATTTTGCGTACCTGTTGTTGTGGTGTTGCATCAAAAATCAGTCGTATTGTTGTTCTATTCTTGAACATTTGTATTTCTATTGGTTCTTGAGTCGTTACTTCTAACTGGACCATGGCAGCACGATCTCCCCACTTTTTTTTTTGAAATAGTTACTAATGGTTGGCTTTTGGAATATCAGATGCTTGTGAATGTATATTTTTGTATACGAAAGTTTGTTAGTTAGCTTACCCCTGTTTGTAATACTCGCTTCTAGTATTTCAGGGTCAATGTAAATCCTTGTTGAGTTTATTGAATTTAGATGGTACTTGCCTGCAATGTCCCTTCATATTATGTATGTAGTTAATGGTTGTTGCTGTTTTTTTTTCTTTGACGCAAATTATAGTTTATTACCTCGTCATCAAGTAGTATCATGTCTATTGAGGTTGGTTCAACATTTTGAGTATACACCACTTCCTATATTGTTGTTACTCGCGTTGTCAATCGTCATC
The DNA here is from genome assembly GCA_016808085.1 of Suaeda aralocaspica. Classification (NCBI taxonomy): domain Eukaryota; kingdom Viridiplantae; phylum Streptophyta; class Magnoliopsida; order Caryophyllales; family Amaranthaceae; genus Suaeda; species Suaeda aralocaspica. The sequence goes on from PYUH01004024.1 coordinate 523,483, forward strand.
CTTGTTTTGTTTGTTGCAGTTTTGAAATCTTCATGCTCTGTTGTTTGTCCTGTTCAAGTCGAGAAGGTTAATTAGTAGAAGACTATTGTTTTGGTTTTTGTTTGTATTTGTTCATGCATGTTAGGTTTGGATTGTGTGGTCATGGTACTTTATTATACTTTGGTGATCGTGTGAAATGTATGGTGCATTTTTTGTTAAAGTGTACTACTTAGAGGTAAATGAAAGTGTGTTAACCTTTTAGTTGTTGTGTTATGACTTGTTATGATTTCTTGAGATGATATCAAATGTTTTTCTTCTCATATTGTATCGCTGACTAATTTTGTTGAGTAGATACTGAGTTTTTTACTGTTGTTCGGTTGTATTGGTTGTAGAATTGGTTTTTTACTAGATCATTGGGTCGGGATGGTATTTATTTGTTGGTGATGATAGTTTCAATTTAATGGTCGTATATTTATATGGTCGTACATTTATGCTATGGTTGTTACTAATTAGCCTTAATTTTGTTGTTTTCGGTTACATATTAGGTGTTATTACCATTTAATTTGTAACATTCAAGGGGTCATTATATATATATATATATATATTGTGTGTTTTTTGGTTGTTCAGTTCTGTGGTGTATTTATTGTTTTGTGTTTATGAATTTTTGTCCTCTAGTTATTGGTGGTGTTTTGAGTTAAATCCTTACTAGATGTCTTTTTCCCTTTAGTATGTTGTAGTTAGTGATATAAAGTGATTGTTATACCTAGATTTTTAAAAGAAATTAAAGAAAAGGGAAGTCAATCTTGTTAGCAGTTTATGGCAAAGTTAGTTATAAATAGGTCAGCTTGGGTTATAACTAAGATCATTGAACAAACTTTAGTTGGAGTCATGTGGACATGAAACAAAAGCAAAGAGAGAGGTTTAAACAAACCGTTTGGGAAATGTTGGGTTGTTCATTAGGTGTGATGACATGTGCATTTTCTTCATGCTATTGTATGTGTAAAAATGCATAGGGAAACACTATATCCTGTATATTGCTACTGAAATCTTAAGAGAAGGAATGGAGAGGATCCCAGCATGCGTTCATGTTTTGTAGCCTAAAAATAAGTTAGCGTTCTCGTTTATGAATAATGGTACCTGGTCATTAGTATTTCAGCCGAGTTTGAGCTTGAATGATGACAGGTCATGTAATGCGAAGCATAGATATCTTTCCTCATCATGGGTGACAATCGAGTTAAGTGCATGTCTTCTGTCTTGGTATGATTTGATTAGAGGCAGCTTCCTGTTACACAAATAAGACAAAGAAGAACATAATATGGCAACCATCAGTGTCCCATACATCTATCTTGAATGCCAAAGCTTCAAAAGGCTTAAAATAATTTAAGCGTAGTTCTACTCAATCTGAATAAAACTTAACAATAGAGCATAAAGGAACAAAGTTGAATTCATAACGATAGATTGATGTCATCATAGGGTATGGTCCGTTGGATTCCAGGAGTAAGCAAGAGTTTAACCAATCAAATCTAGAAATGTGTTTCTTTTGTTGGGTGATTTATTGTCCTCTCCATTGATATACTAATCCCTTTTTTGTCTCTAAGAAGAAACAACAATTGTATATACAAAAGAACATAAACTCAATTACAGCACTTATAGAGTCCAATAAGTCCAAAATTCACGTTATCATAAAGCTGAAGCATAGTAGGACTCATACACACCATGCCTTAATGGCTCTTTGTCCTTCTATAGGCTCTGCATATTTACATCTCAATCTCATAAACATGTCACCTAAGTTAAATAGCTATGGTTCTTAACTTGTTACAATAATGCCATAAAGTTGCCTCTCATTTATTAAAGTTCCTTAATTTGAGAACATGACTGTTGATTATTAATCAAGCCATCAGTCATTCGGTCCACAAAACTATCTTTATTATCTATCCAGCATTAAAACATGACTTGTTGAAAGAGCTAACATAACGATAAATATTTCAAGGATGAATCGTGAGTTTATGCAGTGTTTTGCTCCCCAACCAGTATAAAGAGATCCTATGACAAAATATTCCCTATAAGGCAGTAAGTGTGATTCATATAGGACTTACAATGCAGTTTATATATCAAAGCATCATAGATTTGGAACAAATTAGACATACTAATGTATTCTTTATGCACTATACTCTTGATCTATGGTATTAAGTTTTGAATCCCTGAAATGTTAGCATCCAACAAAGTACAACATATCTGCTACTTAATACACTCAATGTGAGTGAACACAAATGATGTAGTTATATGTGCACAATCACCTGGGTAATGATATTTTTATTAGTAAAAGACAGTTACTACGCAATATATTTACATGTAACTAAGAAACTGTTGCAAGATAAGGGGAAATATTTCTTTCTTTATCTAATAATCGTAAACCTTTTTTATTGGAAAATTAATGAAAATTAATGAAATGAATAAAAACACATGTTGAAAAGGTTAATAAAGAACGAACCTTGGAAGAGTTAGAAGCCAAAATTATTGATCGATTCATAAGTGAAGGTATAGATGGCAGACGTGGCGAGCTTCCATATGAACATACTACAGCAATTGCATTACCTGTCAGGCTGGCAGCTGGTAGATATAACCTTTGACACTTTCCTGCTTCATGTTTTCCTTCACCCGTACAGCCATGATGAAACCAACTTAAAATGAAATAGAGAATTCAGCTTACCTTAATTTCATTTTACATTTTTTATAAACATCAAAACTATNATTGTATATACAAAAGAACATAAACTCAATTACAGCACTTATAGAGTCCAATAAGTCCAAAATTCACGTTATCATAAAGCTGAAGCATAGTAGGACTCATACACACCATGCCTTAATGGCTCTTTGTCCTTCTATAGGCTCTGCATATTTACATCTCAATCTCATAAACATGTCACCTAAGTTAAATAGCTATGGTTCTTAACTTGTTACAATAATGCCATAAAGTTGCCTCTCATTTATTAAAGTTCCTTAATTTGAGAACATGACTGTTGATTATTAATCAAGCCATCAGTCATTCGGTCCACAAAACTATCTTTATTATCTATCCAGCATTAAAACATGACTTGTTGAAAGAGCTAACATAACGATAAATATTTCAAGGATGAATCGTGAGTTTATGCAGTGTTTTGCTCCCCAACCAGTATAAAGAGATCCTATGACAAAATATTCCCTATAAGGCAGTAAGTGTGATTCATATAGGACTTACAATGCAGTTTATATATCAAAGCATCATAGATTTGGAACAAATTAGACATACTAATGTATTCTTTATGCACTATACTCTTGATCTATGGTATTAAGTTTTGAATCCCTGAAATGTTAGCATCCAACAAAGTACAACATATCTGCTACTTAATACACTCAATGTGAGTGAACACAAATGATGTAGTTATATGTGCACAATCACCTGGGTAATGATATTTTTATTAGTAAAAGACAGTTACTACGCAATATATTTACATGTAACTAAGAAACTGTTGCAAGATAAGGGGAAATATTTCTTTCTTTATCTAATAATCGTAAACCTTTTTTATTGGAAAATTAATGAAAATTAATGAAATGAATAAAAACACATGTTGAAAAGGTTAATAAAGAACGAACCTTGGAAGAGTTAGAAGCCAAAATTATTGATCGATTCATAAGTGAAGGTATAGATGGCAGACGTGGCGAGCTTCCATATGAACATACTACAGCAATTGCATTACCTGTCAGGCTGGCAGCTGGTAGATATAACCTTTGACACTTTCCTGCTTCATGTTTTCCTTCACCCGTACAGCCATGATGAAACCAACTTAAAATGAAATAGAGAATTCAGCTTACCTTAATTTCATTTTACATTTTTTATAAACATCAAAACTATGTAAATTTAGTTTAACTAGGAAATAGGTAGGGAAACAATAAATCTATGAAGACAATAGAAAAGTATTTCAATCGATTGTCCTGAAGTATTATCAAATGAACATACGTGGTAGTACACACAGTTTCAAATACAGCTTATGTGAATATTTAAAGTGTAAGTGGAGGCTTTTTTTGGTTCTGTGTTCTTGCTTGGATAGGGGTTTTTATATTTGTTCAAATATCTTGTAGACAACATTCTTTGTTTTTTTTACTTACTGAACTATTTGTAGTTAGGTGGGGTATGCATATCTTCAAGCCTTTGCGGCTTGTCACTCGTGAGGCTACCACAAATAGTTGACCGTGGCTGAAAACTGGGTCTGGCAACTAAACCCCTATGGTATTGAATGTTTGGCATTAGCTCTTGTTGATTGTCATGGCAAAGCAAGGTTTGACTGGAAATATTCTTCGCTTAAGGATGAATGGCCATTTTGAGTACGATGGAGACATTTCCATACGAGCAATAGCTATTCTTTCACCTACACGTGTCCCTGTTATAACTTCATCTTGAATTACTATGTTCTCTAGTTTTGTAACTATGAGTGTAGTGTTGTTGCAAAGTTTATTCTTTTGGTCAATATTTCGCAAAAAAATTATAGGGCATCCAACTTTGCGGCGGATTTCATGAGCTGGTACACCTAGGAACTCTAGAGTGTTTAAGAATTCCGTTGGATATAAGGCTGCCATATCTGCTCCACTCCTTGTTAAGGGGCAGTGTCCATCAGCACTCTTGTACACCTTTTCCTCTCTTGGTATCAAAGAGAGTATGTACTCGTTGACTTTGTTGACAATTTCATTTGTTGATGTGAGTATCGCTCGTTGTTGGAAATAGTTTGGGTCTGAATGTTGTTCTTGAAGATTCGGGTGCACTTCTTGCACAATCTGTAAGAGTATATCCTCTTTCCCTTGTATAAGAAAGTCTTTGGGAATTTCAATCCACATGGGCTCATCCTCTCCTTTCGTTGTGGTTGTAGGAATCTTTCCGTCTCCTAAATCTAGGATCCATTAGCTAAACTCAGATAGCTGCCTACTTTCTTCTTCATTGGGTTGGTTTGGGCTAATCGCATGTTTGTACGGAGAGTGAAGACTTTGACATTTGGCCACATAGTTGTTGACTTGTTTATGGATGCGTCAATGATTTCACTTTTGTCCCCTCTTATCACAACCGAAAGAATTTGTCTGAAATCACCTCCTAACACAATGGTTTTCCCTCCACATACCTTTTCTGTTGTTGTTATATCGCTTAGCTACATGATGTCCCTAAATGTCCGATCTACTGCTTCAAAAGCATGACGGTGAACCATGGGTGCTTCATCCCAAATGATCAACCTCGTTGCTAAAATCAGTTGTGCTAGTTTTGATCCTTGGCTTATGTTGCAGCAAGTGGTGTCGCTCAATTTTAGTGGGATTTTGAATCGTGAATGAGCAGTCCTTTCCCCGAGCATAAGTAGTGCTGCAATCCCCAAAGATGCAACTACCAGCACAATATGCTTCTCAGATATGAGCTTTGCTATCAAAGTTATCCATAGATATGTTTTCCCATTTCCTCCACAACCGTATACAAAGTATACACCACCTTCATTGTTGTACACTGCTTGTGTGATACTGTTGTAAACATTTGGTCATCATTTAACCCTCTTAGCAAGGTACTTGCTTCTTAAGTCAATGAGTAAATGTCGTAGCTTAGTTCTTCCATTATCATGTTATTACTTGTTTGTTGGAGAAGTGACATGTCAGGCAGTGGGATACCGTGGAATTCTTGTAGACTTCGATTTTGTCTGTTTAAGATAACTTCAATTTCATAAAGGCAATAGTTTTGAATTTGTTCATCGCTGACGCAATCGTCGTTGTTGGTGATATTCAGTGTCATCTGATAGGTGCTGCCAATGTCTTTCCCACAATTTGTTAGGTTCATAAACCTCCTTAAATAAGCGGATCGACACAAATAATGCACGGAGTTGTGCACCAGTGGATCATATTAATGGCTCATATAAAGCCTCGTCCCACTCTTTATCCCCATTAAGTAACCCCAATGTATAGCAATCTTCTTTATATGTGGAATATACCACTCCACCAATTGTGCGGATATCTTCAAAACTGGTTCCTTTAACAATATTAAGGAGAATTCTTAAATAGTACTTTGTACCAGAGGCAAGTTGGGAAAAATATATTCTCCCAATGCTCAATCCCTTTTCTCTCCTTTTCCATCGTCTCTCATCTTTTAACCAAGCCCACCGTGTTGGGTATAGCTTGTTGGCTTCCATCCACCCTGTCAATGTCGTGTGTCTTTGCACCGCTCTCTAAACAACTACGTCCAAGAGTTCTTTTTCGACATAATAGGCATCTTGTTCTCATTTAAGGTGGAAGGTTAACCTTTCAACAGGGGATTCTTTATACTTTATTTCAAATGCAAAAATGCGCTAACATGCTTCTGATGCTAAAACATATTTGCATTTTAGATAGGTAGCTATCTCATCTATGACTTGTTCGCCTTCTTCATCACCATTTCTATTAGGTGTGTTTCGTGTTTCTTCTACCGTTGCTAAGGCCATATCTGGGTCCTTGTTCATGTATTTGAAAAGGTATTTTAGCGACTTATCTTTGTTGCAGCACTCAACATTATTGTGTGCTCCAAATTTTACTAGGAGATCAGTATTGTAAGGAATTATATTCTTGTTGTCTATTGTGTGGCCATTTTTTTGTTGTTGTACGTCCATTATCACGTCTCTTGTAAATTGGGAAACCCTCGTCAGTTACTGTTGTGCACGGGTTGAAAGCTTTTGGAAAATGCTTAGAACACTTTTCATGTTGCATGCATGGACAACTTGGATTCATTTCCCCACAAGGTCCATGCATCATTAGTTTCACAGCTAATTCATAAGCAAGGGGGTCACTTTCTTTATTTGGTAGCTCAACTGAAATATAGCGGTCAATGTCATCTGAAGTTTTGGTCTTGTCCGTTGGATGGAGGAAAAGCAAAATGCGTGCGTGTGATAGGCCACGCTTTTGGATTTCAATCGTATATATCACTGTAAGAAGAGAACGTTATTATATTTTAGTATGATTCAATGCAATATTATTATTAAAATAATTTACTAACCCTGACAAGCTTTCGTAACTTTAGGTTTTTTGTAGGTGTATATTNAGTGAGGTCACCTCCATTACCATTTCCTCACTAACAATAAATCACTTGGGCCACGTATTATGCCACGGAAATTCTACATTCGTGGCATATTATCATCTAGCCACGGGAAAAAATATTTTGACAAATAACATTAATTACTCATTAAAATTATGCCACGGCTAGAAGTGATTTAGTGGCAAAATATGGTTATGCCATGGGTATTTTTATTTCTACGCCACACATTTTGTTTATTTTCGTGGCTAATATATGTTATGCCATGGAAATTTTTGTTTTTTGTGGCAAGCCTATATATGGTAATCACATTAATTATATTAGTCTAAAATCAAAAGGTAGACATAGAAACAATTGTATATGTATGTTGATTTTTTATAAATCATTCAATAGAAATTTACCGATTATAAAATTATTAAAATAAGATCATCACCCTATTTCAATTTTATAAAATTAACAATATTACTAATTATACTATTGCATGTAAATGAACTATACCAAATACCCCTAAACGAGGAAAAATATTAAATGAATATAATAAAAAAAACTTCAAAAAAGCATATTGTAATGCTCGGGTGTCCGAACGAAGCAAATTTTTTTTCAAATTGATTATTTTTTTGAGCTCTACGTCATGGGAAATTCCGAAGGGGATTTGGGCAACTATTTTTTCCAAAAAAGGCCTCTAGGACCCATTTCTATACTACCAAACCTTTTATTTTAATAAAATTACATATACATTTTGAGAATTTACATTAGTGGAAAAATGGCTATTAGTAACACCCCATTAGCATCGTTTCTAAAAAAAATGATACTAATAGCACTCTATTAGCATCGTTTCTAAAAAAACGATACTAATAGGACTCTATTAGCACCGTTTCTAAAAAAAAGATACTATTAGGACTCTATCAGCATCGTTTGTAAATAAAAACGATACTATTAGATCTCTACTAGTATCGTTTTTAAAATAAACGATACGAATATTCCTATATTTGTATCATTTCTGTCAAAAACGATGCTAATAGCATCTATTAAAAAACAACCCTAGCCTCACTCTTCACTCTCAATTTTTTTTCCCTCTGAACTCTTAACTTTCTCACTCTCAACTCTCACTCGTTTAATTTTCTTCACTTTCATCTCCTAATATTCGTTGGTTTCAATCTCTTCTTCACCCTCGCTCCTATCTCCAATCTTGTTGGTTTCGAAGTATGATTTGGGTAAAAAAATCAATTGAGGGTTTCGACATGCGGTAGTTCGGGATTTTGAAAGAGTTTTGAATTAAGATTTAGGTAAATCGTTCCTTAAAAGGATTTTTAAGGGATTTAAGGCGGTTGTTGTGGCATTATTTATCAAAACTCCTTCGAATCGACAAAAATAGCGACTTTAATGTATAAAATCGAAGGTAACAATTTCATATGTTGTTAAAAAATTTTAGTGTTAATTTAAATTGTTTATTCGTTAATTGCTCCTAATTTAAATCAGTATGCAATTTCTTAAGGGTTTTGATTATCTTTTATGAACTATATAAATTTTCAATTGAGCTTATTGCTTTGGATTTTCGATTTGGGGTTTTCAGGTTTTTGATTGGTGTTATTTTTTACGATTACAAATTTGTCTTTTAGACTATGGAGGTGTTGTGTTTGGGTTGGTTTTGCTTTTGGAGGATGTTTTTTTGTTCTGCTGTTATTCTTTGGCCTGCCATGGTACGGTGCACTCAGGGTTGTACTTGGTTTTGTTTTGTGGCTTTGTGAGTTGGATTATGGTTGGTTTTGGCTGGAGCTTTGTTGTTCTGCAGGTTAGTGCAGGCTGTGAGGGTTGGTGCAATCTGGTTTTGTGGTTGTTTTGGCCTGGTTTTGATGCCTTAAAGATTGTTCTGATTTTGCTTGTTCTGTTCCTTGTGGAGCAGAATTGAGAGGATTGTTGCATTTGCTGTTTTGAGGCTCTTTTAGTTGCTCTTCCGTCTGCTAGTTTGCTCAGGCTGTGGAGTGGTTTTTTCTTGTTTGCATGATTCAGTAGTTTTGGTTGTGGCTTTGAGTATGGTTTTTGCAGAAGGGTTGCTGTAGTTTTTGCTGTTTTTGTGGTGGTTCCAGCCTGTTTGCTGTTCTGCAGGGTTTTTTTTATGGTTGCTGGTGAGGTTCTTTTTTAGTGTTTCATTTTTCAATTTCTTAGTATGTATTTTTCATTTACTTGCTTCTTTTGTTTTAGTTTTAATTGATTATAGTTTGGTTGAGAGCAAGGCAGCGAAAAGTGAAGGAATGGGTGGATTATCATCAACTGCCTCTTGATCTGAAGGAACGAGTTGACTTGACCCTCTAGTGGAGTTGTTGCATTGTCTGCCAAATGCTTTAGCTGCATTCTGATGTTTAATACATGAGCTTTATTTTCTGCATTTTTTATATTATTGGAATATATGTAAGACTTGATTTCTAGCTGGAACTAAATAGTTTCTTGGCTGATCTTAATTACTGTTTTTAGCTAAAGGTGATGAAACCATGTCATTGGTGATGAAACATGTTGGATTCACTTCTTGTGGACCTCAGGTGTGAAATTCGGCAATACTTATACTTGGATTTTGTCTGCAAGGTAAATTATATTACTTCCACATCTCAAAGTAGTATCATTGCACATTTCATTGCTCTTACTTTATGGCTACCAGCGAAAATTAACATACTCTCATTACTCTCAACTGTTGGCAAATTCTTTCATAATTCAAACTACTATAATGATGAAAAGAGGTATAATAAATGCCCAACTTTGTGGGAAAAAAAGGACCATACTTAGTTGCTAACTTAGTAACTAGTTACTCATTAAACCTCTTTGTATTTTACATCTCTCTTTGTGTTTGTATCTCTATATCTCTGATCAGTTCAGGTGAATAGCTTGATCAGTTCAGTTGTGATATGTGTAGCTAATATTACCTGTCCAATAGTAGTAGCAACAACATTATGGAGCAAATAGAATAGCATACATTCGATGATCTAATTATTTTTTCTCGCATGTTTAATTGTGCTTAATTTAGATGGAGAAAAATGGAGGAAAGTGTTCGCGTCTTGATGTAATGGTGAAATCTCATAAGAGAAAATCAAATAAACCTGTTAATACTGATAACTTATCAAAAAACATGCTTGAAGTGGTAAGTTTATGACTTTAAAAGGCCAATTTATCTCATAAATTACGTACGTATTTAACATGTCATTACATGACCGCAGGAAGAGATGGAGAAATTGAAGGAGGACAGGGATAAAGGCCTGAATGAGAAGACAGATGAGCAAATTTTCCTAAAGGTTGCGGTGATAAAGTTCTTGGACAATATTTTTCTGATAGTATTGTATCTTAAAAAAAAATACTTATTTATTTATTGTGGTGATGTGCTTGTAGGTTGGTACTATACAAAGAAATGCATAGATGGCGAGCATCAACACAAGAAGCATATTAGTGGCAATAATATAGAGAACTTTGTAGTTTTACTTTATTTTTTAAATTTATTGAACAATCGACTTTACTTTGTTGATTATAAATAATAATAGTATGTTTTAGTTCTTAGTATGCTAGTTTTAAGTACATTATTATGTAAATGTTTCATTGTTTCAGAAGTACATTATATTATTAATATGAATATATTATTTCATTGTTCTAAGATTTGTTAATTGTATTTTATATTATTGGTAATAAATGTCTAAAAAAACCTCGATCAATAGAGATTGTTGGATATTAAAGTATCATATATGTCAGAACTTGGTATGTACATAGCCACGTATAATATATTTGCCACAAGATAATTAGTGGCTAGTTTTATTTCTTAGCCACGGGATATTTTGTGGCTAATTGTTTTGTAGCCATAATACTCTTAGGGAAATGAAATAGTTTGCCACGGTAGTACTTGTGGCAAACAATTAAATTAGCCATGGTAATACATGTGGCAAAGCTAGTTTTTCGCCACAGGATTATTTGTGGCATAACTTGATGTTCATGCCACAACCTCTATTTTCCCATGGCAAAAACATAGCCACGGCCACTTGCGCCATGATAATTATTTTAAAATTTTCCGTGGCAAAACTATATAGCCACGAGATTTTCTTACTTGCGCCACAATTTCTCCTGTGGCACAAGTGACAAATTGTTGTAGTGTGCATACTCTTTAATAGTTATATGTGTACTCAGCTTTGCTGACTGTCTGTTTTGTGTGCATGGCTTTGTCTTGGAATTGGCCCTATGATGACCCACTTCTTGGCGAGTAGTTGTCTAGAATAAGAGAAAGCTACAGGTACAAGTGGGCATAAGTCATTCATGCTGGGTTGGAGTAAAAGTGCTTGCATTGTAGTCTACGTAATTCCTTATTTTATTTGCTTGTGAATTTAATTAACTGTTGTTAGATGTTGTTTTTATTTTCGATGTTTAAAGTTTTTGGTTTTGAAGGGCCATTAATTTGGTTCTGAAGTGTAATAAAGTTTTATGTTGATTTTCTTTTGGTTTTTGTTGATTTAAGTTTGGGATTATTTTTGAGTTTGAGTTTTAATTTGGTTTTGGTTTTAAAGACTTCCGTTGTAGTACTTTGATAAATGTCTTAGTCGTTATCACGGTGGCGGTAATGCTTTGGTTTTTCCTAATTATTTAGGAGTTTTAATAGTTATTATTCTTTATTATTTATAATATGTTATCCAGAAAATCTAGAGAAGGAAGTTAGGAAAATCCAGGGTGTTACATAGATACACCTCTTGGGGGCTTTTCAGGTCCAGTTGTGGGCCGTAACTTACACTTGAGAGTTTCGTTTCAACTTTCTGCAAGATTTGTTCCCCAAATTCTAACACTCTATTTGTCGAAATTTATCAACAAATTTACAAAAATGCCCTTGAAAGACAAAATCTGGTCAAGAGTACCAAAAGGCCTTTGTAGATCAAATCAAGTAAAAATTACCAACATACCCCTAAAGATCAAATCAGTCCAAATCACAAGACGTTGTCTCACAATGAAGCGGTCATTAGACATATCTTATTTTCAAACATTTCCCTACGGCCGAGGCACACCTAATGCAGAAATACTCACCTTACATTGTCAGACGATCAAAACATTGTTGCTTCATTATCGCCTCAAAACACACTTAATGGGAACTTCCAATATGATCAAGTCGTATCTGAAGGAATAGTACTCCTTCTTCAGAAGCTTATCACTTTCCGAGAAGGCCGCACTTAGGTACGAGTAAAATTAAATTTTGTTTTGCAGGCATCTAACACTTACAATTTATCTTACGAGACTCATCGTCTCTAAAGACTCAAACAAAGTGGGAGCTTCTGTAGGTACCTACTTTTGTCGCCACATAAAGACCGATGATTAAAGTGTACCACGTCGCAACAGGTCCAACATTGAATGTTGATTGCTTGAGAAATGATTTCAATCCATCGTCGAAACACGCCTAAGTTAGCCAATGACAATTTTCAACGACCAAAACGTGTTTAAAATAATTTTTGTGATTTTATTTTATTTTTTAAAAAAAAATTATTTCTATTTTTTTTTTTTTTGAAATGAATAAAGCACACAAATATGGTCACTTACATCTACGTTCCGAAAGGTTTCGTATAATGTATATGAATGGAATTTCTTCAGCCGCAAGTAACAAGCGTACATACGGTCACTGGGTGTACATATGCTCGTAGATCACAAATATCGAGGAAAGTTGTAAAGTATCAAGCTGAATATATATAGCCTTAGGGGTTGAGCGTATACATGCACAATGGACATACAAAGTGTATTTCCGTATTTTATTCTATAAATACGATCAGCATTTCAGCTTTTGGAGGCATTCAGACATTCACAAATTCCACGAGCCTCTCTTACATTCTTCTCCCTGAAACACTTTTCTAAGCCTTCCCCAGACACAATTAAGCATCAATTAAACACTCTTTTCAATGCAAAACACAAAAACAATTCTATTAAGTTAATTTAAGTTCTAATCAAGCATCACCTAAGATGTTTTGACCATCGCACGCAAGGTAATTCGAATGAGGCCAACATTAACAATATCTTCATCTTCAACACTTAATCAAGTTAGTTTATCTGTTTTACTTTCTTTTTAATCAGATATTTGACTATGTTGTAAATTTTATAAAATATGGATTAATAATGGCTTGACTTTAAATAAATTCAACTTTAAGTAGAAACATATTTGTAGGTTGTTATATGCGCTTGTATGCTAATTGTTTTATTGTTTTATTCACCTAAAATCCATGTTTAATTAAAAAAAGACCAGAAATGGGTTATCATCTAAAGCAAAGATAAATTATTGGACAACTGGCTTAGGTACCTCTTAACATTGACTAATTTTAAAGTGATCACCCAAAAACATGTTATTAGAAATTATGTGTGCATTAATAAAACTCGACAAGCAAAATCCTCTGTGCTTTTAGGATTTTAACCGCAAATATAGTTGTTGTGATTCAATATTATAATTATGAAATTACGTATGAAACCAAGTAGAGACTACTATACGAGGGGGGACATTGTGACCTACTTTATCCTCACCCTCGTCCTCGAATTCATGTCCAGGATACCTAGTTAACCTTGGAGTCAATTTGCCTTCGGGCTTAACCTAATGGGTTCCTTGAGCTCCCAAAAGAGCACGGTTGTGACTTCTCTACTTGGGTTTTGAGCTTCTCGACTTACCCATAAGCCAAGCATACTCACACAATGTAAATAGTAATTCTATGTCCATAAAAAGGATGTGTAGGACCAATATCAAATGCCCCAGGTCCACAAGTAGAAATAAAATAACCTTAGCTTCAGTAGAAATAAGGTAATGCCATGTAGAACAAAGACAATAATGTCGTGTAAAAATAAGATAATTTCATGCAGAAATAATGTAAAGTAGAATTAAAATAACCTCAAATATAAATAAGACAACTTTTTGTATAAACAACATAATATAGAAATAAATTAACCTCAAGTAGTAATAGTTGTTAGTTGATAACTATTAATTGTTAAATTGTGGCCTATAATTGTCAGTTGCTATTTTTTAATTATCAAACTAAAATTGGGCCTTGGAAACGCCCCGAGTAAGTTACAATTAACAAAATATGTTGTTGCATTATTTTTAAATCTTCATAAGCTATATTATTTCATTTGTGTATTTCGGAATTTTTTTTGTCATGTGAAATTGATATAAATAACATATTGGTGGGATAATAATTGTTAAAGTAAATAAATTTAAAAGTTGAATGAAAATAATAAATTCAGAAGAATTGATATAAGAAAATATGTTAAAAATAAAATTGTCTCTCACAATTGTCCTTCAGAAATGTAAATGTATGTGTAATTTTTAGTTACACATAATTGTAATACGGGATACATTATTATGTTTTACCGTGAAACATTAATCATTAAAGTTCAAATAGATTTGTGGCTAAATTATTACATTTTGCTTCAAAGGACGCGTGTTCAATTCCTAAATGCTGGCACATGTAACTCTTCAAAACGTTTTTCAATATGTTTTATAGGTATGGATGATAATTGCACCAAAAGACAAAAGTCAATTCCAAAAGGTTGCTCATGCGTAGTAACTATCTAATTTGAGCTTAAAAGCTATTGTACCTTTTTTGCCAACTAGAAAAAAGTTGCTCGTAACCAAACATGTCTCTTTGGCTGTTTGACCAAATACAAAAGCTAACTAAACACTGGCTATATAAACACCCTATAATCAAATTTGGGAATATAACATATTAAATGGAAGTCTCTAGCAAAATAACGCGAATGTGGAATTATTATTGGACATACGTCAACAAGGGGGATTAGAATTTGGTTTGTTTAACCTATATTTGCATGTTAGAGCTTATTTTTTCTACTCTAAACTTATTTGATATTTATTTATTTTTTCTATATGTAATTATTTAACCTCATTTTGTGAAAATGTTGAACCCGATTGTGCTAATTTGAAATTATACCATCTTAAGTTTTTCACTTTTTGAAATTTACCACCTTACGAAATCATTTATTTATTTTACCGCCCTTTGTTTGTGAAAACCTCATAAATAATCACCTTATGAGGTCATCCATCATATTATTTCTCACAACCAAGCATCCTTAACTATGGATTTTTTTTTGAAATAAATTCGCTAAAAGAAAGATGTATCTTGTTGATTTGAAGAGTAAATATAATTTCTTTTAAAGCAATTGTGAGGGTCATTACACTTTCGCTACTACGACCCTTTTTGAACTACATTGTTCTTTCCTAGCTCATTATTTCAACTCAAAAAGGGACCCACTTATAAAAATATGATAACATATTTCATTAAAAAAGACAAACAAGGTGGTGATCTAGGAGTTTTTGCAAACAAAATGTGGTAAAATAAATTTAAAATTTTTCATAAAGTGTTAAATGTCAAAAAGTAACAAATATAAAGTGGTAAAATACCAACTTTTTTTTTTCTAACCTAGACTTATCTTGAACCCGTTTTAGTGAAAAAAAGTATGATGATAAATGGAACAAAATAGGGGCAATATTCATGT
The DNA here is from genome assembly GCA_016808085.1 of Suaeda aralocaspica. Lineage (NCBI taxonomy): Eukaryota > Viridiplantae > Streptophyta > Magnoliopsida > Caryophyllales > Amaranthaceae > Suaeda > Suaeda aralocaspica. Next base: position 539,018 of record PYUH01004024.1, read on the forward strand.
CAATATCTCACGACTATGATCTATATTTGATGTTACAAATTTGCAATTTGCCATGTACCACCCACTTTCCATAGCTAACATGACGTTGTGTCACTTCGAAACTTATCTCAATAACCCTCATTTAAAAAGTTAGGAAGCAGCTCTAAAAGAAAAGTTTAGGAAGCAAAAATTGAATCGTTATCCTCTTGGTAACAATGGCAAAATTAAACTTTATAATAACTTCTATGCTCATAACCATTAAAACATATAATTAAATAATTGCATCGGTTTTTGTTATAGAACTCTACTGCTACGTAATAAATTAATCTTAATTGCGTCACTGCATTGTTTAAATTTTTTTCCTTCTACAAAATTAATCAAACTATCCTTTTCTGAAATATATATATATATATATATATATATATATATATATATATATATATCAAATTATCAATTTTAACTATTAATTCTAAAAACTTCTCATGATTAATTTATGATCCGAGATAGTTCAAACCAAGGCCCAATAAATCAATTTATTTTATACTCCCTTTGGTTGTTTAGATGCAACTTTTGAATGTTTATCTGTCACAAAAAAATATTCAAAAGTTGCATCTAAAAAAAGCCAAAATTAATGGGAAAATTTCCAATTTTCACTGGTCTATTCAAAATAATCCCAACTTTTCTAAATCCCATTATAATCCAATGATGCTTTAATATTTTGTAAATGAACCATACTACTGACTACCTGGTAAACAGGTTACTCACTAGGTGAAATGTGGTATTTCCTTTGAAAACATACAAGTATAAACAGGGTTACTTAATTCTCTGACATTGACTTTCTTCCCTGCAACTCTTCCATTAAAATTATTTCTTTCCTCTCTAATGTTTGATTATTGTTCATCATTAACTGGAAATTGTCAAAAGCTGGGACTTTGGAGGTTTTTGTATCTTCCAAGTTAGTTTTCGCCATTAATTTTGAAGTCAATTATAATTAAAAATTGATTAATTTGTGAAATTGAGATTATTCAGCAAAGTTCGGATTATTTTCTCAAGTTAGGGTTTCGATTTCACAATTGATGTTCCAAACTATGAAATAACATTGAAATTATTAATTGCGAACTAGGGTTAGTTTTTTTTACTATTGTTGTGTTTTTTGTTGGAAATTGAATGATTTATGTTATGATGTTGTTGTTGTAGTTTGCAATGGATAAATTATCTTTGAAAATTTGACATGGTGGATTCTTGGAGAGGGATTGATTTAGGAAGTTGGTTTATGTTGGAAGGGAATGTAGGACTTCTGAAGTTGATGTTAATGAGTTATGTTTGTGGGATTTAGTTGATCTGGCTAAGAAGTGTGGTTATAATAGTATAGACACAATTCCATATTTGATACCTAGGGTGGATTCGACGCAGGGTTGAGGAATGTTACTAGTGCTGGTGACATTACGTGTTTGTTGCATTTGGGAGCTCCACATAGGTTGATAAATTTGTATATTACTACTAGTGGAAAAACTGTAATAGGTTATGGGTCAAAGTAGACTATAGGTTACGGTTTGGTTTGTAAGCTATATTGCGTCGGATTTAAGTTTAGGTTACGGGCGATGGGCGTAACCTAAAATAGAAAGGTAGATTACGGGCTTCAGAATGGCCGTAACCTAAAATCTGACTTTAGGTAACGGTCATTCATCAATGCCTGTTACCTAAAGTGGGTTATAGGTAATGACTTTTTCTAGGGGCCTGTTACCTAAAGTTGGTAATAAGTAACGCTTTATTTGAAGCCCGTTACATAAAGGGGATAAAGTAACGCCTTGATTTTATCTATACCCATTACTTATACTTAATTTTATTTAAAAAATATGGTAGCAACAACATCACTACTCCCAATGGCAGCAATAACTTCGACTACCTCCTCCTGGGGTTCAACCTGTCACCATCCTTAACTCTCCACCACTACCGGAAAAAGAAAAAAAAAATTGTAACACCCTTTAATTTCCTAAATTCCTTGTCTAGATTTTCCGGAAAACATATTATAAAAATAAAGAATAATAATTGTTAAAACTCCTAAATAACAAGGGAAAACCAAAGCATTACCGCCACTGTGATAATGGCTAAGGCATTTATCAAAGTACCACTGCAGAAGTCTTTAAGTCCAAAACCAAATTAAAACTCGAACTCAAAAATAATCCCAAACTAAAATAAAAAAAATACCAAAAGGAAATTAACTTAAAACTTTATTACACTTCGGAACCATATTAAAGGCCCTTCAAAACCAAAAACTTTAAACTTCGCAAATAAAAATAACTTCCAATAATAGTGAATTGAATCCACAAGCGAATAAACTAAGGAACTACAAAGACTACAATGCAAGCACTCTCACTCCATCCTAGCATGAATGACTTATGCCCACTTGTACCTGAAGCTTTCTCTTATTTTAGACAAATACTTGCCAACAAGTGGGTCATCGTAGGGCTAAATCCAAGACAAAGCCATGCACACAAAACAAACAGTTAGCAAAGCTGAGTACAGAACTACTGAAGACTATGCAGCATGATTAAAATTAAACTAAAAGTAAAACATACATACATCTTACCGTTGACAACTTTTCACCTGTGCATAGACTCAACTTAAACAAAGTAATTATTATATTTTAAACTTTGGATTTCGCATCGAACGGGTTTCCATTCCTTTAAAATCGCCCTATTGGGCACCAACTTGGGAGCAACTCCGAGAAGGTATTACCTATGTCACATAAAGTGACGGAATCCCGGCGCATTATAAATAGAAAAGAATACAACGTCTTGCACTCCAATTAGAAGTCATAGATCACTATTCCATATGACTCCCCATTGTTCATACTCAAGGTATATACGTTTCAGCAGTTTTGGTGCGAATACTCTTTCACTTTACGTGATTAACCAGTTTAACAATATTATGACTCAAGTACGACATCATATAAAATCATGCATAAAATCACACAAGACATATTAATTATCTTTGATTTAAGGTGATTCTAAAAATAATCTTGTTAGTCCTTTAATTAAACCAAACTTCCCTTCCACACGTTAACGTTGAATGGCTAACAATTTACTTTTTCCTTGACCACACATTAAACTCAGAGTGGCAACATTTATATAAATATTAGTTCATTAACTTATAATAATCAAGTGAAGAAAAATTCGCAAATTACCTTTCTTGTTAATTAAGCAACTAATGAACTTAAATAACATCCTTTCTCCGTTATTAAGCTATTGGACAACTTTAAACTAGTTATAACATTCCAATTCAATCATGAAGAATTTATATGACTATAGATGTGAAATATCAAAACAATATAAAATCATGGTTCTCAAACTTTCATAAACTTGTCATGCATGTCAATTCAAAGTTAAGCCAAGCAACAATAAACTTATCATATAACAACAACCAATCATGAGTTCTAATTCTATGTCTGCCTTTAATACTTACGTACCTTGTGTTGTAGTGGTGATCCGCCACAACTTCTAAAAGTCAACTAGTTCGAAGTCTCTTACATAGAGAAACCAAATGTAAATTAAAACCTTGTTGACTAAGTTGTACAACAACTCTAAACTAACTTTCTACATTGGAAACTTATCCAAAACATTCCCAATATGGTCTCTATTCAATTCCATAGTTTATTTTAATTTTTCCATTGCAAAATACTTGATTTTAGGTAATTTCCCGAAAATGGCAACTTTGTAAATTTCCTCAGAAACACTTTAAAACCTTTCTAAATATCATATTTTGATCATAAATTACTATCCTCATGTCCTAAGATCAATATACAATGGTTAGATGCATTAAAAACAATTATAACATACTATGTCACATGCTACTAATTTTATTGGGCATAAACATGTGTTAAATAAAATTTACAGCTTTATTTATCCATTCAAAACTCCTTAAAAACTCATATAAACATCATAAATTCATCATACAACACTTTTACAATCCACTAACATCATCATGATGAATTAAATCTACGCTTTAGAATACTGTTTCATAAGAAAAAACATGTTCATAATTTTTATGCCATTGATTTCCATGGTAATAAAATTTGGACAGCAATCTAATATAACTTTAAAACCTTTAAAAATCAATCTAAACTTTATAAAATCATCATTAATTCACCCAACAACAATTCATGATCAAACAAATATATTCATACTTTAAACTAAATCATAACTTTATAAAAACATGATTAAAACTATAGAAACATGATTAATCATAATTATAAACATGAATTTTCATGATTGAATCAAAAAGAACAAGAGAAGATTTTTTTTTTAAAGTTTTCGAAAATACTAAAATAGGGGATGATGAGGTGGCAGCCGGCAGTGGCTGCTGGAGGCAGCAAGGGCGCGTGGCAGTGGCGGGACGGCAAGGGTGGTCGCCGACAAAGGGGATCCAGCTAAGAGGAGTGCCGAAGGTTTTTTTCTTTTTTTTTCGAAAAATTTCTGAATTCCTCTTTTTTTTCAAAAATTTTTTTCTCTCAACTTTTGAGATCCTAAAAGTTGAAGTTTTGTTATTAAATCTAAAAATTTGGATTTTAAAGGGTATTTTTAGGCCCCAAAATAGGATTTTCTGCAATTACATAAATACCCTTAGCGTTTGAAGTTAACTTGACGCCCTTATTTTAAAACAATTTAGGAAATTCTAAAAAATCTATTTTTAGAAACTTTGCAAAATATTTAGTAAAACTTTAAATAACATGAAATATTTTTTTTTAACATAAAATAATTACTTTGATTAAAATTTTTTGAATTTCCTTTCTTTAATATTTATATTGAACCGAAGTTCTCAATAAAAATATACGTATAAAATACGAAATTAACTCCTTAAAATACGTGAAAATATGGGGTATTACAGTCTGCTCCCCTTAAAAGAAGTTTCGTTCCGAAACTTTATGTAAATTATTGTATGGAATTTAAATAGACACTATGTTTACTGTAAGATTTTTCATTTTGACACTATGTTGTTGTGGAATTTAGACATTTAACTAGGCATTTGCTTGACAACAACTTTTAGTGAACAGGCATAAAAACTCATAAAAACTTGCAAAATTTAGGGTAAAACGTGCGAAATTATATCGCACTCTACCCCCCTTAAGAATCGAGTTACGTCCCCGTAACTCTACCTACTAACCTGAAATAACTCTGGATACTTTTCTCTCATCATATCTTTAGCTTCCCATGTTGCCTCTTCGGTTTCTTGGTTAGACCACAACACCTTCACTATTTTGACACTTTTCCTACGAGTATCCCTGATATTACTATCAAGGATCTTAATTGGCTTTTCTTCATAGGTTAAACTCTGGTCTAACTTTATTGTTTCAGTTTGTAACACATGTGACTCATCCGGAACATATTTTCTTAGTTGAGACACATGAAAGACATTATGAACTTTGCTCAACTCCATTGGTATTGCTAGCTTATAGGGAACTTTTCCAACCCTTTGCAAGATCTCATAGGGTCCGATATATTTCGGGCACAATTTCCCCTTCTTTCCGAACCTCATTACACATTTCATCGGTCATTCTTTAAGTAGCACCTTATCACCAACTTCAAACACAACTTGTTGACGTTTTAGACCTGCATAAGACTTTTGTCTATCTTGTGCGACTAGAATGTTTGATTGTATTACCCTTACTTATCGGTGGTTTCTTCGATCAATTGAGGTCTTAGAATCAATGTTTCATTTATGTCACTTCAACATAAGGGACTTATGCACTTCCTTCCATACAGAGCTTCAAAAGGTGCCATGCCAAAACTTACATGGTAGCTATTGCTGTATGAGAACTCAATAAGATCTAAAAAATCTTCCCAATTCCCTTGAAAATCCATTGTACAAGCTCTTAGCATGTCCTCCAAAGTTTGTATGGTTCTCTCCGTTTGTCCATCGATTGTGGGATGGAAAGCTGTACTCATTTTCAACATTGTACCAAAGTTTTCCTGGACACTTTTCCAGAACTTCGAAAGAAACCTAGAATCCCTATCTGACACGATATCCTTTGGAACTCCATGTATCCTCACAACATGCTTTATGTAAGCTTTTGCAAGTTGTTCCATCCTCCAAGTTTCCTTCATTGGTATAAACACCGCTGATTTAGTACCACAACCCATATGGTATCATTTTGATTCCTCAATTTTGGCAAAAAAAGTTACAAAGTCCATTGATATGCAATCCCACTTCCATCCTGGTATCTTAAGTGGTTGGACTTCTCCTTGTGGTCTTTTATGCTCCAACTTCGCTTTTTGATAAGTGAGACACTTTCTCATGAATTTAGCCACTTCCCTTTTCATCCTAGGCCACCAATACACCTTCTTCAAATCCTTACACAGCTTATCGCCTCAAGGATGCACCGAATACAGTGTATTATGACCTACCTTCATGATTCTCCGTTTCAGATCTTCACATTTCTGTGCTACACACCATCTTCCTTTGTACATCTAGCTTCCATCTTCATGGATCTTGAAGTCCATAGCTTTTCCTACTCTCAATTTCTCCTTTATTCTATCCAATTTCACATCTCTATCCTGATTCTCCTTAATTTCCTTAACCACTATTGGTTGGATACTAAAATTACACAATATTCCTTCCAACTCTCCCTCCTTCACTATCTCCAACTTCATTCTCTCCATGTCTCTAGACAGCTCATTAGTGACCACTAGAGAATTCACTACATGTCTAGTTTTACGGCTTAGAGAATCTGCTACTACATTGACCTTACCTTCATGGTATTGGATATCTAGATCATAATCCTTGATCAACACAAGCCATCTCCTTTGTCTCATGTTTAAAACTTTTTGAGTGAAAAAGTACTTCAAGCTCTTGTGGTCCATGTAGATCCAACACTTTACTCCGTACAAGTAATGCCTCTATAAGTTTAAGGCAAACTCGATCGCCGCTAGCTCAAGATCGTGAGTAGGATAGTTAACTACGTATGGCTTCAATTGTCTCTAAGCATACGCAATCACCTTTCTATTTTGCATTAAAACACATACCAAACCATTTTTAGAAGCATCCCTGTACACATAATAAGAGTCACTCCCAACTGGCAAAGTCAGCACCGGAGCCGTATTTAAATGCTCCTTTAAGGTCGGAAATGCCTCTTCACACTTATCACTCCATACAAACTTACAGTCTTTATTCATTAACGACGTCATTGGCTTAGCAATTCTTGAACAGCCCTTCACAAATCTCCTATAATATCCTGCGAATCCCACGAAACTCTGTACATCCTTCACATTCTTAGGTGTAGGCCACTCTTTTACTGCTTCGATCTTGGTTGGATCTACTTCAACTCCCTCTTTATACACGAAATGTCCCAAAAATGCGACTTTCTCCAACCAAAATTCACATTTCGAGAATTTAGCATACAATTTATTCTCCCTTAGTGTCATCAAAATTGTCCTCAAATGTTCTATATGTTCCTCCTTACTCTTGGAGTACACCAAAATATGATCAATAGAAACTACCACAAACTTATCCAAGAACCGTTTAAAGATCCTATTCATTAAGTCCATGAAAATTGTTGGAGCATTCGTGAACCCAAAAGGCATAACAGTGAACTCATAATGCCCATACCTCGTACGAAAAGTTGTTCTTGGTATGTGTTCGTTAGCAATTCTCAGTTGATGGTATCCTGACCTCAAATCAATCTTTGAAAACACAGTAGCTCTTTTCGATTGAACAAACAAGTCATCAATCCTCGGTAAAGGATACTTGTTCTTGATCGTCACCTTATTCTACTCCCTATAGTCAATACACAACCTCAAACTCCTGTCTTTCTTCTTTACAAACAGCACTGGTGCTCCCCAAGGTGAAGCACTAGGCCTAATGTAACCCTTCTCCAACATCTCCTGTAACTGCTCTTTCAACTCACATATTTCTACAGGTGCCATCCTATAGGGTGCTTTGGAAATAAGTGTTGTTCCTGGAACTAGGTCTATGGGAAAATCGATTTCTCGCTAAGGAGGCATCCCCGGAATCTCCTCCGGAAACACGTCCGGAAAGTCCCTCACTACCTCAATGTCCTCGGGCTTAATAGTCTCAACATGATCTACATCCCTCACACTACAAAGGTAAACTGGAAAACCTCTCTTCACAAACCTAGCAAACCTCATTACTAACACTATTTTGTTGCGTTTTGGCCTTCTTGCCCTCCAATAGCTCACTTTCTTACCCTTATTAACTAACGAAATCTTCTTTGCCTCACACGGAATCTCAGCCTTATGTTCAATCAAACAATTCATCCCCTGAATCACTTCCATGTCACCTAAGTCAAACTCAATCAGGATAGCCTTAAACTGCACTCCCTCAATTTCAATTGGAACATCCATAAATCTCCTTAAACACTGTACTTCTTATCCTAATGGTAACGCTGTTGACATATCTATTGTATCTACTTTTCCCAACACTGACATTAACTTTTCCAAAATCTTAATGGATACAAAAGAATATGTTGCGCCAGAATCAAATAAGACTTTAATAGGAAGAGAGTGAATTGAGAATGTACCAGTAATCACATCCCTACTAGCATCAGCTTTACTTTGAGCCATCACATTAAACTTTCCAGTATTCGAGGTCTTAGTCTGACCTCCTCCATTATTTCCACTTCCATTTTTATTCCCGGCTTGAGCATTGCCTTTCTTCCCATATTTCCTTGGAAACCTTTATGCTGACCCCGAGTTGAGTTCCCTTTGAATTGAAAACCTTGTCCTTCCTTTCCCTTGTTCTTGGAGAAGCCTTCATACTCACGGTGTCCCAACTTGTTCACAAACAATAAGTCACTAGGTTCCCAGCACAGTTTTTTCTTGGGTGATTGTTAGGACACTTCTTGAAGAAGTACACCCGACCTCCTTAGTTAGCCATTTTAGCCCTATTCCCATTTCCATTAGCAGGCTTCCCAAAGTTTCCCTCATTTCCCAGGAAGTTATTGCTGAAACGAGGCTTCTTAAATCCACCATGACTCCCTTGTTGGTTGAACTTTCCTCCACCATCTTTTGTTTTCTCCCTCGTCTCCCCTTTTTTCAGCATTTCCTTCTTCTTCTGGTCTAAGGCATACAGATGTCCAGCTCTACTATATAGCTCATCCAAAGACTCAAAGACTTGCCCGGATAATTTCAACCAAATGTCTATGGGTAACCCTCTCTCAAAAATGACTAGCCGTCAATTTTTTGGTTGCCACTACCTCCTTAGCAAACCTAGACAACTCTATGAATATAGAGTACTAATCAGTAACTGACATACTCCCCCATCTTAAGCTCCAGAAACTCAGCAGCTTTCTGTTTCTGAAGGAACACAGGATAAAACTTATTGCAGATATGTTCCTGAAACACAACCCAATTGAACCCTGGCAAAGCCCTAATCACAGCTTCATTTTGTGACCACCAAAGATCAGCTTCTCTTCTCAAATAGTAAGCTGCATGGTTCAGCTTGAACTCTTCTGGACACTCAACTGCCCCAAATAGCTTGTTAAATTCTCTCAACCATCCCTCTAAAAAAGTTGGATTGGGTTCTCCCTGATAAGTGGGTGGCTTACTTTGAGCAATCTTCTTCAAAAGTTCCCCAGCAGGGTCATTACCATTACCATTTCCTCTAGCGGCTAACTGTTCAGTTACAGTAGTAAGTTGTCTCACTACATCATTCAGCTGATTGTTGTTACGTTCAGCCACCCTATTTCTCCTCTAGAGGGAAAAAAACCTTTATATTAAACTATGTCTAACTCTATGTTAGAACAATATAAACTTATAACAAAACATGAAACTTTTTCTCAATTCGTCTCACAAAAGAAGTTCCCCTTCTTTTATAGCGAATAGGGGTGAAAGTTCGGTGTACGGTTTGGATTATAGCAAGCTCCAANTGTATGGTTTGGATTATAGCAAACTCCAAATCCAAACCATATTATTTCGGTTTATGAATTTCCACTCCAATCCAAACCAATCTAAATTTCAGTCCAAACCAAACCAGACCAAAAAAATTCGGTGTTTGGGTTTTGGATCCAAACCAAACCGAATTTCTAGTCATACTTAATTGTTTACCAGAAATCTAGAAAATTCGATCTTGAATCTTGGCATAATGCCTTACGTTCAAACTATTTCAAAATTTATGTTCCATAATAACAAATTAGAAACAAAGAGAAGTTAAATATTAGGGCTACTAGTAGTAGTTTACATCATTCTTTAAAATAACACCAAGTTAGTTAGTTTAAAATTTCAATAATACTAGATAAGTGTTGAATCAATTGATTGAAGATCGATGTGTTAAGGAGTGAAAGAAATGACGCAAAAGAACAAGGACTGTAGAACAAATAATGAAAAAGAATAGTGACTTTGGGGGATTGAAGTATTTAGCTAGAGAAAGCAAAAGAAGAAATGAAGAACGAAATTAAAAAAGAAAGAACTACAAATGGCGAAAAATGAAGAACATAAGGTACATGGGATTTAAAGAGAGTCTAAACGAGATTGAAATAGAGTCACTAACACCATTTATATTTTTAGGGTTTTATTCATTTTTGGGCGTTAAGCCCTTGATATAATTTAGGCTTTTATACGGTTTGGTGTACGGTTTGGAGTTCGGTTTCTAGTTCTCCACACCAACTCCAAATCGAACACCGAATTTTTAAAAAATTTCGCTCCAAACCGCACCAGAATTATAAAAAGACCGAACCATAATTTAAAAATGGTTTGGTGTGGTGTGGTTTTCGGTTTTAAACCGAATTAGTTTCACCCCTAATAGCGAATGATTCACTTAGTTTTGATCGTTTACACAACCATTAAAACAATAAGAAAGCACATAATACATAAAATTATTTCCCTTGGTTCTACTTCACTTGAGGCTTCATTTCCTAAAAGAATTGACTCATTTATTATTTCATTCTTATAAGAATTCTTATTGGTTAATTTCTCCTAATATTTCCTTATGACTCACTGCCACTTATTCACTAAGAAAACAACAATCTAAAATGTCCAACATTCTAAACATCAACAATACTAAACAATATTAACTCATATCTACAACAAAACTTCTAAACATTAACATTTTCTTTTTTGTCCTTTAACATCACATACTTCTTAGGTATAAACTCGGGATCATCTTTAACATCATTTTCCATGTCCTCCTCAGTATCTTCATCCATGTCATCTTCAGGGTCAAGCTCTTCTTCTTCCTCAGAATCAGACACTAGATCCACATACGAAATTACTGGATTTGGATTCTCAATTTCATAGCACGAACTATCCTTCGGTCCATAGCTTCGAGAACTAGAAGTAGCTTCTTTTCACTCCTCTCATCATCTTCTTGATCATTTTGGACTAGTGTGGGTGGGGTCTTCTCACTTGCATTGGACTCCTGAAACTCCTGCTCCTTTCTTGCAATATAACCTTCCAAATATCTCCAATCACAACCCCATTGACCAATTGGATCCTTATGCTTGGTGTAGTTTGGAAGTCCTCCAACAAAATGATAGTCACTGAACTTTGCCTTAATCTCCAAGTAGGGTGGACGATTTGACAAACAACTAACAATTAAAGCAGACACATGATCGGGCTGGTCCCACTGTGGTAGCTTCATTTACTCATGTACCAACAATAGAATCGAATCTTCCAAACATATTAGGGTGGACTCTCATTGTCCTTCTTTTCCAATGTTCCCATCTGAGTTACCTTACTAGGAATTTTATCCACCATCCTACATGACACTTAAAACTAATGGGCCATCCTTCCCACAACAAAACAAAGCTAACGGTTCTAAAACAAAAAGGTCTGGTGGCTAACATATATTTTCTTTTACACATAACTATTCACATAAGCAACATCTCAAAACATGTACTTAAATGCATGAAAGAACAGAATTAACGTCTATCCTACATGACCAAACTTCCTACCCAGTCTCACCACATGATATTACAGCAATAAAACATAATACAAACCTGAATTCCTTGCACATGTAAATGATTTTTAAAATAATTATTTTTCAAAATTTTCTATTTTCGGAAATTACTATTTTTAGAAAATTTTCCATTTCCAATAACTTTCAAAAATAAGAAATTCCTCTTTTCCAAAATAAAACTTAGGGTACCCCCAAAATAAAATTTTATTTTATTTCGAAAACTAAGCTCTGGTAACCACTTTGTAACACCCTGGAATTTCTTAACTTCCTTATCTAGATTTTCCGGAAAACATATTATAAATAATAAAGAATAATTATTGAAACTGCTAAATAACTAGGAAAAACCAAAGGATTACCGCCGCCGTGATAACGGCTAAGGCATTTATCAAAGTACTACATGTAGGGGCCCCGGATTTTAGGATCCTAATTTTTTAGTCACCTTCCCCAAACCGTCTATAGGTCGAGTTAGACCAAAAAAATTGGCTTAAGGAAAGGTGAAATGGACATTTTTAGAAGTACTTTGCAACCAAATAGGAGCGCAGGAATTTCAGTCGCGCTGGTAATGTAGCGTGACAAAGTTTGTCACGCTGACTGTGCAGCGCTACAAAGTTTGTCACGCTGCAGGTGTAGCGCAGCAAACTTTGTGACGCTACGACATAAGAGTGACAAAGTCTGTCGCGTTGCGCTATTTTAGTGAAATTTTAATTTTTTAATTATCTTTTTTCGAGTGAGATAATATCAACCAATACGGACGATGCTAGTAACGAGACGCCAACGAGTTTTAGGAATCAAACTCATAAACTGTGTATTTAGATTGATTACGAATAGGACACGAATACGGGACGATAATCTAAATTGCACGAATAACCCTTTCGATCCCATGGGGATGACTCCAAGTTATGATCTTACGAACCAAAGGTTGAATTCGTGGGTGAAAGTACTAATACGGCGGAGTGCGTCATATTAGCTCGTAGGCGGCCATTACTATTTTTCTCTCAATCATACACAAGTCATACAAAGAACCAAGTAATTGATTTACAACCTAATACACATTTACTATTATTATGGTGAAATCATATAAAACTAATTAATTTAGTCAAATCGTGGTTAAGATTATTTCAAGGTTCCTAGCATGATACAATTTGTCCAAAACAATTATCTTAGTTTAATGTGATAAATTAATTCAAATTAAGTCCTCTAACAAAAACATTGTGAAAGATTGAAATATATATACAAATAAATAAATACAACAATCAATACATAAAGTTTAATTTAAGACTCTCAGAAAACTTATACTTCTCGCTTGATTATTGTTTCTTCGATTATTAATTTGGACAAAGTTTCATATTTAATTCGCTATAATAAGAAATTAACCCACTTTATTAGAAACGAAATAAAAAAATAAGTTCATGGAGAAAAGTTTAAGTGTAAAGAGAAAAGGAGAAAAAGAGAGAGAAAGTAGGTTTAGGAGAATGAGAGAATGTCGGTTTTGGAAGTGTAAGAATGGGTAGAAAAAATCAAGAGAGTTAAGAGGGTTGTCTTAGAGGAGACAAAAGGGTATTTATAAGAAAAATGTATAGCGCAACAGGTTTTATCACGCTGGCCAAGTAGCGTTACAAGTTTAGTTTGATATGAACAACGTAGTCTATATTATGTCAGTTATGCTTTAACTTGTTCTTCATTGCCATGTTGATCAACTCAACTTGATGAGTTCATTCACTTGTAATTGTTTAAGCAAGACATGATGAGTAGAGAGAGAATGTACAATTTGAAGATGAAATGAATTTCATCTTATTGATAGTTGAGATTAGTACATAAATGATACTTGGCAGCATAAGTCTCAAACTCTATCATGAAAGATGAAGAAAAGAAAAGAGAGAAATTAGACTAAGGAAGTGAATGGAGTTCTAGTTTTGGTCCAAATCATGTTTCCTGTATGTATGCGTCTACATCATCTTGAATAATGTTCTCCGGATTTTGTTGAGCTTGCATTTGAAGAATTTTAAATAATAACTGTAATTGATTGAAACTTCATTATATTTCAGTCCAAACTATAGACCTGGGGTCTATTGATCAATAGATTCTAAATCAAACATTTAGGAGTAGGTTGAACCATGGGCTTAGAATTCAAACACTTAGAATAATGATGTGTTTGATGCAAAGGTGGGATGAAGTGTTTAGAAAAAAGTAGTAGCTAATATAACACATATTATCACTTTCTAAAGCAAATAAATTTTCTTTTGTTTACATTAGGCATTTTTTCATCATTTTGTATGCCAATAATATGTAGCAACCTTTGCAATTTCGTATTATAATGGTTGCACTTACAAGAATGTGTCCATTTAGTATGTGTTAATAGATAAAATATTGGAAAAAAAACCAAAGAGGGTTTTTTATTGAACCATAACGGGCTCTAAAATAACTTAAAAACCTTTTAGTTGGGCTTAATTATGATTTAATTCTGTATAAGTAATTTCAAACAGATACTACATATTGATCAAAATTATTCAAATAAATGACTTTTTAACGCAAAAAAAGTTCTAGCGCTAGCTTTGTAGCGTGACAAAAGAAGTAGCGCTAGCAAGGTAGCGTTATTAAACTTGTGACGCTAGCCGTGTAGCGCAATTAGAAGATTTGCGCTGTTTGTGTAGCGTTGTAGAGTTAGTTACGCTGCAAGTTTCTATTGATTTTTGCTAAGTTATCATTAAATTTGTATTTAATGGGTTTGGATTCAAGTCCATGTTGCCCATATATACGTTATTTAGGCCTAAATGGGCCTATTATTAGACTCAACTTTTGAAAGATTGGTAATGATGTTATTTGTATGTGACTCAATAAAAACATTGATCAAAATTGTGCATTGTCAAGCAATTAGTAAACTTCAGATTATCATTATTGGATCCTTACAAAGAGATGATGAGGGAAGACAAAAAAGATAAAAGAAAAATAGAAGAAAAAAGAAACAAGACTCAACACTTAGAATCATAACAATAAAGGTTAATTGATGAGAATTCATAGGAAAAATAAAAATTAATAAAATATAAACATATAAATATCATGATTAACTTTGATGATTTTTTTTTGTGTTTTTTTTTTTCATTTTTAATTCTATGTGTTTGATTTTTTGAAAATAATACAAGGGAAAGTGAGATAGTTAGATTTGTTAGAAATTTGGAATTAAACTAATAAAATTGTAAATGAAATTTTAATTAGTAAAATTCCAAAAGATTTGAATTATATTAAAAATGTCAAAAAGGTAAAGTATTTTTGAAATCGTTAATATTATTTGAATATTCTAATAAATGTTAAGTGTATAAGCTATTTTCTATTTAACCAAAGATTCCATTAATGAAATCCTAAGAAGATCAAGGATTTGATTAATAATATCTTTTGCAATATTTTATTAATTAAATCAAATATATTGGTGTATAAAAAATTCTTCCAACTAATCAAATGAAATGAAAGAATATAATTTAAAATTATGGAAAATATTTTATGTAATTATTTAATTTAGCTAGCTAAGAAAATATTATGATTGAACAGATTTGAAAATCTCAAAAAATCTAAATATGCACAAAATATAAAAAAGCAGAACATGCAACTATACAAAACAAAAAGGAAGCAATAATAACAAAATAATGCAGTCAAACTACGGTCAGTCATGGTCGGTCAAAAAGGTCCTACATCTAAGGAGTGTGCTCCAACACTTTGCAGTATAATAATCGTTAGATATGAAATTTCTCCCATCTAAGTACCATGGGTGGCTTAGAAATTGATGTAATTGTGATAAGGTTCTATCTTGCTCGGTTGCTTAGACACCATGGGCCCCACAAAGTCAATAGTTCCTCCCCGAAATGTAAAAGTATCACGGTAATTATCCTAAGGCATGTTTCAAACAAATGGAGGCCAAGTGTATGTTACATGTATGCAATGTGACTAAAAAATGCAAATGTTTTAAATATAACAAATGTACAAATTGAGAGAAAATTATCAAGTCTCACCCTCTTTTAGTCCCCAGTGAAGTCGCCACTGTAGGGGCCCCAGATTTAAGGGTCCCAAATTTTTTGGTCACCTTCCCAAAACCATCCATAGGTCGAGTTAGACCTAAAAATTAGCTTAAGGAAAAGTGAAATGGACATTTTTAGAAGTATTTTGCAACAAAATAGGAGCGCAGGAATTTCAGTCGCGCTGGCAACGTAGCGTGACAAAGTTTGTCACGCTTACTATGCAGCGCTACACAATTTGTCACGCTGTAGGTGTAGCGCAGCAAACTTTGTGACGCTGCGACGTTGGCGTGACAAAGTCTGTCGCGCTGCTATTTTATTTTTTTATTTATTTTTTAATTATCTTTTTCCAAGATAATATCAACGAATACGGACGATGCTAGTAGGAGTCGCCAACGAGTTTTAGGAATCAAACTCATAAACTGTGTATTTAGATTGATTACGAATGGGACAAGAATACGGGACGATAATCTAAATTGCACGAATAACCCTTTCGATCCTATGGGGATGACTCCAAGTTATGATCTTACGAACCAAAGGTTTAATTCGGGTGTGAAGGTACTAATATGGCGGAGTGCGTCATATTAGCCTATAGGCGGCCATTACTAGTTTTCTCTCAATCATACACAAGTTATACAAAGAACCAAGTAATTGATTTACAACCTAATACAAAATTACTATTATTATGGTGAAATCATATAAAACTAATTAATTTAGTCAAATCGTCGTTAAGATTAGATCAAGGCTCCTAACATGATACAATATGTCCAAAACAATTATCATAGTTTAATGTGATAAATTAATTCAAATTAAGTCCTTTAACAAAAACATTGTGAAAAATTGAAATAAATATACAAATAAATAATTAAAACAATCAATACATAAAGTTTAATTTAAGACTCTCACAAAACTTACACTTCTCACTTGATTATTGTTTCTTCGAGTATTAATTTGGACAAAGTTTCGGATTTAATTCGTAATAATAAGAAATTAACTCACTTTATTAGAAATGAAATAAAAAAAATAATTTGATGGAGAAAAGTTTAAGTGTAAAGAGAAAAGGAGAAAAAGAGAGAGAAAGTAGGTTTAGGAGAATGACAGAATGTCGGTTTTGGAAGAGTGAGAATGGATACAAAAAATCAAGAGAGTCAAGTGGGTCGTTTTAGAGGAGAAAAAAAAGGGTATTTATAAGAAAAATGTGTAGCGCGACAGGTTTCATCACGCTGGCCAGGTAGCGTTACAAGTTTAGTGACGCTGATCAGCCAGCGTGACACAAGCAGTCACGCTGTGTAGCTAGTGCTGGCTTGCTTGTCTTGCTGCTTCGTCAGCGCGAATTGCTGAGTCGTGCTACGCTAAAATTCTTTTTTTTCTTTTTTACTTTTTTTTTAAAACAAAATCAAATATTGCGCTTATATAAAAATCCAATAATATAAATGGGCTTTTTTTATAAAAAAATTTGTAATTTAAGGAAAATAGTAAAATTAAGTCTAATAATATCAATTGTCCAATAATCTAGAGAAGTGGGTTTTATTGTCCATTAAGGAGCCTTACCACGGGACTGGAGACTAAATCAGGTGTCTACACTACAGCAGAAGTTTTTAAAACCGAAACCAAATTAAAACTCGAACTCAAAAATAATCCCAAACTAAAATCAACAAAAGCCAAAAGAAAATCAACTTAAAATTTTATTACTCTTCGGATACATATTAACGGCCCTTCAAAACGAAAAACTTTAAACTTTGGAAATAAAAACAACATCCAACAATAGTTAATTAAATCCACAAGCAAATAAACTAAGGAACTACGAAGACTACAATGCAAGCACTCTCACTCCAGCCTAGCATTAATGACTTATGCCCACTTGTACCTGTAGTTTTCTCTTATTCTAGACAAGTACTCGCTAACAAGTGGGTCATCGTAGGGCAAAGTCCAAGACAAAGCCATGCACACAAAACAAACGGTCAGTAAAGCTTAGTACGTAACTACTGAAGACTATGCAGCATGATTAAAAATAAAATAAAAGTAAAACATACATACATCATACCGTTGACAACTCTTCACCTGTGCATAGACTCAAATGAAACAATGTTATTAATTTATTTTAAACTTTGGATTTCGCATCGAACGGGTTTCCTTTCCTTTAAAATCACCTTATTGGGCACCAACTTCGGTGCTACTCTGAGAAGGTATTACCTATGTCACATAAAGTGACGGAATCCCAGCGCATTAAAAATACAAAAGAGTACAACGTCTTGTACTCCAACTACAAGTCATAGATCACTATTCCATATGACTCCCCCCATTGTTCATACTTAAGGTATATACGTTCCAAGAGTTTTGGTGCGAATACTCTTTCACTTTATGTGATTAACCGGTTTAACAATATTATGACTCACATACGACATCACATAAAAGCATGCATAAAATCACACAAGCCATATTAATTATCTTTGATTTAAGGTGATTCTAAAAATAATCTTGCGAGTCCTTTAATTAAACCAAACTTCCCTTACCACACATTAACATTGGGTGGCTAACTATTTAGCTTTTTCTTTAACCACACATTAAACTGTGAGTGACAACATTTGTATGAATATTTGCTCATTAACTTATAATAATCAAGTGAATAAAAATTCACAAACTACCTTTCTTGTTGATTAAGCAACTAATCAACAGAAATAACTTCCTTTCTTCCTTGTTAAGCTATTGGCCAACTTTAAACTAATTATAATATTCCAATTCAATCATGAAAAATTTATATGACTGTAGATGTGAAATGTCAAAATAATATAAAATCATGCTTCTCACACTTCCATAAACTTGTCATGCATGTCAATTCAAAGTTAAATCAAGCTACAACAAACATATCATATAAGATCAGCCATTCTATGTCTGCCTATAGAACTTACATAAATTGTGTTGTAGTGGTGATCTGCCACAACTTCTAGAAATCAACTAGTTCGAAGTTTCCTACATAGAGAAACCGAATCTAAATTAAAACCTTGTTGACTAAGTTCTACAACAACTCTAAACTAACTTTCTACATTGAAACTTGTTCAGAACATTCCCTATATGGTCCCTATTCAATTCCATAATTTATTTTCATTTTTCCATTGCAAAATACTTGATTTTCAATAATTTTTAAAAAATGGTCGCTTTGTAAAATTCCTCAAAAACACTTAAAAACCTTTCTAAATATCATATTTTGATCATAAAACACTATAATCATGTCAAAAGATCAATATACAATACTTGGATGCATTAAAAACAATTATAACTTACTATGTATCACATGCTACTATTTTTATTGGGTATAAACATGTGTTAAATAAAATTTACAGCTTTAATTATTCATTCAAAACTCCTTTAAAACTCATTAAAACATCATAAATTCATCATACAAGTCTTTTACAACCCACTAACATCATCATGAATTAAAACTATACTTTAGAATAATTTTTAATAAGTTAAAACATGTTCATGATATTTATGCCATTAATTTTCATGATTATGAAATTTGGACAGCCATCTATTTTAACTTTAAAACCTTTAAAAATGAATTTAAACTTTATAAAATCATCATAAATTTACCCAACAACAATTCATCATCAAAAAATAGATTCATACTTTAAACTAAATCATAACTTCATAAAAACATGACTAAAACTATAGAAACATGATTAATCATAATTATAAACATGAATTTGCAATATCGAATCAAAAAGAACAAGATAAGTTTTTTTTTTTAAGTTTTCGGAAATACCAAAATAGGGAAAGAAGAGGTGGCGCAAGTGGCAGCTGGTGGTGGCTGTAGGCGGCAGCAGAGGCTCGCGGCAGTGGCGAGACGGCATGGATGGTCGCCGGTGAAGGGGAGTGGCGAAGGTTTTTTCTTTTGTTTTTCGTAAAATTTCCAAATTCCTCTTTTTTTTAAGAATTTTTTTTCTCTCAACTTTTGAAATCCTAAAATTGAAGTTTGCAAATTATATTTGAAAATTTTAGTTTTAAGGGGTATTTATAGGCCCCAAAGTAGAATTTGGTGCAATTACATAAATACCCTTAATGTTTGAAATTACTTTTATGCCCTTGCTTTAAAAACAATACAAGAAACTCTAAAAATACTATTTTTCAAAACTTTTCAAAATATTTAGTAAAACTTAAAATAACATGAAATATTATTTATAAACATAAAATAATTACTATGATTAAAATTTATTTAAATTTCCTTTCTTTAATATTTTTATTGAACTTAATTTCTCAATAAAAATATTAAAAACATACGTATAAAATACGAAATTGACTCCTTAAAATACGTGAAAATGTGGGATATTACAAAAATCCACCAAAAACCTACAAAATAGACCAAAGCAAAATTTATACAAAGACGTAAATTTAAAATTACAAACAAACAAATAAAATTACAATTATTAGTGTTTTCGTACAAACGAATTAAAACAAGGCAATAGCATAAATCTGAAATCTAACTCCATGGTTTTGATTTCAAACGATAATAGTAAAACTACTCATAACTTAAACACAAATCTTCAAAATTTTGAAAGATGAAAAAATAGTTGATGGTTTAAGAAGCGAAAGCCATATATGGAGCTGCTTATTTGAAAAGTTAAACATAATTGTGCGATTGCATTGAGTGGAATGCAACAGCAACTGCCCCTTGTGGTGTATGGTTACCTACCAAAATACAATGCAGCAGTCTCATAGAGTGTACGCATTGATTTGAGAACTGCATATTAGTGAAAAACAAAGTATTTATAATATCATGATCATCATATCAAAACAGAAACAAACATATAGAGAAAAGGCATGACCTCCATAGAGAAGTAAATTGGCACCAATACTACCAAGATTACAGCTCCAAAACCAAAGCAAATTTCCTTCAAAACAATACCAACTGATCCTCGGATACTTTGAATGTATAGAAGGAGCAAATATATCTGATGTGACAAATATAATGATAACTGATTCTTGAATAAGAAATCAGTTTCTAGATATTACATCTGGATTTGGAGAGACGGTCTTTTGCGAGACTTGAGATCTTTCAAACACTTAGCGCAATTGAAAAAATCTTTCAAACACTTAGCGCAATTGAAAAATGATAGAATCGTCACTGCTCTAATAGATGATATCATAGATGATATCATCAAATGTAACAAGAAGTATAAAGAAGACTTCTTAGCAAAAGTATTGCACCACATTAATGCTTTGGAACAAAAGGTGGTGATAGTTTTGGGTTTTTCATATAAAGCTAATACAAGTGATGTTGATAACTCTGCAGAAATTTGTATATGTAAGAAATTATGTTTGGAGAAGGCTATAAGAAGAATCTACGACTCTAAAGCATTTGCGGCAAATATTCGAGAATGTTTTTCTCACATTTACACCCAAGGAAATAATCCCAGAATATCAGCGCACGATGAGATTGACAACAACAATAATCAGGTGGTAATGCCATTTGCTTCCTTCATAATTTAGATAACTATAATCAACTAAATTTTGATGCAATTTTGTAGACCATTGGTCAACAAACAATATATTTATTTGACACTTGTGGAGCGCTTCAACCTCATCTACAGGCCATACAACAGTTTGACAATAATAATCCCGACGCATATAATATTAAGATCAGAGGTCGCCATGGTTTTATGTGAAAATTCTTTCTATAGACAATTTTGGACAATCTCCATAAAAGCAAAGTCCAGAGTCTAGTGGCTCCTTCTCAATGCAATTATGATAAACATGGACTAAAAAACGCCCAAATATATCTGCTTTGAACAAAACTCAACACCAAATAGAACATTCAAAACTCAACACCAAATATAACAACCAAAACTCAACAAAACGGCCCAAGATTATACCTTTTTTCACCTTCATTCCAACTGTTTATGCCACTAAAGCTATCCCATGACGCCGAAATCTCCAATGTCTTCTCAACACCAGACGTCAAGTAGAATAAAATGCAATTATAAATGTTGCTTTAGATCCATGAACTATTTAATATGAAAGATAACTAGTAGTACATAGAGCCAGTAATAACAACATCATAATTATGATTAATGAACTAGAAACAAAAGAAGTTAGCCAAGCAAAAAGAAAACAAAACCTAAGAAAATTAGCAATCAAACAATTAAATTGAACCAATCAATATTTTAAGACAAAACAAAACATTGCAAAATTGAATGAGAATGGAGACTTGATATGTTTAAGCCTTTAGGTATATATTCAGAAAATGTAATACTTGTACACATGTATACAAGATAAATCGAAACTCAACATCCAACATAAAAAGCACCAACAATGCGGCTTAAGAAGTCAAAAACAGTTCAATGGATCAAAAATGTGATGGAAATAGAATTCAAAATGAAGAAAGCAGAACAAATAATGCCCCCATTGAGAGATTGTACATTGTTATTGAGCATGTTGATGGATCAAAATTATGGATATAGCAATGTAAATTGGAAAAAATCTACAAAGTAATTAAATGTAGCATTTTGTCTAATATAAGGGTACCAGAAGGCTTTTTTGGAAAAAATAATGGGCCAAATCCCCTACAGGAATTTGCCTAGACGTAGAGCTCAAAAAAATAAAGTTATGTCTATTACAAAAATTTAAAGCTTGCTAAGTTAATTGCCACACATATTGCAAGGTATAACTTCTTTTTTCATCTTCAAATTAAAAAACCTGTGTTCATGAGAACAAAGATTTAAAACCTATTCACATGAATTGAAATTTTAGAATATGGTTTATACTAAGCAAGAGCAATGAATTCACCATGGACTCATGGAGTGAATCTTCTTGCTTCCAAAACAAAGAGCCTAAACAATGCAGCAGAAAAAGACATTAACAAAGAGGGAACAACATTAAAATGAAAGGTCAAACATCAGAATATTATAGAAAAAACAAACAATAAAATGAATTGACGGCTCAATACAATTATACAAGGAATAGATGTGTTGACATCTATGTTCATGAATTGTATGTAAACTACAGACTCCTGTGTTCATGAATTATATGTAAACTATAGACTCCTGTGTTCATGAATTGTATGTAAACTACAGATTCGTGTTCATGAATTGTATGTAAACTACTGACTCATGTGTTCATGAATTGTATGTAAACTACAAACCTTAAATGCACTCAAAACCACCACCGAATCCCAAAACCACCACCAAAAACTCATCCTATAACTACATAACCACCCACCTAAAAAATTACGAAAATAGAAAATTAAAAAATGAAATCTAAACAACAACCATCAAATCAACTAAATTAAAACCAACAATCTTCTGAAATTCGAAAGGACAAAATTAAAAAAGTAAAAGTAAAAGAAAACCTGCAATCATCAACTGAAAACGCCAAACTGAACTTCTAATCCTCAATTCAAACACCATTAACTAAACAACCTTCAAATAGAATCCAGATTCAAGTCTTCATATCAAAAAAGTCAATTTACGGTTTCGAATTTAGGGGTTTCGAAATGAAGTTTGGGATTATGATTTTCAGTTTAAGATTTGAAACTTGGTGGGTTTGGGGATTTCGAACAGCTTTTTAGATGTTGGGTTTATGGTGATGGGCGTATCGTAGATGTTTTGGTATATGGTGAAATGGATGAGAATCAAGAGAGATGATAGGCAGGGGATGAAAACAGACAATGGTGAGAGGATAACAGGTTTAGGCTGAGAGAATCAATGATAAAACCCTAAAAGTTTAGGTAACCTACAGTACTTAGCCCGTTAGTTAAAATAGCTTTTGGTAACGGGCTGTATTTAGCCCGTTATTTTAAACACTTTAGGTTACGGGTTGTATTTAGCTCGTTAGATAATGTGGGCTTTAGGTTACGTTTGTATGGTTTCCCGTAAAACAAAACTTAAAGGTTACTTGTATTCCATTTGCCCGCTATCTTTGGGGCGTTACCTATAACACTTTTTCCACTAGTTGTTGTGATTATGCATAATCCAAGGAAACAATTGACTCCCAAAAGAAGTAGGAAATGTGTGAAAGAAGCAGAGGTAGTAGGCGAGGGTAGTGAATGCATGGATGGGGTAAATGAAATAATAGCAAAGGTAAAAAGTTTAACTCTCACAAAACCCAAAAAAGGACCTAAAAAATAAACAGCAAAGAACAAATGTAAAAGAAAAGAGGTTTGCCTAATAAAGCTTAGTGATTTTGATAATAACCGTACCAAATCTTATGGGAAAGTGGTAATTTAACGTAGTTTACAGGGCGTATTTCTTTTTGTAGCCAAACAGTATTGTAGTAGTATTATTTGGAGCTGTTGAGATCGTTTGGGTAATGAAGGGATATAACGTTTTCTCCCCACTATCAATAAACTAATTCTGTAATTTTATAATGCTGACAAATAAATGTTTTTTTGTTTATTAATCAAATATGAAATCCTCTTTATTTGGTTAGAGGATAATATATGGATTAACGAATGGGCATGTTGATAGGGCGAAGGAGATTTCCTTTATCACTTTATTGTAAGTCGGGATCAAAATTGCTTGACATTAGCTCATTAAAAATCATACCCATCTCTTTACTGTAGACACTTCCCTAAATCCATACATAAAATAAACTTATGATTCGCACTATTATTTATCAAAGAAAATAAAAACAAAAATGAAAATAGAAAATAATAGTAATACATACTATCAACACTACTATCGACACTGAAGTATGAGTTGAAAATTGGTATCAATTTTTTTTAAACTTATTTAAGGAAATGTAGATAAATACAGTATAAAGAACAAAGAGGTTGATATATGAGAAAAAAAGGTTTGTAAAAGAGGGAAAAGCTCAGAATACATAAAGACCAATATAACAAAAAAGCAAAGAAAGAAAAAGGATAAACATAAAATAAGAAGAATAAAGCATATACCCACTATAGAAGAAAACTAACAAAAGAAATTGAAGTTACCAACAGCAAAAAAATACATAACGGCAATAGTGCAAGCAATGTAATGCATTCCGTGATAGTATATTTAACAATTAAAATGGAATTCATTGTATTGCCATGTGATTTATCAGACAATGTGGTCAACCACAACACTTGCACTAATGAAACTTTTCATATAGATCCACGTTTCAATCAAAACCCAAAAACAAACTTCTACAGCTCCTTCAAAAATCCTTCTTTATTTTTGATTCAATCTTGTAAATTCATGTTCATAATTATGTTTAATCATGTTTTTATAAGTTTAATAATGTTTTGATATAAGTATGAATTGTTTAAAGGCATTAATTAATTTTGTTGTTCATGAAATTATAAATTAGGGTTTGGAAAATTTATGAAATTATGATTTTATAAATTTTTATGTTCTAAACTTTGATATTATGATCATAAATTATTGTTCAGTGAATTTATGGTGATGTTATTAAGTTTAGATTGTTTTTAAGGGTTTTGAACTTAATTTATAAAGCTGTCCAAATTTTATAATCATGAATTTGATTTGAATAAATATTATGAACATGTTTTGGCATATGAAAAATTGTTCTAAAGCCTAGATTGATTTCATAAATATGTTAGTAGATTGTAAAAGTGTTTTGGCATGAAATTATGATGTTTTTATAAGTTTTTCATGACTTTAAAGTTTATAAATAATTTTGAAATTTTAATAAAAACAAAATAAATCAAGTTTTAAGTGTTCAAATTCTACTAGTATGATCCACTACAAGATAAAAGCTATTTTGCGACGGACAAATTCCGTCGAAAACTTAGCACATTCCGTCGCAAAATCACATTTGCGACGGAATTCCGTTGTAAAGCGTCCGTCGCTAAATTTCCCGTCGCAAAAAATTTGCGACGGAACTGTTGAAGTTTGCGACGGAAAATTCCCTCGCAAATTTGCAACGGAAACACTAGTAGAAAAATAGCTTATTAGTATCGTTTTTTATGACCTATTTGTATGGTTTTACAAAAATGATACAAATAGACAGTCTATTAGTATCGTTTTTTACAAAAACGATACTAATAGTGGTTTTTAAATATAAAAAAAATTAGCTATTAGTATCGTTTGTTTTTAAAAAACGATACTAATAGCGATTTTTGAAAAAAAAATAAAAATAAAATCACAATTGTAATGAAATAATAATACTAATAACCAAAAATTAAAATTATTATAACAAATATTATTTATTAAATTGATGAATAACAATAATAAACTATTACAAACTACTTGATTGCAGTTCAGCCATTTATTTGAACAGAGAGTTTCTACAGATAAATTGTTCACTCTTTGCCAAAAAAACTGATCTCAAACTCTGCCAAATAAATCAAGCTCCGGAACCATAAACCAAAATAAACACCTCCCAACCTCAAAACATACCTAAACACGTCCCACTATATTCAAGAACAAGCAACTCCGAGGTGCTGGCTTAGCCATTATAGAAAGCCCAAAGTTCTACATATATTTTGCAGCATAGCATCTAATCAGCTGCCATAAATGGATCGAGTTCTCCAAGATCCACAGTGATAGGTTCTAACGAATCTTCATCCTCGTCTTCTGGTGCAAGATATGTTGGGAATGGGAGCTTTGAAATATCAGGTTTCTCATAAAAGGCGTCTTTTACAAATACAAAGTTTCCAACAGCACCCGGTACCTAAAATTGTACCAAATAGATTGTTAACGTGCCTTTTATTTTATTTTTTCTAAATAAATGGTAAGTGCACATAATGACTGTTAAAAATGGAAATAAAGGATTAGAGATGAGGGATGCAAAAACAAGGAACGTACTTGGCCTTTAACCCACATTAAGTTCCTCCTAGGATCTATTTTATAAACCCAAACACTTTTCACTGTCCGCTGTTTGCCACCCATGCGCCTAGCCATCTTTTTGCCTTTGAAAACCTGCCTGGACACAGTATAAAACCATCACGACCAAGAAGAACAGCAAGAGGTACAAACCGATTGCAAGAAATTTTAACAAGTCATCGACTAATGCTGATGCATAACAGAACAAGGCAATGGATTAAACAATGGTAAAGGTAATATATCTTTAGCAGGCACAACACTATACATAAAGTACCTACTTGTAGGAGGGAAAAGTTCACAAGTTGCTTCTGGATACAAGCTCTAGAAGACCTGAATTACCTCCACTAATAGAAATCCTAAATAAGAGACTAACCCCCAAACCATCAATTCAACTGCACGACAGAGGTGAGACAGTAGTGCAAGGGTAATAAATGTATTTTACAAGGAAATATATAGTTATTTTGGATATAGCCTAAAAGACTAAAATTCTTTTGATAATTTAAAGGATGAGATAGAGGATAAAAAACAAATCACAATGGTGAAGTTGTCTAGTTCATGGCCTAACACTAACCATACCTAGAATATGACACAGGGGATTGTATTTAGATTATCCAGAGTAGGTACTAAACAAACGGGATAAGAGAGAATTGAAGAATAAGGTGGGAATATTACTTTTCAAAAACAGCCTTCTGAATATAACATGTAAATAAAACATACTTTCTTCAACAGCTAAACACTAACTACACTCTTGTATCTCTCTTGAAAATCAAGAATAATTAAGGATGGTTTATCATCTAAATGAATTATTTCCTTTTAAAAATTACCAAAACTAAGTCTAAAAGTGATCTCTAATTTGATAACCTGACCTTTTTTACCATGTAAAAGGACATGGATCTTTAAAATAATTAAGAATGCTACTATGACAAAGAACAAGTGAAAATAAATAAGTGAGATGCTATCAAATCATACGCCAAAAATCTTGTTGCTGATAAGATTTTTATTATATTAAAAAAAGGGGTTATCCAAACAAAAACAAAATTAATATTAATTTTAAACAAAAGTTCCTTTATCTCATAATGCTTCAACACCAATGGTTTCATGGATATGCAAGCCGAAAGCATGATATGGACATCAATGTCAGCACAATAAATAAAATCACAACGGCATATAGTCTTAATTTTGCAAAAGAACTTACTTTTCCCGGAGCGTCCCTCTGACTAGTCGAACCACCACTTCGGTGGGCTTTAGACACACCATGTGATGCTGGCAACCCCGGAAAGTGATGCCTTTTCATTGTACAATCAAAACTTGGGTGAGATTATTCCTATCAAAACTTTGTCAAAACTCCTTGGACAATTTTTAATTTCTTCCTAATTGCCATTGTGTCTACAGTTTTCTTCTTCAAAGTTTTACCTGGATTTGGATTGTTTTAGTTAGTGCTTTATAAGTTCAAATAAAGCCCCTAAAAACATTTATCATCGAGGCAAGGCTTTTTGAACAAAAATCATAAAATGCTTTCAGACCCTGACAAAAACCAGTTATAAAAACTCAAGTACTACGTAATATTTTCTGGGAAGAAATGTGAAAGGTCCCCCTACTGTGCATACCAAGAAAGTAGAAGCAATGTCTTTATGGAAGAGATAATAAATAGGAAAAGTACAATGATGAATCTGTCGACAGTCCAATTGGACAAAATTTTGTACTATCTAGAGAGCAAAACTATGCAAAGGTTAAGTAATGACATTCTTAAAAGCCAAGGGCCGAACCAAATTCCAATATACTATGCATGGGAATACAACACAAAAGACTCAATCATCTATTATAGCCAAGAATTCAAGTTGATTAATAGCCAAACTCAATCATTTATTATACCTTAATCAGCCATCATAAAAAGTCTTGATGCATCAAAAGTGAAGACTAAAAATGCTACTTTATTTATATCCTTTCCTATTACGAGTGAAGCCTTGAATTAGATTTAGCAAGGAAGAGATAACCTCCCGGCTCTCCAAAATATTTTAGTAGCCAAGTAAAGCTCTAACTATTTCTTTCTAGAAACATATGATTATATGACAACAAGGAACTAGCATTTGAACAAAGATGAGAAAGATGTGTATTTCCACATTAAAGTACTTTCTTTCAACTTCAAAACACCCATTTAGGATGCTATAATGCTATGTACTTGGTTGACAATATGATGACTAGACAATTAGTTTAAGTGATAGACACCCATCATACAATTTACAGTTCTAAATTGATTTGCATGACTATATGATGGACTACTAGGAAGGCCTAACAGAGTATATGCAGTTTCAAAATCTAGTCTAAGTGGCCACGAAGCTCATGACCAATGGATGTTGGCACTCAACTTGTCCAATATAAACCTTCTCCAAAAACACTTACATCAAAATTTTGCATAATATGATTGTTCAAATTAGAGAAATTCACCTAAAACCCCTTTCCTTTTGTGATCCCTGTGATATCCACATGTTGTCTGGGAACAAAATGCCGCACATTAATGGTTGTACCAACAGGAAGAAGAGCATCTTCGGTCACTGGAAACTCTTTCATATTCCTCTTCAAAGGAACCCCTTGTGCTTGAAAGTGACCCAACTCAGGTTTCGTTAAATGCTTCGGCTTCTTATGCGAGCAACCAACCTAACTAACACCACGTCCAACGACATTCCGAAACAATTAACATTCCCAACAATCCAACATTTCAACATTGCAACAACTATAATAAACTTAACCATATAAGAAACAACAGTTTTATACATTCAAACTGAGAAATCGTCTTCAATCATCCTATTCTTTAATATCAAACTCAACTATCATACCATACAATCACATATCTCAACAATGAAACCAATCTTCAAACAGCTCAACTTCTCAGCATTCTCAAAACCCCACCAAAAAAAAATCTAAAATTTGCATCAAAAATAGATAAAATGTGAATCTCAACAAGACTTCATAAACCCACTTCAAATATCCATGAAAAATAACATAACATTGAACCAAAAGTACACAAAATCTCAACCTCAACCAAAACAAAACACACCCACTTCAAAAAACACACCAAAAAAACATAACATTACATCAAAAAACACATAAAACCTCAATATCAAACAAACAAAATACACCCAAATCAAAAACACACCAAAAAAACAAGATCTTTACATCAAACATACAAAAAAATAAATCAAAAAGTTCAAAAAATCAATTAAAATTAAAATTAGGGTTTCGAACACAAATCAATCAATCAAATTAGATTGCGAATTTCAAACTACTTGATTGCATAAACAATAATTAAACTTGATTGCAATTCAAGTATATTTATAAATTAAAAAAAAGTAAATGCAAAATTAATTGATATAAATTAAAAAAAATTGAGAATTCGAGTAAAATGAAGAAGTAAACCTGCGAAAATGGAGGAAGCTGTGATTGGTTGAGGAGATCGGGAGGACGGCGAGTCGGAGTTTCGATTGACCGTTAGAAACACCTGAATAGACAGCCGGAAGAAGGGAAGGAGCGGAGTCGTGGTCCTTGCCGGAAGGGAGGAGAAATGGTGGAGAAGAAGAAGAAGTAGGAGAAGGGTTTTTGGGTGGCGAAGAAGGAGAATGGCGAAGAAGGAGAAGTGAGAAGGAGAACGACGGTTTGAGAAGGGAGAAGTGAGAAGGGTTTAATTTTCTGGCGACAAAATAACATAAGTGTTTGTCATTTTCGCGAGGGAATTTGCGACGGGAATTAATCTGCGAGGGATTATTCCGTCGCAAACATATCATTACGTCGCAAAAGAAATTTTCTCATCTGATTTGGTTTGTCACTTTTTTGCAACGGCTATTTCCGTAGCAAACAAGTGGACTTCTGTCGCAAAAATCCGCCGTTATTTTCCTGGTTTCTTGTAGTGATCACACATCAATTCTACATTGATATATATAAATTTTAGTATGTTTTATGAAGTTTTAAAGTGATTTTAAGCATGTGTAACATGCTGTCCAGCTTTTATAAATAAATTAATTAGGCTTTTAAAGTATGTAATTAGCATAAATTGATCATATAAGTTAAGTAATACATT
The DNA here is from genome assembly GCA_016808085.1 of Suaeda aralocaspica. Taxonomy (NCBI): domain Eukaryota; kingdom Viridiplantae; phylum Streptophyta; class Magnoliopsida; order Caryophyllales; family Amaranthaceae; genus Suaeda; species Suaeda aralocaspica. Next base: position 569,746 of record PYUH01004024.1, read on the forward strand.
GTATGACTAATTTGTGTTGTTTTCAGAAGTTTTCAAGGAGTTTTGATAAATTTAGACTGCTGTCCACTTTTCTAAAGTGGTATAAAAATTTTATCAAGGTTTTATAAAGCATAAATAAGTCCCGAAGACCAAGTAGTATTGCAATAGAAAAGAAAGTGAAGTATGGAATTGAATAGAGACCATATAAGGAAGTTCTTGGACAACGTTTCCAATGTAGAAGTTAGTTATAGTTGTTATAGAATTTAATCAACAAGGTTTTAATTTAGTTTCGGTTTTTCCTTATGTAGGAGAGTTTGAACTAGTCCACTTCTAGAAGTTGTGGCGGAGCACAGTTATTTTACAAGGTACGTAAGTACTAAAGATGAACATAAGAGTTAGAATGCATGCTTGAACAATACTTGATTGCATGAAATCTTTTATGCTTGTTTTGAATCATGAATTTATGTGCTTGGCAAGTTTGTTAGTAGCATGTTCTTAAAGTATGATGGCATTCCATGTTAAATAGAAAGTTGAATTTTATAAGCTTGAGTTGGAATGTTATGATCAGTTTAATTTGGTCAATAGTTTATTAATCAAGGAAGAAAGTTATTTTTAAGTTGGTTACTTATTTAATCAACAAGAAAGATAGTTGTGAATTTTATTCACATAATTAAAAAAAGTTATGAGCAATTATTTTTATAATGTTGCCACTCACAGTTTAATGTGTGGTCAAGGAGAAAGCAAGTTATTAGCCACTCACAGTTAATGTGTGCTACAGGAGGTTCAGTTTAATTAGAGGACACACACAAAAGATTAATTTTGAATCACCTTAAGTTGAAGATAATTAAATTGGCTTACTTGATTGGATGCATGTCTTTGTGTGATGTTGCATGAGAGTCATAACATTGTTTAACCTATTAAATCACGTAAAGTGTAAGAGGACTTGCATCAAAACTCTTGGAAGATATATACCTTGAATATGAACAATAGGGGGAGTCGTATGGAACAGTGATCTATGGCTTCTAATTGGAGTACAAGACGTTGTACTCTTTCTATTTTAATGCGCCGGATATCCGCCACTTTATGTGATCAAGTAAACTTAAGTAATTATCTTCAACTTAATGATCCTTTAATTTGTGTTTTGTTTTGCTTCACTTTATGTGAATCACCTTAAATGATCCTTTAATTTGTGTTTTGTTTTGCTTTAGTGGGATACTTCAAATGATCAAATATGTGTTTTGTTTTTCGATATTATCTCAAGTTATTTATTGCTTTTGTTTACTTTTTGTGAAGGATTATGTGCCAAGAAGTGAGTCCTACAATGAAGAAGAAATGAAAGAACTTCGAGAACAATGGGCGAAGTTCTTTAGAACTAAGTATTTGGTGAAATAAATTTGTATAAGTTAGTTTTCTTTGTCTTTTGTACTTAAAGATTGTAGGTATCTAATACTCAACATTTCACATCAACTACTTACTAGCACCTTGTACTAAATTAATGTACTAGTTAATTTCAATATTAATGGTATGTGTTTAATTTGTTGATTCAGTAGGAGTATTTTGGTGGACGTTCGTGGAATTTATTTTTAAGTTTGATAATGGATATGTTGAGATGAACTTTACACGTTATTATGTGGAGTTAATAGTATGTAATGGTACAGAGATTTAGCAGTGTCGCCATTGCAGGTATAGGCATTATTTAAAAAAAAGTTCAAAAAAAAAATTATATCTTACAAGTAACGGGCCAATCTATTTAACGTTACTTAAAAGGCTTAATTTGTAAATAAGCTACACAAATTATAGGTTACTGGCTATACCATATGCGTTACCTAAAATAGGACTTTAGGTTACGGGCTCTAAAACGACCGTAACCTAAAGTCAGGTTTTAGGTTACGCTCACCGCCCGTAACCTAAACTTATATGCGATGCAGTATAGCTTACAAACAAAACCGTAACCTAAAATCTATTTGGCCCGTAACCTATTGCAGTTTTTCCACTAGTGAGGTACAAGTGGGCATAAGACATTTCATGATGGGATGGAGCGAGAGCGCTTGCCGTGAATTGCTTATGAAGACTAAGAGTTGTTTTGGATGTTTGGATTTCTAAAGACTTTTAATATGGTTCTGAAGTGTAGTAAGTTTAAATTTGATTTTTAATTTGAGATTGTTTGAATTTAGTTTTAAATTGTTTTGGTTTTAAGACTTCCGCTCTACTACTTTAAATGCCTTAGCCGTTATCACGGTGGCGGTAATACTTTGGCTTTTTCATCCTTAGTAGTTTTAATAAATATAATTCTTATTAATTTAATATGTTTTCCGGAAAATGAGAAGTAGGAAGTTAGGAAAATTTAGGGTGTTACAAAGTGGTTATCATAGCTTAGATTTTGAAATAAAATGAATTTTATTTTTTTTGGGGTACCCTAAGTTTTATTTTTGGAAAGAGGAATTTCTAAAATTGGAAACTTTTTGAAAATAGAATTTTTTTCTAAAAATAATAAATTCCGAAAATGGAAAGTTTTGAAAAATAAATTATGTGTAAAGGTATGCAAAGAATTCAGGTATGTATTATGTGTTATTGATTTAATACCATGTGGTGAGCTTGGGTAGGAAGTTTGGGCATGTTGGATAGACTTTGTTTCTGTTCTTTCATGCATTAAAGTTCATGTTTAAGGTGATACTTATGTGAATATTTGGGTGTAAAGAAAATTGTATGTTAGCCACAAGACCCTTTTTTTGAAGAACTGTTAGTTTGTTTTGTTTTGTTTTGTTTGGGAAGGATGGACCATTAGTTTTAAGTTTTGTGCAGGATGACACATAGTATGCCTAGTATATATACTCAAATAGGGACAATGGAGAAGAAAGACTATGAAAGTCCGTCTCAATACGTTTGGAAGATACGGTTTTATTGTTGGTACATGAGTACGGTGTTGAAGTTACCACAATGGGATCAGCCTGACCATGTAGCAGCCTTGATTGTTAGGTGTTTACCCGACCGTTCACCCTACTTAGAAATTAAGGCGAAGTTTTGTTATTTCCATTGTTGGAGGCCATCCAAACTATTCTAAGTATAAGGTGCAGTTGGCCAGTGGGATTGTGATTGGAGGTTCTTGGAGGGGTATATTGCTAGGAAGGAACAGGAGTATCAACAAATGAATGCAAATGAGGAGACCCCGCCCGCACCAAGCCCATAGGGTAGCCAAGGAAGTGAAGACCAAATGGTAGGGGAGACTCCTACGGGTTCGAAGACTGGTGAATCAAAGGATAGTTCGTGTTATGAAATTGAGAACCCAGATCCAGTAATCCTGGTATATGTTGACTTGGTAACCGAATCTGAAGAAGAGAAAGAAGAATCAGATCCTGAGGAAGACATGGAAGGAGAAGAAACTGATGAAGAGATGGAGGATGAAACTAAGAATGACCCAGAGTTCATACCAAGGAAATATGTTATGTCAAGAGACAAGAAGGATAATGTTAATATGTAGAGACTTTGTTTAGATATAGTTAACTATTGATGTCTAATGTTTCTAATGTTTAGTTGAACAGTTTAAGTTATTGTTTACCTAAGCTTGAATAAGTGGCAGTGAGCCGTAAGAAGTAATGAGAGAAGTTGAGTAATAAAATTATTTTTGAATTAAAGCCTCAAGTAGAATAGAACCAAGGGAATTATTTTTATTTCTTATGTGCTTTATTCTTATTTTAATGGTTGTGTAAACAATCAAGACAAAGTGAATCATTCACTCTAAAAGAATGAAATTTCTTTTATGAGATTAAATGAGGAAGTGTTTTATGATTTAAGTCTATGTTGTCTCAACTTACAGTTAGACTTAATTTAATACAAAGGTCTTTTCCTCTACAGGAGAAATAGAATGGTTGAACGTAATAACAATCAGCTGAAGGAAGTAGTGAGGCAATTATCTACTGTAGCTGAACAGTTAGCTGCTAGAGGAAATGCAAATGGTATTGACCCTGTTGCGGAACTCTTCAAGAAAAGTTCTGAAAGCAAGCCACCCACTTACCAAGGAGAGCACAATCCAACTGTTCTAGAGGGATGGTTGAGAGAGTTTAATAAATTGTTTGGGGCAGTTGAGTTTCTAGAGGAGCTTAAGGTGAACCATGCTGTTTACTATCTTAGGGGAGAAGCTGATTTATGGTGGTCACAAATTGAGGCTGTAATAAGGGCTTTACCAGGATTTAATTGAGAAATGTTTCTGGAGCAAATTCGTAATAAGTTCTACCATGTGTTTTAAGAATTATAACCCAACCTTTTTTGTAGTAAAAGTAAAGGTGGAACTGCCGTCTATGATTCTCTCCCACCAAGCTCCCTCAAAGTAAGGTCTCCATCCATGGACCAAACTGCATTCTCGGTGTTCCATAAGAATCTCTCATTCAACTAATCGACATCCATCTCATAATGCTGCCCCAAGATGGTAAAACTAATATGATTCTTTTGTAAAGATGAGGGAGTCTCCTGAGTGACATGGAAGTGGTAACTAGACAAGAACTCAAGGGTGAGCTCTCTATAAGCGTGTGGTACCTGCTGGGTTCTGCCATCAGGACCTGTCATGATAGCATTAATCCAGTTGCCCCATCCAATGCGGTAGGCTATTCTCATAACTTAAACTGTAATATCCAGTTTACCACTGGTTTCCTTGTGGAAGAACCTTGTAGACCTCATAGTACGCTTAGAGAGCTTCTCATATCGTTTCTGCCTCTATTGCCTGTTTTGTGGTAGTGCTCTAGATGATGCAGGTTGCTTCCCCTTAGAAGCCGATGATGATGCCCCTGTTTTATGAGATTTCTAGCTTGGGACCTCCACCAAGCAATTTTCCGATAGATTCCCTCATTTGCCTACAAAACATAAGTATGAAAAACAAGGATTAGAATTCTATCCCCCAACTTTTGATTATCCCCCAACTTGACCTGCTTATCGGGCGGGTCGGGGTGGGTCTGGGCAAGTTGCTTGTAGGGCGGTTCAGGGGTGGGCCAGCCATCACGGCTAGCGGGTCGGACAGGATAAGGGTCTAGCGGGTCAAAGTGAGGTTAGGGTCAGGCTATAGAGTATTGCGGGTCAGTTGTGGGTCAAGCCATCTTATCTCTTTCTTTTCACTCCTAAAACAATAAAACTCTTCATCTTCCTCCCAAAGTCAACACACAAATCTACTAACATGTCGACATGAGTATAGCTCCCAAACTCTTCATCTTCTTCATTAAAAAGTAGTATCACGTTTTTTTTTTTTTTTTGTTTTTTTTTTTTTTTTTTTTCCCTTAAAATCATTATATCATCAATTCTTCATGAAATAAGATCAATTTCTCATTGTATTGTCTTTTCTAAATTTCATTAATAATGATACCTTTAAAAAATCATTAATAATGTAAGAAGCTTCTTTCGATTTTCACCGCCATTGTAGTTGGAATGGCAAGAAGAAGCTTTGGCATTTCTCACCTTCAAATCTGATCCTCCATTTTCGCTGCATTTGTAGTTGTGGTTCCTCCATTTTCAGCACTTAAAGTTCACTTGAAATAATAATTGAAAGTTGGAAAAAGGCTGAAAGAGTTTAGAAGAGGACCCTTTAAAAACCCTTATTAAAACTTGAGTCATAATTGGGCTGCCATTGTGACCCAATAAAAACCCTATGAAAAGTAAATCATTAATAACCCTGTCCATTTAAAGCCTAACCCTCTAAAAGGTCTTTTATTTTGGCCCGAACCTTATGTCCAATGGACAACCCTGTCCAATAACCAGGCCTACCCCCAACAAACCCACCTAATACCCCTATCTTCCCCAAAACAGACCATATGACCTGCAACCTGTTATACAAGTAAACTAGCTAGTGATTTGATTCCGTTTGAAGTTGTTTTTAATTGGTTTGCAAATATTTTCCATTGTTTCCCTAAATACTGGTTTCCCTTTCCCATCTTTCTCCCTCCTCTCCCCAAGTCCCCATCATCTTCATTCCTACTACCAATCTGTCATTAATCCATCACAGTCACCAATCCTCCATCTCCATCATCTTGTTCCTCCCTCCATATTCCTCACACCACCACCACTCCAATCCACCCTTCAAATCCACCACCACTCGAACCACCACCAATCGAACCCACCATCACCGCCACCACTCGAACCCACTATCACTATCATTACTCAAGTTCATCACCACCAAATCGCACAATCTATCACCACTCGAAATGTCTAATTATAACCCAACCTTCGAAGTCAGCACCACAACACCACCATTCTAACATGCCCATCAGATCCACCGTCACCATCTTCTTCTTCTCCTCTTTCCACCCCTTGACACTCTTAAACTGCCATCATCACCACCTCCACTCTCATCTGAATTTTCGAACCTATCACCACCCTCCCTCACATACCACAGCCATCACAAAACGCACAAGCACCATCCTACCATATTCTTCCTTGTTCAAGCTTCACCATCACCATCCCCACCATTTCTTCACACCAAAAAACACCTAAATCTCCCATAAAACAACATAGAAAAACACAAATCTAAGAGTATTTACTGCTACTTCAAAACATTCCCAAAATTCACAAAATCACCCAACTAAAATTAACAACATAAAATCACAATTAAAACAAAAGGTACGCAAAATTGAAACAAAATTAAGAATTGATAAAAGAGTTCAGACCCAACTTTGATGGCAAGAGTAAGAGCAACAAGCATATTGGGCTTAGAATTAGATTAAACATAGTAATTGAGGCAATGTTCAAGCTTCCCATAATCAACAACAAATCGAATTTTCAGAGAGATATTGGTCCATATCAATGTTAAACAATTTCAGATATTGAAACCCGTGTTTTTTTGCTAACTATGGTGCTTTTTGCTGGGTGTTGGTTGAAGAATTGTGGCGTCGTGGGTGGAGGGTGTAGACACCTAATTTAATCCCCCAGTAACGCGGTAGGACTTTGTAATGATTAAAAAACTCATTTCTTTAGAAGATTGGATTATCGAGTATACGTGGGCATAAAAAATAAGTTTGGGATATTATAAAAGGCCCATTCTTATTTAATGGACTTTTTTTAATAATCCCAACGCTTTTTTTATTTTAAAATAAATTAATAATAATAATAATAATAATAATAATAATAATAATAATAATAATAATAATAATAATAATAATAATAATAATAATAATAATAATAATAATAAGTAAAATAAAATAAAATAAAATAAAATAAAAATATATATAAAACTAAATAAATATATATAATCTTTCAAAAACGCAGCGCTGTTAATTTAGTCACGCTGACCTAGTAGTGTTGTAGGGTTTCTTGCGCTAATGGGCCAGCGCGATTCAGTGTACCACGCTAGCAGGCCAGCGCAATTAGGGTTCCCACGTTGCTAGAAATATCTTCATTTACTTCATTTCTAAGATTTTTTTTACTCACTATCTCCCTTACACTAAAATAATATGAAATATTGCTTTTCTATCATTTCATTTTTATAAATAGTTACTTATTATTATTTTACTATTTATTTTATTTAAAAAGTATCTACAAACTTTGAAATATTGAAACAATAATTCGACTCTGCCCAAATTAACACTCGACGACTCCAATCTTCATACGAGAAGTGGTACGTTTCCGGAGAGCCCTAAAAATCAAACTTGTGGATTTGTTGTTGTTGGTTTTCCGAATCATTTACTGCTATATCATTTTATTTTTGTTAAAGGACTTAATTTGAATTAATGTATCACATTAAATCAAGATAATTTTTGGACAAATTGTATCATGCTAGGAACCTTGAATTAATCTTAACGACGATTTGACTAAATTAATTAGTTTTATATGATTTCACCTTAATAATAGTAATTTTGTAGTAGGCTGTAAATCAATTTCTGGGCTCTTTGTATAACTTGTGTAAGATTGAGAGAAAACTAGTAATGGCCACCTACGGGCTAATATAACGCACTCCACCACATTAGTACCTTCACCCCCGAATCCAACCTTTGGTTCCAAAGACCATAACTTGGAGTAATCCCCATGGGATTGAAAGGGTTATTCGTGAAATTTAGATTATCGTCCCGTATTCGTGTCCCATTCGTAATCAATCTAAATACATGGCTTATGAGTTTGACTCCTAAAACTCATTCGCGACTCCTTACTAGCATCGTTCGTATTCGTTGATTTTATCTCACTCAAAAAAAGATAACTAAAAAAACACTACCGTAGCGTAGCGCGACAGACTTTGTCACGCTAACGTCACAGCGTCACAATGTTTGCTGCGCTACACCTGCAGCGTTACAAACTTTGTAGCGCTGCACAGTTAGCGTGACAAAATTTGTCTCGCTACGTTGCCAACACGACTGAAATTCCTGTGCTCCTGTTTTGTTGCAATATACTGCTAAAAAAGTCCATCTCACCTTTCTTTAAGTCAATTTTTTCGGTCTAACTTGACCTATGGACGGATTGGGAAAGGTGACCAAATAATTTGGGACCCTAAAATCCGGGGCCCCTACAGTGGCGACTCTGCAGGGGACTAAAAGAGGGTGAGACTTGAAAATTTTCCCTCAAATCATACACTTGTTATATTTAGAACATTTGCCTTTTTTTTAGTCATATTGCATACATGTAACATACACTTTGCCTCCATGTGTTTAAAACATGCCTTAGGATTCCCGTGATACTTCTACATTTCGGGGAGGAACTATTGACTTGCTGGGGGCCATGGTCTCTAAGAAACCTTGCAAGATAGAACCTTATCCCGACTATATCAATTTCTAAGTTGCCCATGTTACTTAGATGGGAGAAACTTCATATCTAAGAGTTACTATACCGCAAAGTGTTGGAGCACATTCCTTAGATATAGGACCTTTTTTGACCGACCATGACTGACCGTAGTTTGACTGCATTATTTTGTAATTATTGCTTCCTTTTTGTTTTGTATAATTGCTTGTTTTTATTTTTTATATTTTGTGCATATTTAGATTTTCTGAGATTTTCTGAATTTTTCAACCACTATATTTTATTAGCTAACTAAATTAAATGATTACATAAGATATTTTCCATAATTTCAAATTATAATCTTTGATATCATTTGATTACTTGGAAGATTTTTTTATACACCAATATATTTGATTTACTTAATAAAATATTGCAAAAGATAAATTATTAATCAAATCCTTGATCTTCTTAGAAATTGATTGATAGAATCTTTGATTAAATAGAAACTAACTTATACACTTAACATTTATTAGAAAATTCAAATAATATTAACGATTTCAAATATACTTAACCTTTTTTTTATATTTTTAATATAATTCGAATCTTTTGGAAGCTTACTAATTAATTCTTTTCATTTAGAATTTTATTAGTTTAATTCCAAATTTCTAATAAATCTAACTATCTCACTTTACCTTGTATTATTTTCAAAAAATCAAACACTTAGAATTAAAAATTTCAAACAAAAAAACTCAAACAAAAAAACAATCCATCAAGGTTAATCATGATATTTATATTTTTATATTTTATTAATTTTTATTTTTCCTATGAGCTTCCCATTAATTAACCTTGATTGTTATAACTCTAAGTGTTGAGTCTTATTTCTTTTTTCTTCTATTTTTCTTCTATCTTTTTTTTTGTCTTTCCTCATCATCTCTTTGTAAGGATCCAATAATGATAATCTGAAGTTTACTAATTGCTTGACAATGCACAATTTTGATCAATATTTTTAATGAGTCACATACAAATAACATCATCAGCAATCTTTCAAAAGTTCAGTCTAATAATAGGCCCATTTAGGCCTAAGTAACGTATTTAAAAATCCACCTTACATTACTGCCGTAAGGTAGTGTAAGGTGTTTTCCATTATGTCAATGGTATCTGCAACCATGATGTTTATATAACCAAGCCGCCAGGCATATTATTTCATGAAAATATGGAATTTTAAGACTTTTATGAAAATATGGAAGTGTAATCATCGAGCCGTATGGCGATACCGCTGCCGCTGTCGTTATCCAGGGTGGCATGGAACCTTCGTAATAGCAAAGGTTCCGTGCCACCCGGTAGCGGCGGCGGCGCCTCCCGGTTCAAAGTGTTTAAATTATGAGCCCATGGTTCACCCTACCCCTAAATGTTTTTTTTTTTNCCCCCTAAATGTTTTTTTTTTTTTTTTTTTTTTTTTAGAATCTATTGATCAATAGACCCAAGATCTATATTTTGGACTGAAGTATAATGAAATTTCAATCAATTATGGTTATTATTTAAAAATTTTCAAATCCAAGCTCAAGAAAATCCTAAGAACATTGTTCAAGACGATGTAGATGCATACATACAAGAAACATGATTTGGACCAGAACTAGAACTCCATTCACTTCCCTAATTTAATTTCTCTGTTTTCTTTTCTTCTTCTTTCATGGTAGAGTTTGAGAGTTATGCTGCCAAGTATCATTTATGTACTAATCTCAAATCTCTATAAAATGAAATTCATTTCATCTTCAAATTGTACATTCTCTCTCTACTCATCATGTCTTGCTTAAACAGTTACAATTGAATGAACTCATCAAGTCAAGTTAATCAACATGCCAATGAAGAACAAGTTAAAGCATAGTTGGCATAATATAGGCTACGTTGTTCGTATCAAATGCATCCTCAATTTGACACATCCACACCTTGAACAACTTACTCTATATTTTACATCCTTTAAATTAAATGTGTCGATTCCTTAATTAAGTTATTAAAGCAAAGTGGTTCAAATAAATTCTCTTTTGGGAAAAAAACTTTACTTTATTAACCATAGGCCCAGTCATCACGAGCCTAAAAGTTCAATTGAGGCTCAATTTAAGTCTCAAAAATTGGGGGCTCACTCCAAGTCCACTTAATGTTTATTTAAAGATGCAATACACCAACATAAGAGGCATTGTTAAAACCCTAAATATGTCTCCCTTATCTTTAATAATTTATATTATGATCCACTTTCTTGGTAGCCCGTTTGTGCTTAAACAGATAGCTAGTTTCTTTCAACCTACACCAATCTTAGTGTGGGGATGGGAATGCTATGAGGACATAAATTAAAATTCAATTCCATAAAGCAAATGATGTTAAAGTAGCTCTGATTTTCAATTTAAGCAAATAGAAATGGATGAAAAGTTTTCAACAAGTAAAGTTTTAAGTAATAGAGTTGCTCAAGTCTAGGAACAAGTTTGTGCATAGTTTGGGTTAATTATGGGTATTTGAGCCTTCTTTTCCATTTCTTTCTTACACCCTAAGCTTAGCCACGATACAACCCTAAAAAAGCCCTCCTTGAGGTGTAACAAAAATGGAAAAACTTGTGTGTTTACCTTTAACACATCAATAACTCAGAAGCAAGGGGTGATGTGGCATGACAAGTCAGCTGCCACGTGTCAGCCTCTGAGTGGACCACGTGTCCCTATTTTTCTTATAAAGTGATGACATGGGATTGCCACGTGGCAATGTTGAGTCTACCATGAGTGGACCCTACATGGCCACGTGTCATATCACAATTGGACCACGAGTCCTTAAAATGCCAGCATGGGATTGCCACGTGGCAGTGATGAGTCTGCCATGAGTGGGCCCACACTGCCACGTGTCACCTTCTGACTGGTCCATTTGTAATTCTGTATTTGCCACATGTCAAGCTCTTATTCGCCAATGATAAAAAGAGCTAAAACAAACCATGGGGCCTTAAAAGTTCTCTTCTAAAAGCCCATTAGGCAAATGAAGGAAGATAATCAAAGAGATGATGGCAAGTGTCGCAATCTCAGTGGGTAAGAAATTATACTTGAGGCTATAAATAGTCCAAAAATTCTGATAACAAAGTACACTCAAGATTAAAACAAAAAACACTTACTAAAAAGGGAAAACTTCTCTCTAAAACTTCTCTCTAGAATTGTTTACTTGTTGATTATTGTTCACTTACTCTCCTTCAAATACTTACTTAAGCATCGGAGGGGGAAATAATCCTACGAGGATTATTGTCCCTTTTTTGCAGGTACTTGGAGGGTACGTCAACAGGCAACTAATCTATTCACGCATCCAGTCTACGTCAGCGAAATCCTCACAGTCCCTACCCCACCTCATTGCTTTAGCAACAACAAGGGGTACGTAAGACCTTGTTCCAACTCGAATTGGATACGTATGCAACCTTTCATAAGGTGTGGCCTTAATATTCCTACATCTTAAGGACATGTAACATGAGCTGTCAGCGTGACTAAATTAACAGCGCTACCCTAGCAGCGTTGTAGGCTTTCTGGCGCTAATGGGCCAGCGCGATTCGGCGTACCACGCTAGCAGGCCAGTGCAATTAGGGTTCCCACGCAGCTATAAATATCTTCATTTTCTTCATTTCTAAGAACTTTTTTTTACTCACTTTCTCCCTTACACTAAAATAATCTGAAATATTGCTTTTCTATCATCTTCATTTTTATAAATAGCTACTTATTATTATTTTACAATTTATTTTATTTAAAAAGTGGCTACAAACTTTGATAATATTGAAACAATAATTCGACTCTGCCAAATTAACACTCGACGACTCCAATTTTCATACGAGATGTGGTACGTTTCCAGAGAGCCCTAAAACTCAAACTTGTGGATTTGTTGTTGTTGGTTTTCCGAATCATTTACCGCTTTTATCATTTTACTTTTGTTAAAAGACTTAATTTGAATTAATGTATCACATTAAATTAAGATAATTGTTTTAGACGAATTGTATCATACTAGGAACCTTGAATTAGTCTTAACGACGGTTTGACTAAATTAATTACTTTCATTTGATTTCACCTTAATAATAGTAATTTTGTATTAGGTTGTAAATCAATTACTTGATTCTATGTATAACTTGTTTATGATTGAGAGAAAACTAGTAATGGCCGCCTACGGGCTAATATGACGCACTCCACCATATTAGTACCTTCACCCCCAAATCCAATCTTTGGTTCATGAGATCATAACTTCGAGTCATCCCCATGGGATTGAAAGGGTTATTCGTGCAATTTAGATTATCGTCCTGTATTCGTATCCCAATCGTAATCAATCTAAATACATCGTTTATGAGTTTGATTCCTAAAACTTATTGGTGACTCCTTACTAGCTACCATCGTCCGTATTCGTTGATATTATCTCACTCGAAAAAAGATAATTAAAGAAACACTAAAGTAGCGTAGCGCGAAAGACTTTGTCACGCTAATGTCACAACGTCACAAAGTTTGTTGCGCTACACCTGGCTCATGATAAACTTTGTAGCGCTGCACAGTCAGCATAACAAACTTTTTCACGCTACATTGCCAGCGTGACTGAAATTCCTGCGTTCCTGTTTTGTTGCAAAATACTTCTCAAAAAATCCATCTCACCTTTCCGAAAGCTAATTTTTAGGTCTAATCCAACCTATAGATGAATTGGGAAAGGTGACCAAAAAAATTTGGGACCGTAAAATCCAGGGCCCCTACAGAGGGACGGTGTTTCTGTTGGTTATTTGGTGGGGTTGGGGTAGGTGATTTCTTTTTCTAATTTTTTTTATCCTAAAATTAATAGCAGGTTAAAACGGCCTGTAGTATCCGGTAAAAACGAAGAGGGTTCTAATTTGGTAAGATGGGTAACTAAGGTGGGTTTGTTGTAGGTTAAATAAAAGGTGGGTCTTTTAAAAGATGATAACCTAAAGTTGGGGTTTTTTTTTTTGTCAATTTTTCCCATACAAGTTCTAAAATATGAAAACTAAAAGCATGGCGATATCAAGTCAAAGAATATCATATAAGGCAAGTTATTAAAGCTTCATGATCAACAAAGCAATCAAAAAATTGTAGTCATCAAAAAGCGATATTCACAAACAAAGTTGAACAAAAATTTCAGCATGACCCGTTTGTAAAATCAACTAAACCAATGGGAACTACAAATTCTCATAATAAACATGACCATGATCATAACCATAAAAATCCATTCCAAAAGCATCACATGAACTCTATGCAACAAATAACCAACATCATCAAGCTCATAATTCAATTGCAATTTCAAAGGCAACCAACAAAAACAGACATAAAACAAGATCATTCATCCAAAACAATTCCAATAACAATTTGAAATCAGTATCAACTAGTTAGAAGTAGTAGCCACTTGTAATTAAATTTGTAAGATCACAATTCACATGGTGAATTAGAGCAAAACTAAGCATATAATTCGATTCATGACATGATTTGCAATATTCTAAGTACTTTAAACAAGAATTTAACTAGTTTAACACTAATAAACATCAACAATCATCAAAAATTCCCAACAAAGCCTTACTCATCAAAATAGCACAAAACTTCCAATTACTCAAAATTAACAACTCAAAACATGATATTGAAGCATAAAAACAACAATTAAGCATTCATAAGCAACAATAATCAAGTTTAAAATTAAAAATTAAATTCGTAATTAAATTACCCAAATATTAGAAATTCATGAAAACTTCATAAAAACTCATAAAACATGGATAAAAAGGAAGTTATACCTCCATAGATGACAGTGAGCAAGAAATTGCAAGAAATTTGAAGAACAAAACCCAAAATCAAGCACAATTTGATTCGAAAATTTTGAACTCTAGGCAATGTAATTCGGTTGATTTTTTCAATTTTTGACTTCAAGAGATTGTTTAGATGAATGAGAGGAGTTTTATGTCAAAATTTGGAGTGTTTTGGAGTTGTGTGGAATGAGTTACGGGGGTTTGATGTTTGAAGTTTTGGGTTTTAATGGTGAAAGGGAGGAAGAAGAAGATAGATTGGAGGAGAGAGATTGAGTGATAGATTTAAAATTTAAAATTCACAATAAAAAATAAAAAAAATATAATAATAATAATAATAGCAATAATAATAATAATAGTAGTAGTAGTAGTAGGGTGAGGGGCGCACAAAAATCACAGGTGGAAGAAGTACAAGCCCCACGCGAGAAAAAATAAAAGAGAAAAAAAAACTAACGGGGCATGAAGGGGTATTTACCACCGCCCGTAAGGGCTTTCTGCAGAAAAGTAGTAAGGGCTTGTTTTAAGATGCGGGCACATAGAGGAAAGAGACTTTGTGCGCTGAGCCCACAAGGCTCCCCAAAGGGCCCGTTTCGCTAATTTTCTTCTTTTTCTCCCTAATTATTATACTAAATTATATATAATAATTAATTAGGCTTAAAGCACGTTTTAACTTCTAATCTCTCCTTAATTACCCCAATACAGCAGGACAACACTTAGACCCTTAGCTGGACTTTGAAATTCAATCTAAAAGTTATACTAAACTAAACTAAACTACGAAAACAAACCGAAAACTCACAAAAACAACTAAAACACGCAAAACGAAGACGAAAGGGATAGAAAGCTCGGATTGTCTCCCGAGAGCTCTCTTTTAAGGTCACTAGGTTGGCCATGGCTGCATTAGTGATCAAGGTTCTGTGGGATCATCGAGTTGGATGACTTCTGCCAAACTGATGACACCTCCTTCATAATATGACACCGCTGACACCATTGACCTTGAATACTTCACCTTTTTCTCTTTGAACTTCAATATAGCTGAATTTGCTCTCATTTAATACCATGAAAGGGCTACTCCATCTAGATTTTATCTTTCCAGGAAACAATCGAAGTCTTGAGTTAAACAATAGAACTTTATAGCCAACATGAAATTCTCTTTTCATGATTAGTTTATCATACCACCTTTTCGTCTTCTCCTTATAGATTTTGTCACTATCATATGCTCCTAACCAAAAATCATCCAATTCCTTCAATTGAAGTAACCGTTTTTTTCTCCAACAAGCTTTGCATCTATGTTTAGTTACTTAATTTCCTAATAAGCTTTGTACTCGAGTTCTACTTGAAGATGGCACATCATTCCATAAACCAATCGATATGGATAAGTACCAATTGCAGTCTTGAAGGCCGTTCTATATGCCCGTAAAGTGTCATGAAGCTTACTACTCCAATCATTTCTCGATTTCGCAACCGTCTTCTCTAAGATGGACTTGATATCTCGATTCGAAACCTCTACTTGACCACTAGTTTGTGGATGGTATGCCAATCTTGTTCTATGGTAAACACCATACTTTTCTACAGCTTGTCTAACCTCTTCTTCTGGAAATGCGTTCCCCCATCACTGATGATAGTGTTGAGTTCCTAGCTTGTGTTTTGAATGATGACAAACTACATTGAACTATCATATTGTATGCAAGTTTATTTTTGCATGTGCAGATACTAAAGAACAAGTTCAATGGATGATAAGATGAAGCTCATAAAGTCAAGTCTTGAAGTTTGCATGAAGACCAATTTCACTGAGTCATACTCTTAAGTCTTAGATGCAATGTAAGTGGTATGAAGGTTTATAGATGCATTATAAAGGTTGAGATTAGGGGGATGAACTAATTGTTGATGAATAAGGAACCTTGGTTACTTGTCATACACAATTACAATTAAGCTTGGCTGACTGGAACCGTCTGGGAACAGTGCTGAACCAGTCCTCTCAAATTTACTTCATACATCCTTATTTTGGGGATGTTTCCTTTCCGCGGAAAATTAATTTTAAAAATTATACGAATGCTTGGTTTGATATGCAAGTAAGATATTCTTAATTATGGCAGCAAGTATTTTATATTATATTGTACTGATTTTATTTGATCTCAAATAAAATCAGTGAGAATATTTTCTGTGGAATTACTTCCATATTCCTAAGGAAAATATTCTCTTGCAATATTCCATAATATACTAGCCAATGGCTTATTTAAGAAAATCTGTTGGCATACAAACCTAACACTTTTTCACGAACAAAAACTGAAGATTATAGATTGCAAAAGTTCTCTCTCAAAGACTTAACCTAGCATAAAACCTACTACCACATTAAGGTCTTAATATACTCTCTTTTGTAAGCGTTTAGGCTAATTATTATTGAGAGACAAAGTGTTGTAATTTGAGCATTCTGTGAGTTCAGTTTGCTGGGGAAGTTAATCAGGGATCATCTTCATTTGAACCATCATAGTAGAAGGTTGAGTCGAACTTCCATAGGTGGAAGTTGGGGAATCATATTGTGCATAGGTGCATAAATGATTGTTTGTTCTTCTTTTTGTTTTTCTGAGTTGATTAATAAAAAGAGTGAGTGAGTGGATGATACAAATATTGATCACAACTTCGAAGGTTTGATTGAAGCTGCTAATAAAGGTGCAACCATGGGGGCATTGATTGCTTATGGAGACTCAAGTCTAATGGGTGCATCTAAGGTTGGCATTTGCGTGTGCATGGTCACACATATGTAGGTGTGGCACGCAAATCAAGGAAAGATGGTTGACAAGGGGAATAAGTTGGTTTTGCCTATGAGTATTTATCCCATTTCACTTGATAGGGCTTTTCTCATTTTAGGCATTGAGACTTTCATTTCTTGGTGGGTCTTAATCTTCATTTATAGCCTTAATTACATGGGAAATGACTTCTTGAAGGTTTCTTGATAAGATTTCTTCATTTACAGCAGGGCATTTTGGCATTACCAAAACTCTAAACATGTTACAAGAATATTTTTATTGGCCTAAGATGATATTTGATGTTGAAGCTATCATGTCTCAATGTGAAATCTGTCAATTGTCAAAAGCTTGTTTTCATCAAGGTCATTACACACCATTGGATGTTCCTGAAGGTCCTTGGGAAGATATCTCGATTGATTTTATTGGGGGATTACCTAGAACTGCAAGAAGCAAGAAATCTATCATGGTTGTGGTAGATAGATTTTCGAAGATGGCTCATTTTACTGTTTTACACCTTGCCATAAAAAAGATGATGCTATGATTGTTGCAAACCTGTATTTCAGAGACATTGTGAAGCTTCATGGAATTTCGAAAACCATTGTGAGTAATAGGGATACGAAATTCATGAGCTATTTTTGGAAGTCCCTATGGAAGCTTGTTGGCACGAAATTACTCTTTAGTACATCATATCATCCTCAAAATGATGGGCAAATAAAAGTCACAAACATAACACTAAGTGTATTATTGCGTCGGTGAGCAAGACATAAAAAGATTGGGATTTGAAGCTTGCACATGCAGAGTTTGCCTATAATAGATCACCTACTTTTGCTGCTAAACACTCGCCATTTGAGGTTGTTTATGGGGTGAATCCTAAGTTACCTATTGATCATGTTGATATTCCAAAGGGTGAATTGGTGCACAAGGATGCTTTGGCAAAAATTGAGTACATGCAGAAGCTTCATATGCAGGTAAGGGCTAGGATTGAGAAGGTGAATGAGCAATACAAGGCTCGTGCAAATAAGAATCGTCATCAACATTCATTCAAAGAAGGAGACTTGGTTTGGCTACACCTAAGGAAGGAAAGATTTCCAAATAAAGGCAAGAACAAGCTTATGCCTAGGTGTGATGGTCCATTCCAGGTGTTGAAGAAGATTAGTGACAATGCTTATCAACTTGAATTGCCAGGTGAATATGGAGTCCATGCTACATTTAACATTGGTGATTTGACACCTTATGTTTTTGGTGATCAACTTTGAGGTTTGAAGACAAACTCTTTTGAAGAAGGGGAGGATGATACAAATATTGATCACAACTTCGAAGATTTGATTGAAGCTGCTAATAAAGGTGCAACCATGGGGGAATTGATTGCTTATGGAGACTCAAGTCTAATGGATGCATCTAGGGTTGGGATTTGCATGTGCATGGTCACACATATCTAGGTGTGGCAGGAAAATCAAGGAAAGATGGTTGACAAGGGGAATAAGTTGGTTTTGCCTATGAGTTTTTATCCCATTTCACTTGATAGGGTTTTTCTCATTTTAGGCATTGAGTCTTTCATTTCTTGGTGGGTCTTAATCTTCATTTACAGCCTTAATTACATGGGAAATGACTTCTTAAAGGTTTCATGATTAAAATATTGGATCTTGGAATGTTTCTTGAAGATTTGTTACAAATCTTGAAAATTGCGCAAATCTAGAGCATATGGCATGGCGTGATTTTGAGCGATTTTGTATGGATTTGGGTAGATCATTTTTTGTGCAAATCTGGTTGTAATTTGTTGATTACCTTGTTCATCAAGGTATTAGAAATTTTCTTAGGATATTTTCTTAATTAGATATAGTTTGTTAGAGTTTGTTAGGAAAATGAGAATGACATGCAGTGCTGATGTGGCTTCTTATCTTGTGAGTCATAGATGAGTCATTAGGAGGACGATTTTCCTTAGGTTTGTGCGTGCATTTTTTGTTTGTTTTGTTAGAATTTTGTTGATGATTATGATTATAAATAATCTCAACATTAGTTTGTAAAATTCAGATTTGGATATTGAAATAAAGTTTTGTTTTGTTTACTTTGAAAACAAAAAAACCGAAAATTGGAGTTGGTGGATTTTTCCTTTAGACTCTTGTGCATGTTAGTTAGTGGCTTTGAGGGTGCCTTGATCTTTAATCAAAGACTAGTTAATCAACCTAAAATCGTGGGGTTTGGTGGCTTGGCCTTAAAAAATTCACAATTTTAGTTCTATCCCTTTGTGAGTTTTTGTTCATACGAAAATTCACATCAATGGAAGACGTAGACTTATTAGAAGTCGAACCTCGTTAAATCTTGGTGTTGTTTATTTTATTGCATTTTTGTTTCCGTTGCTTAAGAACTGGTTCTTAACTGTTCTCACAATAAATCAAAAAATTTACAACAATCTCATAACACTCAATCCACCCCCTCCCCTCTTGAGTGTCACTTGTACTTTCAATTAGTACCAGATCCTAAATTCTTGAAAGCGTAACATCAAGAGAAGGAAGAAAAGATGAATACTCAAGAGATGATTAACGTGAATGGTGGATCAAGGCTGCCCAAATTTAATGGAACAAATTATCCTTGGTGGAAGATCTGCATGTAGAACTTTATCATTTGTACGGACTACGAGTGCTGAATGATAATTAAGAATGGTCCAAAGAAGGTAGCAAACAACACTGATGGCACAGAGAAGAAGGAGAGTGAATACAACAGCACATATCTGAAGATATGCGAGAAGAATGCCAAGAATATGTCACTTCTTCAACAAGGCATGGCTGATAATGAGGTAAGTCATATTTTAGCATGCTACACTGCTAAGGAAATATGAGAAACTCTACAGTTAACCTATGAAGGTACTAGTGAAGTCAGAAGATCTAAGGTTGATATGCTTATGTCTAAATATGAAACTTTTGATATGAATCGGAATGAAAATATAAAAGATATGTATACTCGTTTTATGTCAATTATCAATGAACTAAAATCTCTTAGCAGAAGTTTCACTAGTGAAGATTTAATTAGGATAATTCTGAGAAGCTTGACAAGTAAATGGCTTCCTAAGGTAACTGCAATTTAGGAAGCCAATGATCTATCCACTTTGTAGAACACCATATTGGGTCATTAATGACTCGTGAGATGTTAGTGAGCACTAAGCAAGAAAGTACAACCAAAAGCCGAGGGCTGGCCTTGAAGGGAGAAGAAAATGAAGAAGATGTGGATGAGATAGGTCTCATGGCAAGAAGGTTGGAAAGAAGTCTCTGATCTCAATATAAGGGAAAATCTTGGAAGAACAAAGGCAACACAAAGAAGACTAGTACCAGCACTAGTTGTTTCAAATGTGGTGAAACTTGACATATGATCAAGGATTGTCCAGCATAGAAAAATGACAAGGGAGGACCAATGGAGAAAAAGATGACAAAGAGAGCTAGGCTTGCTGCCTGGGGTGATTCTCACTAAGGTGATGAAAGTGAGGACGACTAGGCACTAGTTTGTGTGACTACACTATTGGGAGAAGTGGACCAGCGCCAGACCGGTTCAAGAAAGAAGGGACACATGTGTCTAATGGCAGGAAGCAAATCTTCCAATGAAGAACAGGTAACTATTTCTGATATGCGAGAACAAATGAGATAATGCGATAGAGATGAGTTACTAGGTTTTATAGATTCTGCTATTGAACAAAATGTTAAAGGTAATGCTGCTTATAAGGCTAATAAAAAGAAGCTAAGAGAAGTAACTCGAAATCTAGACCTTAGTGAATGCCATTCTGCTGAGCTTTTTATTTGTACAGAATTGAAAGAAAAAATTTCAGAGCTTGAAATAAGTTTGGATCAGAAGAATATAGAACTTGAGATGCTAAAACCTCAATTAGTTAAAACAGATTTTAACCAAAATAATGAAAGAGGTTTTAGTAAGCTTAAGGAGGCAGAAGTTGAAGGTATAAATTTTGAATTACTTAAATAGAAAACCTTCACTCTTGAACATTCTAACTTGATTTTTAGTTACAATTATATGATTGATGATGTGGAAGAATTGTTCAAAGAATATGTAGATCTAAAAGCTTCCCTTGCTAACATAAGTGGTTCTAGTGTTAATGTCGATAACGTATGTTTGGAATATGAGGATAAGATCTGTGATTTACAAGATGAAATATCTGAATTAAAGAAAAATATCAACACTAAAGTTGCTTTAGGTAATCAAGGTTTTGATATTGAATCTTTACATTTAGAATATGAAACTAAAATTTGTGATCTTCAAGCTGAAATATTCCAACTAAAGAAAGGCAAGAACATCCTGACCACTTATGAACTATATTCTGAAACGGTTTCAAATCTTAAGGATGACCTTCATAGGGCCAAGTTGGATCTTGCCATTGCTGCAGAGTATAATGAAGCCCAGCTTAAGAAGCTTGGAATCATGGAACAAGATTTGAGTGATTGCCTAAGACAGATGAACAGGTTTCTCGATGCCCAGAGTACTCTAAACATCCTAACCTCACAAATTGGTAATCTTATGAGGTTTGGATTAAGGTATTCAACAAGCATTTTCCAAAAGCCTCAAAAATTGGGAAGATATGAGACTTAGATTTCGGATTTCAAGAGAGGTAAGTACATATTTGCAAAGAATATGCTTGTGTGCACCTATTGTGGTAAGAATGGACATGTAATTGAGACTTGTTGGACAAAGCAAAAACATGATAAAGAAAACCATTCTCATGTTCAAAAGGCTAATAATCAGAAGAGTTAGACACATGATTGGTCTAAAAATCGAAAACATGATAAAACAAGGAAGAAAAATGTAAAACAAATATGGGTTAGAAAGGACAGAATAAAACCAGTTCCTAATGTCAAGGAACCGAACAAAATCTGGGTTCCTAAAACTAAACCTTGATTTGTTTGTGCAGGTTAGAGTGAAAGAAAGCCATATTGGTATTTGGAAAATTCAATTTCTTTCACTCGTAGCCTATGAAAGAGGGAGTGTCACCTTTGGAGACAATAGCAAGGGTTTGAACAAAGGTATAGGTAAGGTTGGTAAGAGACTTTCTCAAGCGATTGATAATGTATACTTTGTTGAAGGTTTGAAACATAGCCTCTTGCTCGAGCATATCTTAGCTATATGACAAAGGAAACCATGTTGAATTTGAAACCAATCTTTGTCACATAGTCAACACTGAAACAAAGGAATTGGTCACCTTTGGAGACAATAGCAAGGGTTTAATCAAAGGTATAGGTAAGGTTGGTAAGACACTTTCTCAAGCGATTAATAATGTATACTTTGTTGAAGGTTTGAAACATAACCTCTTGATCGAGCATATCTCAGCTACGTGACAACGGAAACCATGTTGAATTTGAAACTAATCTTTGTCATATAGTCAACACTGAAACAAAGGAACTGGTCTGTAAGAGGTTCTGACATAATAATGTTTACATAACATTCTTGAGTCAGATTCCTAAGACCAGTGCCACTTGTCTCAATGTTGTAGAGGATGACCATTGGCTGTGGCACAAGAGACTTGGACATGTAAGTTTTTGTTTGTTAAAAAAACTACGATCTCAGGAATTATTTATAGGTTTACCTAACTTTAAATTTGCTGGAGATCATATTTTCCATGAGTGTGCTAAATGTAAGCATGTGAAGTACTCTTTTCAGCCAAAGAAGTTTGTAAGCACCTCTAGACCATTCGAAGTTATGCACATGGATTTGTGTGGGCCCATGCGTGTACAAGGTCGAAATGGTGATAGTTATCTAGTTTGTATTAGTTGATGATTACTCTCGTTATACTTGGACAATCTTTATAAAATTTAAAAATGAAATCAAACTTTTGAAGAATTTGAAATCTTGATAAAACAGGTCCAAAACGGATAAATTGAACTGGTCTCTATCAGTTTTGATCATGGTTCTGAATTTGACAATGCTAGCTTTGTAACCTATTGTAATGATCATGGTGTATCTCACAATTTTTCATCTCCCAGATCTCCACAACAAAATTGAGTGGTTTAAAGGAAAAAATCTCACACTAGAAGAAATGACAAGAACAATGCTTCTAGAGAGTGGTTTACCTCGAAACTTCTGGGCTGAAGCTGTGAGTACTGTGTGCTATGTTTTATATAGGGTAATTTTGAGACCTTTACTAAGGAAAACACCTTATGAGCTCCTTAGCGGAAGAAAACCAAACATTGCACATTTACGCGTTTTTTGGTGCTAGTGTTTTGTACACAACAATGGTAAATCAAGTTTGGACAAATTTGATCCTACGAGTAATGAGGCTATTTTCATTGGATACTCTTCACACAGCAAGGCATACAATTTTTTTTTTAAAAAAGAACCTTGTGTGTTGAAGAAAGTATCAATGTCCTATTTGATGATACTGATGAGTTTGAAATTGGCATGCTGAACTTTATAGGAGCTAAAGAAGGAGAAGGTGATGGACCAGACTCACCACAAAACTCTCCTAGAGAGAAAGATTCTGGTCCAGCATAGAATCAGGTAGCTCAAGAGGTAAGAGAAGGAGATAGTGACTCAGAGGCTCATCCACATGAAGATGATGCAGCAGAGACCACTATGGAACTTGGTTCACCAGTTCAAGGCAACAATGAGACAGGGGGAACCAGTATAGGAACCAGTTCAACATTAGGAAGCACTAATGTAAATTTTGATATGAAAACATCTTTTAAGTATAAGTCCTCCCATCCCTCTGATCTTATCATTAGTGACATTAACAAGGGGTTGGAAACAAGGAATTCTACTTTACAAAACTTTTGTGCTTTCTATTCCTTTCTTTCAAATGTTGAACCAACTGATCATAAGGTTGCTTTAATGGATCCAGATTGGGTTCTAGTCATACAAGATGAACTCAATCAGTTTGAGAGAAATAAAGTTTGGCATCTTGAACCCAGGAAGGAAAACATGTATGTTATTTGAACTAAGTGGGTGTTCAAGAAGATGTGTATGTGGAACAACCCCCTAGATTTGAGAATAGTGACATGCCAAACCATGTTTTTAAACTTGACAAAGCTCTTTATGGTCTCAAACAAGCTCCTAGAGCATGCTATGAGAGACTTTCCAGTTTTCTTTTAGAAAATGGATATAAGAGAGGTTCGGTTGACAAGACACTATTCTTAAAGGAAAGAGGAACCGATCTATTAGTGGTTCAGATATATGTTGATGATATTTTGTTCGGAGCTACTAATCCTGATTTGTGTAACGAGTTTGCAGATTTGATGAAAAGTGAATTTGAATGAGTATGATGGGAGAACTTGGGTTCTTCCTAGGGCTTCAAATCAAGAAAACGACGGATGGAATCATGATTCACCAGCAAAAGTACCTCAAGCAAATGCTGGAAAGATATGGCTTGAAAGACAGCAAATCCTATGAAACACCTATTCCAACTTCTACAAAACTGAGCCTTGATGAGAAGGGAAAGGATGTTGAGCGTAAGCTGTACAGAGGTATGATTGGCGCATTGCTTTACTTAACAGCAATTAGACCAGATATAGTGTTTTCAGTAGGGTTCTGTGCAAGATTCCAAAGCAACCCTAAGGAATCTCTTCTAAAGGCAGTTAAGAGAGTTCTAAGATAGCTAAATGGTACTGATGATTTGTGTTTGTGGTATCCAAAAGGTAGCAGCATGAACCTTATTGGATACACCAGATGCTGACTTTGCTAGTTTTATTGTGGACAGGAAGATCACTTCTAGAATGGCTCACTTATTAGGTTCTTTTCTTATTTCATGGGGATCTAATAAACAAAATTATGTGGCCTTATGTACAGCCGAGTCTGAGTACATTGCTGCTGCTTTATGTTGTGCTCAGCTCTTGTGGATAAAGTCACAACTAAAGGATTTTGGGGTCTGTTTCAAAAGTGTTCCCATTTTATGTCATAACACAAGTGCAATCAATATTTCAAAAAATCCTGTCCAGCATTCTAAAACAAAGCATATTGAGATTAGGCATCATTTTCTAAGGGACAATGTTGAAAAAGGTAATGTGGATTTGGAGTTTTGTAGGTCAGAACATCAACTAACTTACATTTTTACAAAACCTTTGAGCAGAGAAATGTTCATCAAGCTTCGTACCTTGTTGGGTATGATTAATATTAGACAATGAGCTCTTAGGTCCTGACTTGTCCCTTTGGCTAGTAAGATGATGTCAATATGTATATATTGTTTTTCTTGTTTCTTGTTTCTTTATTCTTTTTAGGACTCACAAAGTTCTTATGCAATGCTAAGCTTGTCAATTTAGTACTCAAGTACCTTAGCATAATCTTCTAAAGAGTAAGTTGGCACAGACCAATTGCAAACCATTAGGGAACCAGATTCCTGAGGTGGTTATTTTAGTCAGTCAGTTTATTTTCAAAAATTTCAAATAATTGGAAATAAATGAAGTGACAGTTGTATTTATGGAAAATGCCTTTTTTGGTTGAACGGACAAATATCTTTCAAATCCTTGAAGATAACCGTTTGTTTTTTACTCTCTTATAAATATTCAG
Source organism: Suaeda aralocaspica (assembly GCA_016808085.1). Classification (NCBI taxonomy): domain Eukaryota; kingdom Viridiplantae; phylum Streptophyta; class Magnoliopsida; order Caryophyllales; family Amaranthaceae; genus Suaeda; species Suaeda aralocaspica. Next base: position 595,429 of record PYUH01004024.1, read on the forward strand.
CTCTTGATCATACTTTCCATTTTCATTTCATTTCTTTGATCTTATATATTTTGTTTGCTCTCGATCATATATTCTCTCAAAAACCTAAATCGCCTAGATTCTTCTTCTTTTTCTCACTAAAATCGTTCAAGCTTTTTTTAAGTGCTCAAAGCAAAGGAAATTAAATTTTAGTCTCATCATATGAAAGAGAAGAAGCATAAGATTAGTTGAGAAAGAAGTTAGTGAATCTCCTGAAATTGAAACGAAGAAATCGAAGAAGATGATTGACAAAATAATAGAGTCAGTGGTAGAAGATGTGTTAGAAAAGGAAATTGATGATGAAGAAGAAGCATCGTTGATCCGGAAGAATTCCAAGCCAGAAACACCAAAAGCTCTCACCATAAAATCAGCCACCCCAAAATCCACCACAAAAGCGGTTAATTTAAAATTAACCGCCAAAACCACCAAATCTTCCAGTCCAAAATCCACAAAATCAACTACTAACAAAAAGCCACCCACACCAGAATCAAAAGAATTTACACCAGTACCGGTGGAGGCTTCTAAATCAAAAGAGTCTAAGAATGTTGAGGAGTTTGAATCGGAGAAAGAATCCGAACCTACACCTGAATCAAAACCGATTGAAAAAGAAGTTCAGGAAGAAGAGGGTGAATTAAAGGAAGAGGAAGTTGAACCAAAGGAGGATATATTTACTGCCATGTGAAAGGAGATGAAAGAAAAGAAAGTGAGTACAAAGAAACCGTCATCAAAAGTGGTTAAGGAAGTTCAAAAGGAAGTTGAGAATGAAGTTACCAAACCAAAAACCACAAAATCCAAAGCCTCCACACGTAAAAACACTCCCGAACCAGTGGAGAAATCAAAGAAGAAGGAGGGTGCTGACAGTGAGCGGGAAGTTGATATGGCTACTGGGAAGGAGAGTACTAAGGTTGTGGAAAGCAAGGGTACTCGAGTGAAAACTGTTGCCAAGAAGGGTGCTGAGGCTTCCAAAGGCAAGGCGGTTATGCGAGAAACGAAACCAGACCAGTCCAGAGCAGGGCAGAAGAGAAAGCAATCTGCTATTGTTGTTTCTACGGGTGATAAACCCAAGAAAAGTAAGTATGCTTCTCCTAAACCATTATATAATCTTAAGGATAGACAAATTCTTGTTGGTTTCTCTATTGCTAAGATTTGGGTTGAACAGAGGTTTTTGGTTGAGATTAAAGATGTTTTAGAGTTTCAGAAGTGGTATGTGCTGTTTGCTAAATATTTAGATGTTTTTATGCCATTGGTTGAAGAATTTTATGAGCACCTACATACCAAGGACGATGGGTCCTACTTTTCTTTTGTTAATGATACTCCCATTAATCTGTCTGAAATGAAATTGGCTGAAATTCTCAAAGTTCCAACTAAGGGACTTGATGTGTACTCAAGGGAGAATTTCCCTTCTGTCAAGGGAGTCACAACACAACATATCCGACCAAATTGTTTACTGGTCCACCTGATCCCAAGCAAGGGTACACCATTGGCCACTTAAAGGAGCCAATCATGAGGATATTTCATACCATAGCCTCAAAGATTGTGTGTCCTAGGGCACAAGGCCGGATGAGTGTACGATTGATTGATAGTGTTCTGATTTACTGTCTCATTAAACACATTCCAGTCAACCTCTCTTCAATGACATTAGGACATATGATCTGCTGTTTAGAGAAAGTAAACCATGCTCTGCCCTATGGAGTATGGCTGACCTTGGTATTTGGTCATTGGAAGGTTCCTATAGTGGGAGACTATGGAACCATGTCTCATCTCACAAATCAGATAATAGGTCAAAAGGGTATGACATATGCAAGGTGGTGTTTTGCAAATGAAAGATGAGGGAAGAAGTGATGCTGGTCTTGCTGGGACCAGTATAGAATCAGTTAAGGTAACCTTTACCTTAGTGAATCAGCTAAGTGACCAGAATTAGCTAATGCAGAATATGGAGAATAGTGTCACTACACTCTGTGCTGCATTTCAGGAATCCTACAGGAGAATTTAGGCTCGTCTTTATAAAGCTTGTAAAAAAGGAGCAGAGGATTCTGTAGAAAAGGAAGAGTCATCGGAAGCTGCTGGTGATGAGGATGATGAACTGATCTCTGAGAAGAATGAAGAAGAGGAAGATGAGGAAAATGATGACAGTGCTTCAAAGGGCGAGGAAGATGATGGGACTGAAAATGACTCTGGAGCAGATTAAATTTCCTTTTTTTTCTTCTCTTATTCTCTTATTGCTACTAACCCCTCTTATTTATTGAACTCTTATTCTGTTTTTCCCTTTCCCAAATTACAAAGACATTGCTATTATGTAATTTGGTCTACTACTGGTTTGTACTAATTGTTTAGGACAAGTAGCTTAGGTACTTTTGCAGGAACAATGGTAGGATCAGAATCTCTAGAATGATGTTTGAGCTACATACATTAGCTTGATTTTAATATAATTTGTAGTTTGACTACTGATGTTGTTTTGTTGTTTGCTTACATGTTTTTGTTCCTTGACTATTTTGAAGATGCCAAAAGGGGGAAGCAGGTGAAGTTCTAATCTCTTCTACCTATCCGAAGGGGGAAGGAGGTCTAATAAGTTGTTATCTGTGTGTGTTGCAGCAACTAGAGCAAGGTTAAAAGCCTTGCTAGTGGTGACAGACCTGAATGGTCTGGAAGTAAGTGTATTCAAAGCATTTTACTTCTTATCATCCTAACGGCTTGGAAACAAGACCACTGAACTTACTGATATTCTTATTGCGAATGCAAGATTATGTCTAAGAGCTCTGAGTGTAATTAGTATTTGCCCTTGGTACTTAGAAACTCTTTCTTAAAATGTTGTCAGTTAGTTATGAACTGGTGTACGAGACCATAATTCTAAAAAGCCTTGCTAGTGGTGACAGACCTGAATGGTGCTTAGAAACTCTTTCTTAATCTGCAGGAACAGTACGAGACCAGTCCATTGAATTCTAAAAGAATTCAAAATTTTGAAAAAGTTCTAAATATTAAATTATATTATTTGCAGGGGGAACTTCATGGTTTGTCATCATCAGAAAGGGGGAATTTGTTGAGTTTCTAGCTTATGTTTTGAATGATGACAAACTACATTGAACTATCACATTGTATGCAAGTTTATGTTTACATGTGCAGGTACTAAAGAACAAGTTCAATGGATGATAAGATGAAGCTCATGAAGCCAAGTCTTGAAGTTTGCATGAAAATCAAGTTCATAGAGTCATAATATTAAGTTTTAGATGCAATGTAAGTGGTATGAACGTTTATAGATGCTTTATAAAAGTTGAGATTAGAGAGATGAACTAATTGTGGATGACAAGGAACCTTGGTTGCTTGTCATACACAATTACAAGTAAGCTTGGCTAACTGGAACAATCTGGGAACGGTGCTGAACCAGTCCTCTCGAGTTTACTTCATACTTCCGTATTTTAGGATAGTTTTCTTTCCGCACAAAATTGATTTCAAAAATGATACGGATGCTTGGTTTGATATGCAAGTAAGATATTCTTATGTATGGAAAGTTTGTTATATTATATTGTACTGATTTTATTTGATCTCAAATAAAATCAGTGAGAATATTTTTCGTGGAATTACATCCATATTCCTAAGAAAATATTCTCTTGCAATATTCCATAACATACTAACCAAAGGCTTATTTAAGAAAATCTATTGGCATACAAACCTAACACTTTTGCACGAACAAAAATTGAAGATTATAGATTGCAAAAGTTCTCTCTCAAAGTCTTAACCTAGCATCAACCCTACTACCATATTAAGGTCTTAATATACTCTCTTTTGGAAGCGTTTAGGATAATTATTATTGAGAGATAATGTGTTGCACTTTGAGAATTCTGTGAGTTCAGTTTGCTAGGGAAGTTGATCAGGGATCATCTTCATTTGAACCTTCATAGTTGAAGGTTGAGTTGAACTTCCATAGGTTGAAGTTGGGGAATCATATTGTGCATAGGTGCATAAGTGTTGTGTGTTCTTATTTTTGTTTTTCTCAGTTGATTAATAAAAAGAGTGAGTGAGTGGAGGACGTAGACTTATTAGAAGTCGAACCTCATTAAATCTTGGTGTTGTTTGTTTTATTGCATTTTTGTTTCAGTTGCTTGAGAACTGGTTCTTAACTGTTCTCACAATAAATCGAAAAATTTACAACAATCTCACTATACTCAATTCACCCCCCTTCTTGAGTGTCACTTGCACTTTCAGATAACTCTAGGGACTCCGAACCTAGGAAAAATAACCTACTTAAACAATCTCAAAATGGTGTTAGAATCACAATGAGGGGTAGCAATTGCTTCCACCCACTTAGAAACATAATCCACAACAACTAATAGGTAACGATTACCATTAGAAGAAGGGAAACGACCATGTAATCAATACCCCAAACATCAAAAAGTTTAACTTCTAAGATACCTATTTGATGCATTTCATGCCTTTTGGAGATATTACCTATTTGCTGGCACGAATCACAAGACATAACGAAATCTCTAGCATCCTTAAGTATTGTTAGCCAATAGAAACCTGATTGTAGCACCTTGATCATTAGTTTAGTAGGCCCAACATGTCCTCTATATGGTGATGAGTGGAAATGACAAAGAATTTCGTAGACTTCCCAATCAGGTACAAATCTGCGATATAAACTATCTACACACTCACGAAACAAGTTAGGGTCATCCCAAAAATAACGCCTAACATCATGTAAAAACCTTTTTCGTTGCTGATAAGTAAGATCGGGAGGTAAGACTCCTCCAACTACATAATTAGCATAATTAGCAAACCATGGAGCATTAGAAAGCACAGCTAAAAGATGATCATCAAGAAAAGAATCATCAATGGGGGTTGAGATCTCCCCATTTTCATACCGAATTCTAGACAAATGGTCAGCTACCACATTGCTGCACTTTTCTTATCACACATTTCTAGGTAAAACTCTTGAAGGAGTAAATTACACTAAATAAGCCTCGGTTTTGCTTGTTTCTTTCCAAGTAAGAACTTTAGAGCCGCATGGTCGGTATAAATAATAACTTTCGAACCTATAAGATAAGAACGAAATTTATCCAAAGCACATACTATAGCAAGCAGTTCCTTTTTAGTTGTTTGCGAAATTAATATGAGCTGGATCTAAAGGCTTACTAGCATAGTAAATAGCATGCAAAATCTTATCTTTCCTTTGACCTAACACTGCACCTACAGCATAGTCGCTAGCATCATACATAATTTGTAAAGTGTTGAGTAGGGGTGAAACAAAATCGGATTAAAACCGAAAACCAAGCCAAACCAATCCAATTTAAAAATTTGGATTGGATTACTTTTTTATTTGGTGCGGTTTGGACTGCAATTTTTTGATAATTTGGACTTCGGTTTGGATTCGGTTTCCCCTATTCGGTCCTCGGTTTAAGACCGAACACCGAAATATTAGAACTACTAACTACTAAGCCCAATGTTTGTTAGGCCCAAAACTCCTAAACCCTAATTCCTTTCTTCCAGTTCCAGCTTTCCTTCATTCTGATATTTTCTAATTCCTAATTCCAGCTTTCCTCTTCTTCTGATATTTTCTTCTCGGCGATTATATCAAGCATCACCCCATCAACAAATTCTTGTTGAGATTTTCTTCTTGGCGATTATATTTTCTTCTGATATTTTTGTTGGCCATCAACAAATTCGCCTACTGATATTTTCTTTCAGGTAATTTTTTTTTATTTAATTTTATTATTTTGATTATTTTGTCGTGTGCCTACTGTTATATTACTGATATTTGTTGCAATTTGTTGTAATATTACTGATATTTGGACTGTTAACATGATGCAGCCATTAACAGTTTCCTTTTGAACTTTCGTTTTTTTTTTCATACTGTTTTTCTTGTTTTTTTTTCCTTTTCTTTTCTTGTTGTGGACCTTGTGGTTATACTAATTTACATATTACAACTTGCACCACCTACACCTATCTCCACAATTAAACAACTAAATTCAATTCATAAAAGAAATTAAAAAAAAAGGGCAAAATTAGATGTTCAAGGTAATTAGGAGTATGGAGTATGTCATACTCCATTTGCTAGTGATGTTTAAGGGCAAAAAAGGGCAAAATTGTGTAGTGAATTAGTGATGTTTAAGGGCAAAAAAAAGGGCAGCTACCACCATTTGCTTCTTGCTACTTGACTCCATACGGAGTTGGAGTATGTGCATTTGGTAATTACGGAGTATTATATTGTTTAAGGTAAATTGTGTAGTGAATTAGTGATATTTGTTGATTTGGTGAAATTTGATAGTTTATAGCTCTGAAATATATGGTTAATTGTGTTATATAATGTAATAAACTAATATTTTCATCATTTGAACACTTTTAGAAACTATTGGAATGAATCCTTGTAGTTATAAAATAATTGGACTAAAATCAAATGAGGAATTATCATATAAGAACATATTTTCATAAAAATTTTTGATTTTTGAAAAGATCGCCAGTGACTGAATTTGAATGACTCCTTTTGCCAGCGAAAGCTGCTTTCTGCTGGATTCCAAGTTGAGGTTGTCCTTGTTGTCCTTCTGCTGTATTACTATTGTATTACTGTGTTATTAAGCCAATTCATGTAATATTTGCGTTACAAATGGCATAAACAAGGCTTTCAGCCATGGTTGTGCCTGCTTTTCAGTACTAGTGCCTGATCAACATTGTTGGATGTTACTTTGTGTTTTGTTTCTGTGGAATTTTTGTTTGATAATTCACTTGTTTTTGTTAGATGTCATCCAACATAGGTGATCCCGAAAGAAAGGAGCAATCTGTTCCACAGAAGGATGCAGATGTGGAAGAAAGTACCATCTCCATCCATTAGTAATGGCAAGACGAAAAGAAGAGGATGAAAGATCGCTCAGAAGTTTGGGAGCATTTTTTGAAGAAGGAAACTCCTAGGGACAAGAGCTGTATGCAAGTACTGCAGTAGGAGTATAGGTGCAATCCGAGAAGAAGGTACTAGTCCTTTGTGGGCTCACCTTAATAGATGTCGTAAGTATCCCTACAACACTCTAAAGATCAAAGCAAACTCTTCTTTCTTTTAGGGAGGGTAAGGAGAGTAGTAGAAGATGGTACAAGTGGTTTAACTTATCATAAATATGACATGGTAGTATTAGGAAAGCTTTATCTTATATGGTTATATGTTGATGAGCTACCTTTTAAATTTGTTGAGGGAAAGGGTTTAGACATTTCTGTGGTGTAATTGAGCCTAGATTTCATTTCCTTCAAGAATCACAGTAGCAAAAGACTGTTATGAAACTTATTTAACTGAAAAAGAAAGCTGAAAAATGTTTTAAAGTGTTGTAGCTCAAGGGTTTCTTTAACCACTGACACAGGACCTCAATCAGCAAATTAACTACATGTGCCTAACTGTTCACTTTATGGATAGATTGGAAATTGCAAAAAGAATTCTAAATTTTTGTCCTATTTCAAGTCATAAGGTGAGGAAGTAGGGAAAGAGGTTGAAAAGTGTTACTTGATTGGGGAGACGTGAGAGAATTTTTTATAACTGTTGACAATGCTAAGCTCAAATGACACTGCAATAGGCTATTTGCGTAGAAAAAATGATTGGAAATCTGGGGTTCTTAGGGGAAGTTCCTTCACATGCGTTGTGTTGCGCATATAATCAATTTGGTGGTTCTGATGGTTTGAAAATGTTAGTGAGTCTATTACTCGTGTTAGGCAAGCTGTAAGATTCATCAACAATCTCCTGCTAGGTTGCTAAAGTTTAAAAAATGTGTTTCAGAAGAGAAAATCAATTCAAAAAGTTGTTGTGCCTTGATGTGCCTACTAGGTGGAACTCCACCTATTTGATGCTAAGTGCTGCCATTGAACTTGAGGGTGCTTTTGAGAGATATAGTGAGGAAGACCCTCACTATGTGCTTGAGTTATATGAAAGGAAGGGAAGGGTCACCCTAATTTTGATGATGGAGTAATGTCAAAAGGTTTTTCTGAATTTTAGGTGCATTTATGATCTTACTGAGTGTATCGCTTCTTTGTGTGACCTCCAATTTTTCTTTCATGAGTAGTGAATGTTTCTCTATTGTTGAAAGATTTAACTTCAATGAAGATTTAGATATGGGTCTTATGGCTGAAAATATGAAAGGAAATATGAGAAATATTGGGGTGACCCGGAGAAGATGAATATGCTCATTTTATTGCTGTTGTATGATCTCGCATAAGCTTGATTATGTTGAATGGATGATTTCTGAAATTTATGAATCCAAAGTTGCAACTAGCTTGGTAAATATTGAAAGAGGCTTGAATGCTTTGTATGAGAGTATCGTGTTGCTTGGCACCTGATGTGATGAGGGAGGAGGTGTCATCAAGTAAGGATTCAACACAATTTCTCCCAAACACAAAAAAATTGAGCTTTAAAGTCTAGAGATATAAAAAACACAGTGTGAAAAAGATGGAGATGCTAGATTGAGTTGGACAAGTATTTGGAGGGGACACGGAGGATGATAATGATATTTTGATATTTGGGGTGGTGGAGGTTCAATAGTGCAGGTATCCTACAATGGCGAGTATGGCACGAGATGTGCTTGCTGTCCCTATTTCAACAGTAGCTTCAGAGAGTGCATTCAGCACTGGGGTAGGTTCCTTGATGCTTTTAGGAGCTCCTTAAGTGCAAGGGTGTTGAAGGTCTTGTTTGTGCTCAAAATTGGCTCCGTTGTTCTCCATTTCCGAATATTGAAGAATGCTTAGAGAAGTTGAGCGTCTTAAGAAGGTAATGTAAAAGAGCATTAATCATCCTACATTCATTTTTATATTCTACACATAAATATATAATTTTTAACTTATTTGTTGTGTTTTGCTAGACTTGGTAACATGAAAATTGGTGAAGATATCGATCAGTCTATGGATTGATGATGTTGTTCTTCGGCAATATTGAGAATAATGCTGCTATTTTCTGTCTTATGCTGTTGTAGTGTTGTTTGTGCCTTATCCTGCTATTTGAGGACTTCATTATATATTTATGTCCAAGTGTGTAACAAGTGATATAACTCAATATCTATTTCAATTTGGTTTTAAGACTTTAATATTATTATTAGTTATTATGTCATGTGTCAACTATCTAAGTATGGCCAATTTGGTAGTATTAATGGCCTTGTAAGGTTTTAATCTTGTAATGACACTATCGTTTGAAATTGTGAGGTTGTAGGTTTGTAGTAATTGCAATTTGCAAATTGAGCAATTGTTTAAAAATTTCGGATTGGATTGAATCCAAAATTAAAAGACCGAATTATATTGGATTGGATTGGATTGGACTAATATGAAATATGGTTTGGACTGGTTCTCAAATTCAAAGACCGAAATATTTTGGTTTGGATTTGGATTGGGCAATAATCCAAACCGTAGACCGAAGTTTCACCCCTAGTGTTGAGTTCCTAGCTTTTGTTTTGAATGATGACAAACCACATTGAACTATTATATTGTATGCAAGTTTCTGTTTGCATGTGCAGGTACTAAAGAAACAAGTTTAATGATGACAAGATAAAGCTCGAGAAGCTAAGTCTTGAAGTTTGCATGAAGATCAAGCCCATAGAGTCTGAATCTTAGGTCTTAGATGCAATGTAAGTGGTATGAAGGTTTGCATATGCACTATAAAGATTGAGATTGCAAAGATGCACTAATTATGAATGACAAGGAACTTAACTTTCATGCAGCATACATAATTATAAGTAAACTTGGCTGACTGGAACAGTGCTGAACCAGTCCCCTAGTGTTTACTTCACACATCCGTATTTTAGGAAAGCTTTTTTTCGCACAAAATTGTTTTTCAAAAATGACACGGATGCTTGGATTGGTATGCAAGGCAAATATTCTTCAGTATGGCAAGTATGTTATATAATATTGTGCTGATTTTATTTGATTTCAAATAAAATCAGTGAGAATATTTTCTAGGAATTATTTCTATAATTCCAAGGAAAATATCCTCTTGCAATATTACATGACATACTAGCAAAAGGCTTATTTAAGGACATTTAATTTTCTGGCATACAACCAAAACATCTTTTGCACGATCAAAAACTGAAGATTACGAATTGCAAAAGCTCTCTCTAAGTCTCAATCTCGCCTACACCTCATAACCACATTAAGGTCTTAATATTCTCTCTTTTGTAAGCATTTTGGCTAATTGTTATTGAGAGACAAAGTGCGGTAATTTGAGCATTCTGTGAGTTCAGTTTGCTGGGGAAGTTGATCTGGGATCATCTTCATTGGAACCTTCATAGTTGAGGGTTGAGTCGAACTTCCATAGGTGGAAGTTGAGGAATCATATTGTGCATAGGTGCATAATTGATTCAGTGTAATTCTTTTGTTATTCTGAGTTGATTAATAAAAGAGTGAGTGAGTGGAGGACATAGACTTATTAGAAGTCGAACCTCGTTAAATCTTGGTGTTTTTTTTATTGCCTTATTATTTCCGCTGCTCGAGAAGGGGTTCTTAATTGTTCTCATAATTAATCGAAAAATTTACAACACTTAATTCACCCCCCCCCCCCCCCNNNNCCCCCCCCCCCCCCTCTTGAGTGTCACTTGCACTTTCAAAAAGGTAATTCCCAATCAGGTGATTGAATAATAGGTGCTGAGATTAGTGCTTGTTTGATCAAATTAAAAGATTTAGGACATTCATCAGTGAATTTAAACTCGGTGTCTTTTAATAGCAACTGGATCAAGGGTTTAGCAATTTTCGAAAAATCTTTAATAAATCGGCGATAAAACCCTACATGACCTAGAAAACTTCTGACACCTTTTACATTTACTAGTGGAGCTAATTGCTCAATAACCTGAATTTTAGCTTTATCAACTTCAATACCTCTTTCAGAGACCAGATGTCCTAAAACAACTCATTCTGTCACCATAAAATGACATTTCTCCCAATTAAGTACCAAATTCACCTGTTCACATCTTTTAAGCACTTTAGTCAAATTAGCCAAACATGAATCAAAATCAGTACCATACACACTAAAATCATCCATGAAGACTTCCATAATAGACTCTATGTACTCAGAAAAGCTAACCATCATACAATGTTAAAAAGTAGCAGGAACATTACATAGACTAAAAGGCGTGTTACGATAAGCAAAAGTACCATAAGGACATGTAAATGTTTTTTTGATCTATCATTAAGATGAATAGGTATTTGAAACAAACCTGGATAACCATCTAGATAACAGAAATATTTGTTCTTTACTAACCTTTCTAACATTTGATCAATAAAAGGGAGGGGGAAATAATCCTTTTTAGTGACAACATTTAATTTTCGATAATCAATGCACATTCGGAAAGTACAAGTGATACTCAAGAGGGGGGGGGGGTGAATTGAGTGTTGCAAAGTTGTTGTAAATTTTTTAATTAATTATAAGAAAAGTTTAGAACCAGTTCTCAAGCAGCGAAAATAATAAAGTAATAAAATAAACAACACCAAGATTCAACGAGGTTCGACTTCTAATAAGTCTACGTCCTCCACTCACTCACTCTTTTATTAATCAACTCAGAAAAACAAACGAATTACACTCAATCAATTATGCACCTATGCACAATATGATTCCCCAACTTCCACCAATGGATGTTCGACTGTAGGGGCCCCGGCTTTTAGGGTCCCAAATTTTTTTGGTCACCTTCCCCAAACCGTCCACAGGTCAAGTTAAATCTAAAAAATTGGCTTAAGGAAAGGTAAAACGGACTTTTTTAGAAGTATTTTGCAATAAAACAGGAGCGCAGGAATTTTAGTCGCGCTGGCAATATAGCGTGACAAAGTTTGTCACACTGACTTTGCAGCGCTACAAAGTTTGTCACGATGCAAGTGTAGCGCAGTAAACTTTGTGACACTGCGACGTTAGCATGACAAAGGCTGTTGCGCTACGCTATTTTAGTGTTTTTTTTTTTATTTTTAATTATCTTTTTTCGAGTGATATAATATCAACGAATACGAACGATGCTAGTAAGGAGTCGCGAATGAGTTTTAGGAGTCAAACTCATAAACCATGTATTTAGATTGATTACGAATGGGACACGAATACGGGACGATAATCTAAATTTCACGAATAACCCTTTCAATCCCATGGGGATTACTCCAAGTTATGGTCTTTGGAACCAAAGGTTGGATTCGGGGGTGAAGGTACTAATGTGGTGGAGTGCGTTATATTAGCCCGTAGGTGGCCATTACTAGTTTTCTCTCAATCTTACACAAGTTATACAAAGAGCCCAGAAATTGATTTACAGCCTACTACAAAATTACTATTATTAAGGTGAAATCATATAAAACTAATTAATTTAGTCAAATCGTCGTTAAGATTAATTCAAGGTTCCTAGCATGATACAATTTGTCCAAAAATTATCTTGATTTAATGTGATACATTAATTCAAATTACGTCCTTTAATAAAAATAAAATGATAAAAGCGGTAAATGATTCGGAAAACCAACAACAAAAAATCCACAAGTTTGATTTTTAGGGCTCTCAGGAAACGTACCACTTCTCGTATGAAGATTGGAGTCGTCGAGTGTTAATTTGGACAGAGTCGAATTATTGTTTCAATATTATCAAAGTTTGTAGCCACTTTTTAAATAAACTAAATAGTAAAATAATAATAATTAACTATTTATAAAAATGAAGATGAAAGAAAAGCAATATTTCGGAATATTTTAGTGTAAGGGAGAAAGTGAGTAAAAAAAGTTGTTGAGAAATGAAGAAAATGAAGATTTTTATAGCAGTGTGGGAACCCTAATTGCGTTGACCTGCTAGCGTGATACGCCGAATCGCGCTGGTCCAGTAGCGCGAGAAACCCTATAACGCTGCTACGGTAGCGCTGTTAACTTAGTCACGATGAGCTGTCAGCGTGACTAAATTAACAGCGCTGCGTTTTTGAAAGATTTTTTTGTTTTATTTTTTATTTTTATTTTTATTTTTTTTATTTTTAATTTTATTATTATTATTATTATTATTATTATTATTATTATTATTTTTATTGTTGTTGTTGTTGTGCTTATTATTATTATTATTATTATTATTATTATTATTATTATTATTATTATTATTATTATTATTATTATTATTATTATTATTATTATTATTATTATTATTGTTATTATTATTATTATTATTATTATTATTACGCTTTTTTATTATTTTAAAATAATAAAAAAGCGTTGGGATAATTAAAAAAAGTCCGTTAAATATGAATGGGCCTTTTATAATATCCGAAACTTATTTTTTATGCCCAAGTTTACTCGATTATCCAATCTTATAAAGAAATGAGTTTTTTTAATCATCACAGAGTCCTACTGTGGGACAGGGGGGACTAAATTAGGTGTCTACAGTTAGCCCCCACTTTGATTGAGTCTGAGTAAGACGACAATCAAAGTACACTCGAATCATTTTTCGAGACTTCCGTATCCAGAGCCATGAGCTCTTCATTGACCAATGGGTTTATCAAATTTTAATAAAGTCGCTTATTTATCAAAACATTTAACACTTGGCAGATAAATTTGTTTATTTAGTATTTTGAATAAATTTGCTTTTTACTGAAATTTTAGAAAGAAAGGTAATAAACTTCATTTTGAGTAAACTCGCTCATTTACTGAAATTGTTTGAAAAAAAATATTCATTTATTACTCTTTTGGGTAAATTTGCTTATTTACCAAAATTATGGAAAACATGTAATAAATTTGCTCATTTATCACTATTTTGAGTAAATTCACTTATTTACCAAAATTATTGAAAAAGGGAATAAATTCACTTATTTATTATTATTTGGAGTAAATTTGCTTATTTACTGAAATTATTGAAAAAAAAATGTAATAATTCACTTATTTATTACTATTTTGAGTAAATTTGCTTATTTACCAAAATTATTGAAAAACAGAATAAATGCGCTTATTTATTACTATTTGGAGTAAATTCACTTATTTACTGAAATTATTAAAAAAAATGTAATAAATTCGCTTATTTATTACCATTTTGAGTAAATTCGCTTATTTATTACTATTTTGAGTAAATTCGCTTATTTAGTGAAATAATTGAAAAAATGTAATAAATTCGCTTATTTATTACTATTTCGAGTAAACTCGCTTATTTACTGAAATTATTGAAAAAATGTAATAAATTCGCTTATTTATTGCTATTTCGAGTAAATTCGCTTATTTACTGAAATTATTGAAAAAATGTAATAAATTCGCTTATTTATTACTACTTTAGGTAAATTTTCTTATTTAGCGAAATTATTGAAAAAAGGTAATAAATTCGTTCACTTATTACTATTTAGAGTAAATTCGCTTATTTACCGAAATTATTAGAAAAATGCAATAAATTCGCTCATTTATTACTATTTTAAGTAAATTCATTTATTTACCGAAATTATTGGAAAAATGTAATAAATCCGCTCATTTATTACTATTTTGAGTAAATTAGCTTATTTACCGAAATTATTGAAAAAGTGTAATAAATTCGCTCAACTATTACTATTTTGAGTAAGTTCGCTTACCGAAATTATTGAAAATTTTAATTTGCTCATTTATTACCAGTTTAGGTAAATTTGCTTAACTACCGAAATTATCGAAAAAAGGTAATAAATTCGTTCATTTATTACTATTTAGAGTAAATTCGCTTATTTACTAGAATTGTTGACAAAAGCTAATGATATTGTCATTAAATCACAAACCTTAACTCAATGTATTTTGCCTTTTGAGTATTCTGGAGAAAGGAGTGAAAAAAGGGATTAACATCAAAAACAAACTCAAAGCACTTGAAAATACAGCAAAGCACAGTCAAGAACGCTAGCCTTGTAGCGTCACAAAGCCAACCACGCGGATGCATCAGTGTGACAGTAGAAACATCGCTAAGACCTTTAGTGTGGTTGCTGCTATCACGCTCCCAAGTGAGCGTTTCTTCATTTGTTGTGTTTGAAAGGTTGCTCAAATTATAAAAGTTGGTGTTGAATTGATAATACATGGTAGTGTTGTGTAGGGACATTGGCGTGGTTTCATTGCTAGGCTTGAATCATGGCGCTGCAAAATTAGTCGCGCTACATGTTGTAGCGTGGTAGAGTTAGTCGAGCTACTGAGGCAGCGTGTTTAGGTTTGTGATGCTGAGGTGTTAGCGTAGTACATTGTCTTGCGCTATTCTGCTCTTTCCTATAAGTGCTTCTTCTTTTGTAGTGTAAGTGCTTCTATCTCAAACATTCTTTTATTAAGATAATTTTGAGAAATATGAGATGAATTTGTGCTTACATGTTGATTTAGAGAATTATTTGTCATAACTTATTCAAATGTAGTCATACAGATGTTCAAGCATATGAAATAAGTTTGTTTTATAACGATTATTGAAGAATGCTCCAAGCATTGTAAGAGTAGTATGCTTTTATTTTATTAAACATAAGTGCTTTGGCAAATGATTTTCTAAATGATGTTATAGAATGAAGTATAATGCTCCAAAAACTATTGAGAAGTGCTCTTGATTAGTATGACTCGTTAGCTTTTAAATCTCATGATTAATATATTTTGACATTTATAAGAGTGGTACGTTCCTAATTTAATAATCAAAAGTGATAGTGTTGTTGATTAGTTTATTATAAGAGTAATGGGCTTTTAATTAATAATAAAAAAGTGAAAATGCTCTTGATTAATTCATTTTAATTATAAGAGAAAATAAGCTTTTAATTTATAACCAGAAATGGAAATGCTCTTAATATTTATGAAGCAACGTGCTCCAAGAATAAGAAATCAATTATCCCATTATTTAGTATGATAAAAGTAAAAATGCTCATAATTTTACCTCAAATGACATAGCGCAAGAAAATTAGTAGCGCTGCTATTGTAGCGTGACAAACTTTGTTACGCTACGCTATGGAGTGCTACATAATTTGTTGCACTTGTTAAGTAACGCTGAAAATGTTGTGGCGCTCCTCATTTAGCGCTACAAAAGTCTGTGATGTTACGCTTTTTTTAATTTTCTGGTTCTTTTTTTTTTTTGTATTTTGTAAAAGCTTTTCGAGTTTAACTTCATTAATTGTTCTTGTATTATTGATTATTTATTTTTGACTTATAACTAATGAGATATACTTTGGTACCGAGGGTCTGAGTAGGGGAAAAAATGGCAATATTTTGTGGAGGGTTATCCGACTTACTCGCTTAAAAATCGCCAAAATGAAGTTTCAAGTGAGACAACTTCCATGTTTTTTTTCATATGGGACAACAAGCAAATGTCATAAGCTTAATGAGATTTTGAAGCAAGTGCCTTCATAACTAATTTTGAAAAGAATGTAGCCCCCAGGGTGTATAAGGTGGTGCAAGTATGGAGACTTGTAGCAACAAGAAAGGTCACAAATATGTATGCAAAGCTAGCTAGAAGAGTATGTACAAGCTAGTTATCTTGTAAGTATGCTCAAATTAGCTACAAACAAGCACGAGGTAAACAACCAAAAATATGCACAAATGAGCATGGAGGTGCCATAGCATGAGTTAGTAGGAAGCAAGGGATGGGGGTATCTCAACTTTCCCTAAATCAAATTTTTGTTTGTTTTTTCAAAAAAATGATTATTTTCTTGTACGAGGAGAATGAGGAAGAAAGAATAGTAGAAGTTAAGGATCCAAAATTGATTACAGTTGTTGTATAATGTGCTTGACAACGCTTATGATTCAAAGGGGAGTAATTTTAGCTTGCTCATTTGATCTTAGATTATGAGCCATCATCTTATATTTTCGTGATTGTCTTGTTTGAGAAGTTTGTTTCAAATTCAACTATTGGCTACTAGTAATGTGAATCTCTTTAGAGAAATAAGAGATCAATATTATAAATGCTTGCTCAAGTTTTGAAGTGTTGATGATAATGGTTGAAGTAGACGGGTTGCCAAGCTTATGAAGACAAAAACTAGAAGAGATAGGAAAAATTTTGGTGATGACAGGTTGATATGGAGTCAAAGTGATGCCTCATGCTGCCATGGATAGGTATAAGATAGCTATGAAAATTCATTGTTTAAGAGAAAATGAAGAAGTTGGATGATTTTGCGGAATAAAAAGGAACGAGTAAAGGAAGTATGTGAGTGTTTGAGTTAAAAGATGACACTACAAGAGTTGATGATGATGAGCATGAGAAAGGAAAGAAGCTTGATGAAGAAGAGTATGTGTGAAAAAAAAAGGATGATATGTGTAGAACAAAATGACTTGCTTTATGTGACATGAAGGCAATTTTCTTTTAAGGACGGTTGTGCGTCCGATAATAAAACAGTATCCAAGACCTTAGGTGGGTCTTATGTTCAAAGGACCTTTTTTTTTCATGGGCCCTTGAAATTTTACACATGTTACATGTCCTTAAGATGTAGGACTATTAAAACCGCATCTTATGAAAGGTTGCATACGTTTCCAATTCGAGTTGGAATCTGGTCTTATGTAGCTCTTACTTCTGAGTTATTGATGTGTTAAAGGTAAAGACACAAGTTTTTTCATTTTTGTTACACCTCAAGGAGGGCTTTTTCAGGGTTGTATCGTGGCTAAGCTTAGGGTGTAAGAAAGAAATGGAAAAGAAGGCTCAAATACCCATAATTAACCCAAACTATGCTACAAACTAGTTCTTAGACTTGAGCAACTCTATTACTTAAAACTTTACTTGTTGACAACTTTTCATGCATTTCCATTTGCTTGAATTGAAAACCAGAGCTACTTTAACATGATTTGCTTTATGGAGTTGCATTTTAATCTATGTCCTCGTAGCATTCCCATCCCCAGGCTAAGTTTGATGTAGGTTGAAAGAAGCAAGCTATGTGTTTAGGCGTAAACGGGATACCAAGAAAGTGGATCACAATGTAGGTTATTCAAGATAAGGGAGACATTTTTAGAGTTTCAAAGGTTCCTCTTATGTTGGTGTATTGCATATTTAAATAAACACTAAGTGGACTTGGAGTGAGCCCCCAATTTTTGAGACTTAAATTGAGCCTCAATTAAACTTTTAGGCTCGTGATGACTGAGCCTATGGTTAATAAAGTAAAGTTTGTTGCCCAAAAGAGAATTTATTTGAACCACTTTGCTTTAATAACTTAATTAAGTAATTGACACATTTAATTAGGATGTAAAATATAGGGTAAGTTGTTCAAGGTATGGATGCGTCAAATTGAGGATGCATTTGATATGAACAACGTAGTCTATATTATGCCAATTATGCTTTAACTTGTTCTTGATTTCCATGTTGATTAACTCAACTTGATGAGTTCATTCACTTGTAATTGTTTAAGCAAGACATGATGAGTAGAGAGAGAATGTACGATTTGAAGATGAAATTAATTTTATTTTATTGATAGTTGAGATTAGTACATAAATGATACTGGGCAGCATAAGTCTCAAACTCTACCATAAAAAAAGAAGAAAAGAAAAGAGAGAAATTAAACTAGGAAAGTGAATGGAGTTCTAGTTTTGGTCCAAATCATGTTTCTTGTATGTATGCGTCTACATCGTCTTGAATAATGTTCTTCGGATTTTCTTGAGCTTGCATTTGAAGAATTTTAAATAATGACCCTTATTGATCAAAACTTCATTGTATTTCAGTCCAAACTATAGACCTTGGGTCTATTGATCAATAGATTCTAAATCAAACATTTAGGAGTAGGTTGAACCATGGGCTCATAATTGAAACACTTAGAATGATGCGTTTGATGCAAAGGTGGGATGGATTGTTTAGAAAAAATGTAGTAATATAGCACATATTATCACTTTCTAAATCAGACAAATTTTCTTTTGTTTACATTAGGCATTTGTTCATTATTTTGTATGCCAATAATATGTAGCAACCCTTGCAACTTCATATTATAATGATTGCACTTACAAGAATGTGTCCATTCAGTATGTGTTAATAGATAAAATGTTGAAAAAAATCAAAGTGGGTTTTTATTGAACCATAACTGGCTCTAAAATAACTTAAAACCCTTTTGGTTGGGGTTAATTATGAATTAATTCTGTATAAGTAATTTCAAATAAATACTACATATTCATCAAAACTATTCAAATACATGACTTTTTAGCGCAAAAAAAGTTCTAGCGCTAGCTTTGTAGCGTGACAAAAGAAGTAGCGCTAGCAAGGTAGCGTTATTAAACTTGTGACGCTAACAGTGTAGCGCAATTAGAAGAGTTGCGTTGTTTGTGTAGCGTTGTAGAGTTAGTTATGCTGCAAGTTTCTATTGATTTTTGCTAAGTTATCATTAAATTTGTATTTAATGGGTTTGGATTCATGTCCATGTTTCCCATATATACGTTATTTAGGCTTAAATGGGCCTATTATTAAACCGAACTTTTGAAAGATTGGTGATGATGTTATTTATATGTGAGTCATTAAAAACATTGATCAAAATCGTGCATTGTCAAGTAATTAGTAAACTTCAGATTATCATTATCGGATCCTTACCGAGATGATGAGGGAAGACAAGACTCAACACTTACAGTTGTAACAATCAAGGTTAATTGAGGGGAAGGTCATAGGAAAAAAAAATTAATAAAATAAAAATATATAAATATCATGATTAACCTTGATGAATTTTTTTTTGTTTTTTTTTTTTTAAAAAATATTTAATTCTAAGTGTTTGATTTTTTGAAAATAATACAAGGGAAAGTGAGATAGTTTGATTTATTAGAAATTTAGAATTAATCTAATAAAATTCTAAATGAAATGAATTAATTAGTAAACTTCCAAAAGATTTGATTTATATTAAAAATCTCAAAAAGTTAAAGTACTTTTGAAATCGTTAATATCATTTGAATTTTCTAATAAATGTTAAGTGTATAAGTTAGTTTCTATTTAATCAAAGATTCTATTAATCAAATCCTAAGAAGATCAAGGATTTGATTAATAATATCTTTTGCAATATTTTATTAACTAAAGCAAATATATTCGTGTATAAAAAAATCTTTCAAGTAATCAAATGATGTCAAAGAAAATAATTTAAATTATGGAAAATATTTTATGTAAAAATTTAATTTAGTTAGCTAATAAAATATTGTGATTGAAAAGATTTGAAAATCTCAGAAAATCTAAATATGCACAAAATATTAAAAAGCAAAACAAGCAACTATACAAAACAAAAAGGAAGCAATAATTACAAAATAATGCAGTCAAATTACGGTCAGTCTTGGTCGGTCAAAAAGGTCCTACATCTAAGGAGTGTGCTCCAACACTTTGCGGTATAATAACCGTTAGATATGAAGTTTCTCCCATCTAAGTACCATGGGCGCCTTAGAAATTGATGTAGTTGGGATAAGGTTCTATCTTGCTCGGTTGCTTAAAGACCATGGGCTTCACCAAGTCAGTAGTTCCTCCCCGAAATGTAGAAGTATCATGGTAATCCTAAGGTATGTTTCAAACACATGGAGGCCAAGTGTATGTTACATGTATGCAATATGACTAAAAAAATGCAAATGTTCTAAATATAACAAGTGTATAAATTGAGAGAAAAATTTCAAGTCTCACCCTCTTTTAGTCCCCAGCAGAGTCGCCACTATAGGGGCCCCGGCTTTTAGGGTCCCAAATTTTTTTGGTCACCTTCCCCAAACCGTCCATATATAGGTCAAGTTAAATCTAAAAAATTGGCTTAAGGAAAGGTGAAACGGACTTTTTTAGAAGTATTTTGCAACAAAACAGGAGCGCAGGAATTTCTGTCGCGGTGGAAATGTAGCGTGACAAACTTGCAGCGCTACATAGTGTGTCACGCTGCAAGTGTAGCGCAGCAAACTTTGTGATGCCGCGGCGTTAGCGTGACAAAGTCTGTCGCGCTACGCTATTTTAGTGTTTTTTTTAATTTTTAATTATCTTTTTTCGAGTGAGATAGTATCAATGAATATGAACTATGCTAGTAAGGAGTCGCCAATGAGTTTTAGGAATCAAACTCATAAACCATGTATTTAGATTGATTACGAATGGGACACGAATACAGGGTGATAATCTAAATTTCACGAATAACCCTTTCGATCCCATGGGGATTACTCCAAGTTATGATCTTACGAACCAAATGTTGGATTCGGGAGTGAAGGTACTAATATGGCGGAGTGCGTTATATTAGCCCGTAGGCGGTCATTACTAGTTTTCTCTCAATCATACACAAGTTATACAAACAACCCAGAAATTGATTTACAACCTAATACAAAATAACTATTATTAAGGTGAAATCATATAAAACTAATTAACTTAGTCAAATCGTCGTTAAGGTTAATTCAATGTTCCTAGCATGATACAATTTGTCCAAAAATTATCTTTATTTAATGTGATACATTAATTCAAATTAAGTCCTTTAACAAAAATAAAATGATAAAAGCGGTAAATGATTCGGAAAACCAACAACAACAAATCCACAAGTTTGATTTTTAGGGCTCTCAGGAAACGTACCACTTCTCATATGAAGATTGGAGTCGTTGAGTGTTAATTTGGACAGAGTCGAATTATTGTTTCAATATTATCAAAGTTTGTAGCCACTTTTCAATAAAATAAATAGTAAAATAACAATAAGTAACTATTTATAAAAATGAAGATGATAGAAAAGCAATACTTCGGATTATTTTAGTGTAAGGGAGAAAGTGAGTAAAAAAAGGTGTTGAGAAATGAAGAAAATGAAGATTTTTATAGCACCGTGGGAACCCTAATTGCGCTGGCCTGCTAGCGTGGTACTCCGAATCACGCTGGCCTAGTAGCACGAGAAACCCTACAACGCTGCTAGGGTAGCGCTGTTAACTTAGTCACGTTGAGCTATCAACGTGACTAAATTAACTGCGCTGTGTTTTTGAAAGATTTTTTTATTTTTATTTTTTATTATTTGTTTATTTTATTTATTTTTATTTATTTATTTATTTTTTATTATTATTATTATTATTATTATTATTATTATTATTTATTTATTTATTTTAAAATAATAAAAAGCGTCGGGATAATTAAAAAAAGTCCGTTAAAAATGAATGGGCCTTTTATAATATCCGAAACTTATTTTTTATGCCCAGGTATACTCAATTATCCAATCCGATGAACAAATGGGTTTTTTTTTTAATCATCACAGAGTCCTACCGCGGGACAAGGGGGACTAAATTAGGTGTCTACATCGACTCAACCCTCAACTATGAAGGTTCCAATGAAGATGATCCCATATCAAATTCCCCAGCAAACGGAACTCTCAAAATGCTCAAATTACAATCCTTTGTCTCTCAATAACAATTAGCCTAAGTGCTTACAAAAGAGAGAAAATTAAAACCTTAATGTGGTTATGAGGTTTATGTGAGATTGAGACTTAGAGAGCACTTTTGCAAATCATGATCTTCAGTTTTGTTCGTGCAAAAGTTATTTTGGTTGTCTGCTGGCCAATCTCCTTAAATAAGCCTTTGGCTAGTATGTTATGTTATATTGCAAGAGAATATTTTCCCTTGAATTACAGAAATAATCCCGGGAAAATGTTCTCACTGAATCAGCACAATTTTATATAACATACTTGCCATACTTAAGGATATTTGCCTTGCATACCAATCCAAGTATCCGTGTTATTTTTGAAAAACAATTTTGCATGGAAAGAAACTTTTCTAAAATACGGATGTGTGAAGTAAACTCCAGGGGACTGGATCATTACTGTTCCCAAACTGTTTCAGTCTCTTTGAGTGTTTCTAATGACTAGAAACAGTACAATCAAGTTCTTACAGTGCAAAAACATCAATGCAAGGGCTACATAAATGATGTTCTGAAGAATCTCGCCCATTGTTCTCAAACCTCTATCATTTCATAGTCTTTGTACGAAGCAAGTGTTCCCAAATAAGCCTGAAAAAATAAAACCAAAATAATGGTAAGATATATACAATCAACTTATCACCAACTAACCGGGTTTTAAATCACTACAAAATAGATATTTTTTGATGAGAAAAAAAAACCTTCAGGATCCAGGATGACAAAAGATGAAAAGATCATCATCCACTAATGTCTCATTAGGTGTCCTTACAAAGCAAGGTACCCAAATCAATTGCAAATGCTTGAAAACAAGCATCCACGATGCAAAAAGTATGGAGTAAAATCACCTCGATAATAATTACATACCTCTCGCAAATCACCTTGACATTCTGAATGTCATGCAACTATCTCATAGATGTATCTCATAATGTAATAGCCACACAGTGTCCCGCTATTTTGTTGAGCACACTAACATTAGCATAAACCAATACTCGTTAGTGAACATAAAACAACAACATTCCCATGTGTGACACATTTATTTAGGCAATTACATACCTCTACTGCTTTCCAAGACAGATTCGCCTTACTCTTTTTTAATTCATTTTCACCTGGGCAAGCCCTATAGATCTTATAAGGTCTACAAAAACAATTGAAAGTTATGTAAGCAAAACAAACTTAAAGTACGGGGTTGAAATAAAAAGAATTATGTGATTCATACTAACGTTGCAAACATGGTCACACGGTTTAAAGCGCGCTGCTTCGCATCAGGGTCAAAAATGAAAACAGAACCGGCACGTAGGTCAAACACAAGGAGAATCCAGTGACAGCTACAAAAATCACAACATATACACCACATTTTCATTCTTTATACAAAAGCCATTATCTGCATCATAATAACTTCTATGTAAATATCCAAAACCACTTACTCTTGAAAATATGGAGCCAAAATAAATTTGCAACGCTTAGCCTTCTTTTCTATTTCGCTAGTGAACGCCTTTCTCACATATAGTTGAACTTCAACAAAGTTCTTCTTGATTTCAGCACCAAAAATTCTTTGGGGGCATAAGAAAGTAATCTCGGAAATATTCAAAACCGAGATAAAGTCTTGCACCAAGAACCTGATATTTATTTTTAAATGGTGGAAAGGTAAATCACACCAAAAAGCAACTACTTGTAATCAATGAAAAACATATGCCACTAGTATCAAGAAAATAATTACCAAATGTAGACGTGAACCAACGAAACATTAGCCTACGCTCCTCTAAGGAATTCACAAATATCATTTTTGGTCACCCAAATTTGCATGCTTTCTTTGAGATAAAATGTAGATGACTTCAATGGAACGGAAAAGGTATCTCCATCTGAAGCACATATCCTGTAGTACAGTAACTCACACTCTTCTGTAAGATTCTGCACGACATCATCACCCACCATCTCCTCCATCCGTACGTAGCTTGATTCAACAACCTTTGTATCTCAACTCGCCACAAGTTCTTTGTTGTTAGTAGATTCTTTGAATTTCTTATGAGGCGATGTAGTAGCCTGCAAACCAGAACAAGTTATGTAAGTATTAGCACCAAATGACACTTTTGCAACTGGTATTTTAATATATATGTAATACCAACATCAAGATTAATTCACAGCATGACCTTATCCTCAAACGAAACCAATGACGTAGGCCACTGCTATATATCCCCTACCATCTTTCACCTTTGTCACACCATCGGGTGATGGTACTGGAAGATCGATAGTGCTGTTGCTACACACTTCTGATATTTAGTCAATGCTCACTCGATAATGGTCACGCAGCATAGAGGAGTTGTGCACGATCCCGCCGTTGTTCTGTTGTATTGTGCCTTCTGCAACGACAACCAAGTTCCTGGGATCGAGCTCATCATTCACACCAAGATGACATTTTTTAAAGTCCTATGTTTAGATTGAAAAAAAATTGGTTAAAGGAAACAACCTCATGTAATGTAATTATGAGAATGGAAAGTTAAATCAAAAAATGTTTTAACCTCTATATCAACACGTAGTTGTTTCCCACGATGGTCCTTCTTTCCCAATGCCTTTGTTAAGGCATCAACACCATGCTCTTGGTCTGGAGCCTTACCTTTCTCTTTTTCTATTGCTTCTTTTTCCAATTGTTCCATCTATTAAAAAATGCATGTAATTAGGAAATCAAAAAATGAAAAGAATATAATGCATAACCTTCTGCAATTAAAACTAATATCTATAATTTCCACTACTTACTACTAGATTAACCACTCGAGCAGTCTCGGGTTTATTTGGGTCTACTTCCCACTTTCCATCCTTTGTTTTCTTTTGATGAGCTAGACACCACTCCCTTGCACGAGTTCCTATTCTTTCATGGACCCCCGCACTACCATCCACACTTCCTCCTTCTGTTGGAGCTGGAAGTCTGTTGTCCTTAATCCATTCTTGCCTTTTTCGCTCATAGCTTTTTTGGCCCAATGTATGCCGATGGATATTATGTCGAGCACTTTTCTATGCAGTTTCACTTCTTTTCTGCATTAAGTAAAATCAAAACACAAATACGAGAAACCATCATCAATGTTCTTTATAGAAATCATAACACCACTCCCTTGCACGAGTTGCTAGCCCAATGTATGCCCAAGTCTTAAATTCCTTCCTTCTTGCCAAAATTCAGAGAAATCATCATCAATCTTCTTTCACTACTTCCCGTCTGCTGGATGTCTAATTAGCCCATCTTTTTCCCTTTCCTCAGAATGCCACACCAAGTTTTTAGCATCCTTCTTTATAGAAAAAAGTCTCCTGAATCTAGGAATTATTGGAAGATACCATAGAACTTTAGCCGACGGCCACTTTTTGCAATCTGTGCTTTTTCCCTCACGCTTGTACCGTGATTGTCCACAAACAGGTCATGCATCCAGCTTTTCATATTCCTTGCAATAAAGGACACAATTGTTAGGGCATGCATTTATCTTCTCATATCCTAAGCCTAAAGGATTCATCAATTTATCAGCATAATAGTTGGACTTTGGGATGTCATTCCCATCGGAAACATGTCAGTCAAGGTTTCCAACAACCAAGTGAAACTTTCATTCATCCAACCAATCTTGGATTTTATGTTAGACAATGTCAAGGTGGCCGACAACTTCGAGTATTTAGTGCAACCGGGGTATAAAGGTGTCTCAGCAGCCTTCAACACATCATCAAGAAGAGAAGGTTGGTCATTAGTGTGGTCACCCATAACATCCATCATGTCATCCATTCGATCATGTTCAACTTCGTCGTCACCATCATTGCAGCCATCATTATCCATTTGCAACGAATGTTGATCCCTCATTTGATGGTCATTGTTATCCCTTGAGGGTAGTGATTCCCCGTGATAATGCCACACTTCATAATTAGCAGTAAACCCACGACACATTAGATGGTCCTTTATTTTCACGATATTCGCCTACCTCTTCACATTACCACAATCTTGACAAGGGCAATAAGTTGTTTCATCCTTTTTCAGTCTTTTATATTCTAAGGCAACATTACAAAAATCAGCTACCCCATCTCGGTAGGCATTTTCACGTCGATCACCATACATCTAATTTTGATTCATTTCTAAAAACATAATGATGATGAATGTTAGTACACGCACACTTCGACATATTGATAAATTTCAAGAGACAAGGACATTGACTTTTTCATACTAAAAGGCTTCAAATGTTATCATCCTCAAACTTACGACATGCTATTATCCTCAAGTGCATTGTTTGCTTTTTGTGGGACTTTTCGTTCCCTAGTTGGTGTGTTTATGTCTGTGTCTATTGGAGTATGTTCAAGTCTAATAACTTTTAGTATGAAAAAGTAACACAAAATGCTCTATTGTTTGGTAGATTAACAATACTTGTGCTGTACAATAGCTACACTATATCCATATCAGATTGTAGCTGCTTTTTTGACAATTAAGTTGTCATAGCCTGATGTACGCAGAGGCTATTACTTCAGGAATAATTAAGTTCTCTTGTTTATTTTATCCATGACACTATCAACTATAATATGCTTAAGCTTAATTACATCCAATATCAATTGAAGATACATTATATTGTTCTTAAACAATCATTTAACAGTTATCTTTTCTTCACTTAAACTCAATTTCGTCTCAAATAAAATAGCACCCATAATTTACATTCTACACATACATTTATAATAAGAACACAAAAAAAAAAAACCCAGAAAAATGTTATTCTAAAGAAAACCTCCAAAAACCCAAAATCAAAATTGGGTAAATGAGAATAATCAATAAACCCTAAAAATAACACCCAACAATAAAGAAATTTAGAATCTTTAGCTATACATCAAAATTAAACCCATTAAAAACCAGATGTTATTATTTTTTTTTTTTAAATTTGCTTAAAACCCCATTAAAGCAACAAGCAAAAGAAGCTCAAAAACAAGTTGAAAACCACCCAAACAAAGCAAAATGACCAAACTTTAACAAGCTAAACACAAATAAATAAGCAACTAAAACTGAAGCCATCAACACCATTGCTGAGACCACACAAGACTGCAGCTTAACCAACAAACCATACACCACACCCTGCTTTCATTCCGCCAACAAACCTGCCAGCTGCCAAAAAAACCTCAACATAAACAACCTCTACCACTACCATTCTCCCTGCCAGCTGCAAGAGCTGCACAGACAATCAACACTCACAACAAGCAGCATTAACACAGCCCCCAAAACAAACCAAGCAACAAAAATTCCAGTAGTTTTTCAGCTGCAAAATGCTGCATAACTGAATGAACTTCAGAACTGCACACCCAAAACAACAACAACAAAAAACAGCCCCCAAAACAGGTGAAAAAAAAAAACAACACCACTACAACCAACAAGTTCACCCTGTAGAAAAGGATGTTGCATATAAGCTGAAAAGACTTCACTATTCAACCATATAAGACTGCAGCCCTTCCAATCCACTCATTATAATTGCAGTTTTAACAACTACAGTCTTAACATGCAACTACTAGACTACACAAAAGTCAAACTACACACATAACCATGCAGCAGTAAACCATCCACATAACACGGCAAAACAGAGAAGTTCATCGAAGATTCAAGTGTACTGAAGTAATTAATCAGAGAGGAAGGTGACTAAAATCAATTATATGAGGAAGAATTTGTAATGATTACAAAATTATTCAACCTAACACGTACAACACACCCCTAACTCCTATATGTTTCAGTCCACCATACTTCCACCTTAGAGTCAGAGCATTTATACACTTGGTTAGTCATTTATTTGGAAACAGTATAACACACAAAGAAGGTACAAAGATAAAAGATCAATCAATTGATTGAATTTCAAGATAAAAGATCCTATCAAACCCTTTCGGGGTTTTACTAGCAAGTTGCAACCCATTTTAGTACCCTAAACTTTACTCCCACTTCAAACATCACTCAATTTATCTAATCCAATTCAATTCAATTCAGATGTTAAATCCAATTTATCATGCTCAGAAAGTTTCCTGCTTTATAAAAATTGTTTCTAAAAACTGTAGAAAGAAAGACAATAAACCAGAATTCAATAAGTCATTTTTTAGAATTGTAACATAAATTTAGAAAACACAAAAATCACTAAAAAGCAAGAAATCACAACTTAATACACCAATTGACACAAAAACAAAAACCCATCAATTGAGATCACTAATAAAAATTAAAAACAACAAAAAATAATCATGTTATTAAAAAAAATTGAAAATTCAGAAATGAAGAACTAAAATTGACAACGGTAAATAAAAATCCTCAAATGAGTAGGAAAAACAGTCACATGGGCATACGTTAATATGACGTATAAGGAAGAGGGGTTGATTAGATTTTTACTAACAACCGAAATTTTCTTTCTTTTTTTAGTTTTTTGGTTTTGAGGGAGAAAGAAGACGTTTCTGATATTAGAAGTGAAAGACAGTCAAAGAAGAAGACTGACAGAAATGTGATCTGCACTTTCAATAGGATGTTTTGAAGGTAAGACTTTCTTATTCTTGTTTTTCTTCTTCTTCTTGCTCCTTTTCTTTTTAGTCTTGAGATTATTTGAAGGTTGCACAACAACAACAACAGATTTTTAATAAAACAACATAATGAAACAAGGACTCAAATCAATCATTACATTAATAAAAGCAAAGAAATAAAGTCATACACCAATTTCCAGATTTGTAAGACTAGGCAAGTAGTCAAATTACTCAAATTAAACAAATGCATTATCGTGCTATTAGTACATTGTTGTTGTATGTGATTCTAATTACTCAAATTAAACAAAACTCAATTCAAAATCTAAAGTAATCGCCTAACAACAAAAGGAATTACTGAAATTATTCGCCAATTTAGAAATATCAATAGAAATTGATAAATTACAAAAAAAAATACAATAAAATTACATAAAAATTGCTGAAATTTAGCATTATAGCAAAAACAAAGGCACGGAATTCTGAAGAACATAAGCCAGCAAAGAAGAAGAAAAGTAACCGCAAATTACCCAAATATTGCGCAAATTCAGAAGAAAGTTACAGCAAAGAAGACCAAAAATTGCGAGAAGGGGACCCAGAAAATACAGGCGGTGGAATTAGCGACAAAGAAAATGCAGTTGTGGTGGTGGTCAAAGAGAAGATAGTGGTGGTGGAATTTCCAACAAATTAAGAGGAGATAGTGGTGGTGGTCAAAGAGAAGATAGTGAGGGATCAACGAAGGTTAGTGGGAGAAGATAGTCGGAAGACGAAGTTGGTTTTTAAAGATGTTTGATTTTGGAGAAGATGATACCGGGAACGAATTTTCATGTGTACTGTTTTGTTAGGGATTTTAATAATGGAAAAATTCATAAATATAATCCCAACTATGGACGTTCACCTAATAAAAGACCGAACTTTGATTAATCCAAAAATAGACCCAACTTTCATGCCCATTTTCCAATTTTGGACCCTCTTAAATTTTAACTTGTAAAATCAAGTAAATCTTGCTAATTATTGGGTTTTTGCTTAAGCAGGATCACCCGAAACCACCACCACAACCATCCCTTTCACCCGAAACCTCCAAATGTTAACAAAAAACCGAATAATTAACAAGATTTACTTGATTTTACAGGTTAAAATTTAGGAGGGTCCAAAATTGGAAAATGAGTATGAAAGTTGGGTCCATTTTTGGATTAATCCAAGTTCGGTCTTTTATTAGGTGAACGCCCATAGTTGAGATTATATTTATGAATTTTTCCTTTAATAATTTCAAAATGTAACGGGCATTTTAACAATTAGCTACAAATAATGATTATTTTTAGTAACGGGCTTACAACAACCGATACAAATAGTATATTGTGTAACAAATAGTTAAGTAATTGTAACGAGTAAAAAGTAATATAGTTACAAAAACACTTAATTGTAACGGCCTAAAAATAAGCCTGATACAAATAGTGGAAGAGTGATCAAAATAACTAAGTAAGTGTAACGCCTTACCAATTTGACCATTACAAATATAATATTTATAACTATATCTTCCAAGGCCCGATAGAAATAGGGCGTTACATTTAGGAAATTTTCCACTAGTACTGTGCGCTGCTTCTCATCAGGGTCAACAATGAAAACAGAACCGACACGTAGGTCAAACACAAGGAGAATCCAATGGCAACTACAAAAATCACAACATATACACCACATTTTCATTCTTTACATAAAAGCTATTATTATCATAACAACATATAAGTAAATATTCGAAACCACTTACTCTTGAAAATATGGAGCCAAAATAAATTTACAATGTTTAGCCTTCTTTTCTAGTTCGCTAGTGAATGCCTTTCTCACATATAGTTGAACTTCAACAAAGTTCCTCTTGATTTCAGCATCGGAAATTCTTTAGGGGCACAAGAAGGTAATCTCGGAAATACTCAAAACCGAGATGAAGTGTTGCACCAAGAACCTGAAATTTATTTTTAAAATGGTGGAAGGTTAATCGCACGAAAAGGAAACTACTTATAATCAATGAAAAACATATGCCACTAGCATCAAGAAAAGAAAATAGTTACAGAATGTAGACATGAACCAGTGACACATTAGCCCATGCTCCTCTAAGGAATTCACAAATATCATTTTTGGTCACCCAAATTTGCATGTTCTCCTTAAGGTAAAATGCAAGTGTCTTCAATGGAACGAAAACGGTATCTCCATCTGAAGCACATATCCTATAGTACAACAACTCGCACTCTTTTGTAAGACTCTGCACCACATCATCACCCACCATCTCTTCCATCCGTACGTAGCTTGGTTCAACAGCCTTTGGATCCCAACTCGCCACAATTTCTTTGTTATTAGTAGATTCTTTGAATTTCTTATGATGCAAAGTAGGAGCCTACATACCAGAACAACTTATGTAAGTATTAGCACCAAATGACAATTTTGCAATTGGTATTTTAATATATATGTGATACCGACATTAAGATTAATTCACAGCGTTACCTTATCCTCAAACAAAACTAATGACGTAGGCCACTGCACTATATATCCTCTAGCATCTTTCACCTTTGTCACACCGTCGGGCGATGGTACTGGAAGATTGATTGTGTTGTTGCTGCACACTTCTTATATTTGGTCATTGCTCACTCGGTAATGGTCAAGTAGCATGGAGGACTTGTGTACAATCCCGCCGTTGTTCGGTTGTATTGTACCTTCAGCAACGACAACCAAGTTCCCGGGATCGAGCTCATCATTCACACCAAGATGACATTTTTTGAAGTCCTATGTTTAGATTGAAAATATTTTATTAAAGGAAACAGCCTCATGTAATGTAATTATGAGAATGGAAAGTTAAATAAAAAAATATTTTAACCTCTATATTAACACCAAGCTGTTTCCTCTGATGTATTCCATTTGAGTCACATTGAGGATGCACACTTTCCACTTCATTTGAGCAATTAAAAGGTTGGTCGCTTTGCATTTTGAGGGCATTTATGGAAGAGAGATATGTTTGCACTTCAGCAGCAACTCTTTCTTGGACCTTCGCTTCAAATTCCTCGGTTAGTATTGCTTTCAATGCCTCCAATTCCTCCATAGAACACCCACTTTTAGCACCCCTTTTCGTTGCTTTCCTAAACTCTTGGGTGTGGCCAACACCAACCCCATATCTCCCAAGACCTTTCACAAATCCACGATGGTCCTTCTTTCCCAATGCCTTTGTTAAGGCATCAACACCAAGGTCTTGATCCGGAGCCTTTCCTAACTCTTTTTTTGTTGCTTCTTTTTTCCAAATATTCCATCTATTTTACAATGCATATAATTAGGAAAAGAAACAATGAATAGAATATAAAGCATAACCTTCTGAAACTAAAGTTCATATCTATAATTTCCACTATTTACTACTAGATTAACCACTTGAGCAGTCTCGGGTTTCTTTGGGTCTACTTCCCACGTTCCATTCTTTGTTTTCTTTTGATGAGCTAGACACCACTCCCTTGCAGGAGTTGCTAGCCTTTCATGGACCCCAGCACTACCATCCACACTTCCTCCTTCGGTTTGAGCTGGAAGTCTGCTGTCCTTAATTAATCCGTTCTTGCCTTTTTCGCCCATAGCTTTTATTGGCCTAATGTATGCCGATGGATATTATGTGGAGCAATTTTCTTTGCATTTTCACTTCTTTTCTACATTAAGTACAATCATAACACAATTTTGAGAGTGAGTGCATTTCCAAAGTTATAGCACAATTCAAGCAAATGATTTTCTTTCATAAAAGATTATACTAGTAGGCAGTAGCATACAAAAGTAGCACAAATTAAATGAAGAACAAAACATATCAGAAACAGATTAAATTTCAGTTCTGAATTTTTGTTCTGAAGTTTTAGTTCTAATTTCATTTTTGTTTTCAGTTCTAAAATTACAGTTCTGGTTTCAGTTATGAATTTCAGTTCTACCCCATCTTGGTAGGCATTTTGACATCAATCACCATACATCCAATTTCAATTCGTTTCTAAAAACATAATGATAATGAATGTTAGTACACGCACACTTCGACATATTGATAAATTTCAAGAGACAAGCTAGACATTGACTTTTTCATACTAAAAGGCTTCAAATGCTATCATCCTCAAACTTACGACATGCTATCATCCTCAAGTGCATTCTTAGCTTTCTGTGGGACTTTTCGTTCCCTAGTTGGTGTATTTATGTATGTGTCTATTGGAGTATGTTCAAGTTTGATACCTTTTAGTATGCAAAAAGTAACGCAAAATGCTGTATTGTTTGGTAGATTAACAATACTTGTGCTGTACAATAGCTACACTATATCCATATCAGATTGTAGTTGCTTTTTTTGACAATTAAGGAATCATAGCCTGATGTACGCAGAGGCTATTGCTTCAGGAATAATTAAGTTATGTTGTTTTGTAGGGGCCCCAGATTTTAGGGTCCCAAATTTTTTTTCGCCTTCCCCAAACCGTCCATAGGTCGAGTTAGACCTAAAAAATTGGCTTAAGGAAAGGTGAAATGGACTTTTTTAGAAGTATTTTGCAAAAAAACAGGAGCGCAGGAATTTCAGTCGCGCTAGCGTGGTAGCGTGACAGAGTTTGTCACGCTGGCTGTGCAGTGCTACAAAGTTTGTCACGCTGCAAGTGTAGAGCGGCAAGCTTTGTGACGCTGCGACATTAGCGTGACAAAGTCTGTCGCGCTACGCTATTTTGGTGTTTTTTTTTGTTTTTTTTTAATTATCTTTTTTCGAGTGAGATAATAATATACGAAGACGGACGATGCTAGTAAGGAGTCGCCAATGAGTTTTAGGAACTAAACGCATAAACCGTGTATTTAGACTATATACGAATGGGACTCGAATAAGGGACGTTTGTCTAAATTGTACGGAAATCCTCTCCGATCCCATAGGGATGACTCTAAGTTGTGGTCGAGCGAACCAAAGATTGGACTCGGGGGAGAAGGTACTAACATGACGGAGTGCGTCGGGTTAGCCCATAGGCGGCCATTTCTAGTTTCCTCTTAACCATACAGAAATTACATTTAGAATCCCACAAAATATCAATTTACAAAATTCACAAAAAAAAAGCATTAAATTGTTAGTGATAACACAAAAAACTAATTAATTTAACTCAAACCGTTATTAAAATTCATTTAGGGAGCCTAACATGATTAGATTTGTCCGATAGAATTATCTTGATTAAGCGTTGCAAACAATCAATTTATGTCCTTTAACAATAATAATGTGATAAAGCAGTAAATAAATAGTGAAACAACAACTTAAAAGTCCATAAACATGATTTTTAGGGCTCTCAGGAAACGTACCACTTCTCCTTAAAAGATTGTCTTCCTCGAGTATTAATTTGGGCGGAGTTTCGAATTATTGTTTCGATATTATTAAAATTTGTAGCCACTTTTTAGTAAAATAAATAGCAAATAAAATAATAAATAATTATTATAAAAAAATAAGGTTGTTAAAAGCAATAATCGGATTATTTAAGTATGAGGGAGAAAGTGAGTTAAAAAAATGTGTCGAGAAATGAAGGAAATGAAGGTTTTTCTAACAGCGTGGGAACCCTAATCGCGCTGGGCTGCTAGCGTGGTAAGCCGAATCGCGCTGGCCCAGTAGCGCGGGGAACCCTACAACGCTACTAGGGTAGCGCTGTTAACTTAGTCACGCTGAGCTGCCAGCGTGACTAAATTAACCGCACTACGTTTTTTTCGAAAGATCTTTATTTATTTATTTATTTATTTATTATTATTATTATTATCATTTTATTTTATTCATTTATTTAAAATAATAAAAGAGGCATTGGGATAAAAAGGTCTGTTAAATAAGAATGAAAATTTTATAATATCCGAGATTTATTTTTAAGCCCAAGTATACTCGATTATCCAATATTCTAGAGAAATGGGTTTTTTAATCATCATGTAGAGTCCTGCCGCGGGACAGGGGACTAAATTAGGTGTCTACAGTTAGCCCCCACTTTGATTGAGTCTGAGTAAGACGACAATCAAAGTATCCTCGAATCGTTTTCCGAGGCTTTCATATCCAGAGCCATGAGCTCCTCATTAACCAATGGGCGTAGCAAATTTTAGAAAGCAATGGCTCTCGAAAATGAAATCGAAAATAGATTTTAATAGATTCGTTTATTTGTCAAAATATTTAACACTTACCAAATAAATTAGTATTTTGAATAAATTTGCTTTTTACTGGAATTTTTAGAAAAAGGTAATAAATTTGCTTATTTATTACTATTTCGAGGAAATTCGCTTAAAGATGTAATAAATTCGTTCATTTATTACTGTTTTGAGTAAATTCGCTTATTATTATTGAAAAAACGTAATAAATTCGCTTATTTATTACTATTTTGAGTAAATTTGCTTATTTATTGAAATTATTGAAAAAATGTAATAAATTCATTTATTTATTATTATTTGGAGTAAATTCGCTTATTTACTGACATTATTGAAAAAAAATGTAATAAATTCACTTATTTATTACTATTTTGAGTAAATTCGCTTATTTATTGAAATTATTGAAAAAAATGTAATATATTCGTTTATTTATTATTATTTGGAGTAAATTCTCTTATTTACTGAAATTATTGAAAAAATGTAATAAATTCACTTATTTATTACTATTTTGAGTAAATTCGCTTATTTACCGAAAATATTGAAAAAATGTAATAAATTCGTTTATTTATTACTATTTGGAGTAAATTCCCTTATTTACTGATATTATTGAAAAAATGTAATAAATTCGCTTATTTATTACTATTTTGAGTAAATTCGCTTATTTACCGAAAATATTGACAAAAGCTCACAAGGTGGTCATGAGATAACACCTTATCCTAATGTAATCCACTTTTGGAACATTTGGAATAAAGCATGAGAAAAAGATCATCATCAAAAATCAAGTCCAAAGCAAAACAAATACAGCAAAACTCAACGAACTGCTCCAGCCGTGTAGCGTTGTTGCAGCAACCACGTTGAAGAGGTAGCGCGGCAAGTCCTGCGGCGCTGAGCCTATCAGCGCGAATCCTTCACTCACGCCCTTAGGTCAGCGTGCTACTATTTGCTGTGTTGTGTTGTGGTTGTTGCTTGATTTACAAATGTTGATGTTGAAATTATGCTGTGCAGGTGGCGAGGTTGATTTATTAGCGCTTGGGGCGTAGCGCTTCTAGTGTAACCGCGCTGAGCAGGTAGCGTGTTCTACCAAACAACGCTAAAGCTACAGCGCTGGTCCTTCCAACGTGCTGTGAGTTTTTTTTTTATTTTTTTTTTTTTTTTCAAGCTTACTTTTGAGAACTATGGGATAAATTTGTGCTTACATTAGAGGATTGATTGCTATAATTTATTTAATTTTTAGTCATAAGGATGTTAAGCTTGTGACAATTTATATTTGCTCTTGGTTTTATCAAACATGTGTGTTTTTGGCAAATGATTGTCCTAATGATGTTAAAATGAAGTATAATGCTCCATGAATCATTTGAGAATTGTTCTTATTACTCATGTCATGACCCATGTATTTTGACGTTTTAAAGAGTAGTAGGCTCTTAATTAGAGAGTGTAGTTGATTAGTCTTAATCAAAACTAGAAAAAAAACTTCTTGAATAGTTTTAATTATAAGGGCAATGAGCTCTTAATTAATAATCAAAAGTGAAAAAAAAAATGCTCTTGATTTTANAAAAATGCTCTTGATTATTTTATTTACAAGAGTAATGGGTTCTAGAAAAAAAATGCTCTTGATTAAATTATTTTATTTATAATCAAAAGTGAAAATAATGCTCTTAATTTAATAACGAAAAGTAATGGACTCTTAATTAATAATCAAAAGCGAAGAAAATGTTCTTGATTAATTTTTATAAGAGTAACGTGCTCTTAATTTAATTAGTGATCAAAAGTGAAAATGCTCTTGAAAAATTTTACTTTATTTATAAGAGTAGCGTGCTCTTAATTTAATAAAGAAGCGCAATGGACTCTTAAATTAATAATCATTAGTGAGAAAAAAATGCTCTTGATTAATTTATTTTATTTATAAGAGTAACGTGCTCTTAATTTAATAAAGGAGAGCAATGGACTCTTAGTAAAAGATTCTCTTGCTAAGTTAATAAGCTATCCTAGTTTGTGGATTACAGCAATGTCTTCCCCTAGAAACGAGCAAGATGGAGGGGGGAGAGAGGGAAGAACGGATACCCGTAAGCGTCGTGCTAAAAACCATTCAAAGAGTAAGAATCGAGTACCACACCCTGCATGGAGCCCCCACTTGAGTCGGATAGTCGTGTCTTGAAACTTGATCCTGACCATCATATATCTTCTCGAGCATCAAGAGGAATTGTAAGTAATATTTTTTTTTGGTTTTCTCATTATTTTACGAATTTTAGATGATATATGTAAGTGAAATGTTATAGGTTGATGATGAATTACGACGATATGATTCCGGGAAGATGCTTGGTAAAATTTATAATACTCTTGATGCAAATACCAAAGAGTTGATTAAGGTGAGTGGTTTTCAAGATTTCTTAGAATCTTATATAGAGAAAGAGAGATGTAAGATGTCTACTTGTTTAGTTAGGGGAATGATGGAATGGTTTTGGGATACAACTAACACCTTTCATTTCCCATGGGGAGAGATGGCTATAACTCCTTTCGATTATGGGATGATTACTGGATTACCCTTGGCGGGTATGAATATCATCCCTAATGAAGGAATGACAGGAAAAGAGCCAATGATAGGTGATTTACTTGGGCCATTCTACACTCGATTAAAATTTTATGAGAGAGTTTTCCCTTGGAGTGAATTGTCGGATGCTTTAGCCAATGAAGACATTATGGCAGAAACCACTTCCCTTCAAAGAGCTAGGATCTTCCTTTTATATTTGATTGGTAGTACCTTTTTAACAGACAAAGGGCAACGAGTGGCTTTTTCTCTTATCCCGTTGTTGTCAGATTTGAAAGGAATCAAAGATTATTGCTGGGGGAAAGCGGGTTATGTGCATTTAATATCTGAAATGCGTAAGACATCCCGAGTCATGGATGACCCGCTAAAGAGAGAATATGTCCCAGCTTCCCTAGGAGGCATTCCTCGAGTTATTGAGGTTACAAATTCTTTTACAATGTGCTTATCCACTTTTTTTGCATCTTATTTTGCTTTTTTTTTTCTAACCTTTTCTTTTCAGGTGTGGTACTTTGAACATTTCCCAACTCTTGCCCCAATAAATGACCGACCTAAGAGATTCCTGGTGAGCCGCAGATGGGGAAGACGACTTAACATTCATCATAAGATAGATGTCATACGCCAATCGATTTATAACCTCCCTGAAGAGCAAGTAAGGACTCATTGTATATATACATTTATATATATTTTATAACTATAATAAATGATTTTTAATTTTCTTTCTGTTGCAGATTATCTTTCATCCATGGGATGGGATACAAGATATTAGCCCTGGAGTGCAGGTTTCACCACCTCTTGAGGAAGCTAGGATCCTTTTGAAAGGATGTAGGCAACTTGTTTGGTTTCTGGGAGAACGTGTTGTTCGACAAACTTATTCGCCTATTCCTTTAGCTCCCATGGATCCACATGTCTTCATGTTAGACTCGAGTAAGGTTCCCGCTATATCTCTATGGATGATTTCTGAGAGGACTCACAGCTCGGGAGTTAGTTTTTGCTGGTGTTAATTACAAAAATTGGGTTCAAGCTCGGCTACGTCCTTTTCCAACATTTTTTAGGGTATCTTACCTTTCCTTTCCCTTTTTCACGCATTTGCATTTTAAATATATGTTTATTTGTTTATATGTTTATATGTGCAAAGAATGATGATATTGAGGGTTGGCAAGTTCCTGAGCGAAGTATCAAATACATTGATGGTTTCGGGAATTTGATTGATGACACTGTGCCATTTGCTGAGGAAGAGGAAGAAGATGTTCCTTATATCCCTGAGAATGTCGACATGGTAAGCCTTGGGTTTATCCTTGTCTTTACTCGACTCTTATTATTATTACTGACATTTTTCATTGTTAATTAATTTTAAATGACTTGTTTTAATTGCAGGTGCCTAGGACAACTACAAACAAGGTCATCAAAATATTGAATGCGTTTCGTACTGCTTATAGGAAGACAAAACATGCTTTTGCTTGCTAGAGCGTCACCATGGCTAGGGTAGGTTTCCCTATGTGTTGCCCTTATTTCTAGTTTCGTGTCTTTATCACGTATGGGTAATTTTTATGCATTATTTTCTTTTGTAGGACGTTGTGCCACGTTATATAACACACGGGACATTTCGTCCTCCGGGTGGCCATTACAGGCGTCCCCCTTTTACGGAAGGTCCGACTAGTGGTCAACAAATGCGGCCTCTGATCCTTGATCATGAAAATAAAGCTCAAGAGCAGCCTAATAGAGACGAGGGAGGAAGTAGTCAGCAAGTCAACCTGCAGCAAGGATATTATCCTTATGCTGGCTATTATAACCATGGTCAAGGTGGCGGGTGGTCCCAAGCTCAAGAATGGGATTATTATGGTGGAGGCCAAGGGCCATATCCAAGAGTTCCTTATGAGATGGGGCGATTTTCGTCGTATGAACCACCAAGGATTAACACTCAAATGCAGCAGGAGGATCGAAGACATTCTACTGATTCTTATACTCCTCGCACTGGTGCCATGCATTATTTCTTTGACTATGGGCCACCACAGTAGCTTTTGGTGGCATGTAATTTGCTGACATTTGTATTCGTAGTTTAACTCAAACTTAATTTTCTGTTTGTTTTATCTCATTTTAGCCTTAATATTTTGTAATCATGGATTTATAAACATATGTAAGCCTTGGGCTTTTTATGCTAATTTTTGAGAACCAAGGGCTCTTATACTAGTTCATTTTATTTTTTTTGTAAAGTGTTGGAGGATTAATCCGACTTACTCCCGAAAAAATAATCACCAAAATTAGTTAGTAGGGAAAGGGGGGCATATCTCATTTTCCTTAAATAAATATGATTTGAAAAGTTAATTTTAAAGAAGTTCAAGAAATAAAATCGCCCAAAATAATTAAAGAATGGAAAGAATCTCGCAAATGGGCTGATTATGGAAGTTTTATGCAGCGCAGGAGGATTTGGGATGCTGCATTTGTAGCGCTATCAACATTTTCACGCTACACGCGTAGCGTGACTAGTGTTGCCATGCTGCTGTCGTAGCATTGTAAACCTTGTCACGCTGCCACGTCAGCGCGACTAAAACTGAAACGCTGCTTTATTTCTCATTATTTCCTAAAACGAATTTAAGGAAGTTGCCTAATGACCATCTTGGTTAAATATATAAACGAACAATTATACATTCATCAAACAAAATCCCTTACAAAAGTTTTCTTTGTTAGAGAGAAAAGTAGGAGATAAAGAATGTCTCAAAACTTCATTCGTGAGTTAAACCGTTGGATTTCTTCTTTGTCTGTAGAGGAACGCCTTGAATTCAATGCTTATCATCTAGATGCTTTGTTTTCTTTGAGGCAAGCTCGTATCAATTGGGATTTCCTTCATGCCGCCATTAATTTTTGAGATCCTTAATTCTATGTTTTTACCTTTGCCAACAATAAATTAACCCCCTTTCCAGAAGAATTTAGCGCGATTGTTGGTTTTCCAGTGGAAGCTCTTCCGGCTGTACCTAACCTTCAACAAGGGTTTGGTAAGGACTTTTCAGAGATTACTTGGACTAACTAAGTTCGAGACCAATGAAATTCTCAATGGCCAACACTGTGATCTTTTAATTATTGCAAGATTTTCCTCTCCTTCAGACAACTTAACAATACAAAGGTACAAAAGACGTGCTTTATGCTTATGTTTGCTATCAGGATATTTATTTGTTAATGATGGAGGAAATATGGGAAATGCTTCACTAATTGCAATTGTTGAGCAAATCGAAGGTGATCGTACTCCTATGCCTATGGTGATTGGTGAGACCATCATAGCATTGGACGCATGCAAAGCGGATCCATCATTGCACTTTTCGGGAAGCCCTTTATTGCTTCAGGTAATATTCTAACCTTGGGCTAAAATATTAATTAGAATAGATGAATTGTTATGAATTTATGAAAGGAAAGAAGATTTTTTGTAGTTGGAATCGTAGCGTCAGTAGTGAATTAGCGCTATCAGTCAGAGCATGACTAATTCTGTGACGCTACGAGTGTAGTGCAGTAGGATCTGTCGCGCTGACACTGTAGCGCTGTTTGTTTTGCAATGCTCAACTGTTAGCGTAGTAGAGTTTCCAGCGCTCCCGTTTATCTTCCATAATGTATATTTTTTTGTAATTTCAAACCACNTTTTCGTAATTTCAAACCATAATTATTCAATGCTATGTAACAATCTTGGATTGTCATTTATTTCCTTATTTAATTAATGCAGATTTGGCTTAGTGAGCGCCTTAAGACCATCGAACAACCCCTTAATGCCATGAAATACAACCTCAAATCATTTACTATGAGGAGGAATTTGTTCCCAAGGAAAACTCTAGCGGAGTGGATGTCACTTATGTCTCATGGAGGTCTTTCAATTAGATGGGTCATTCCATGGTGGTTTATCAAGGAGATGGTTGGAAGTCATGAGTCAACACCATATGTGCGCCTTCTTGGTTTGAGGAAAATTACTTATTTCTTTCGGACCCGTCTTTTGAGGCAATATGGTATGAAACAAAGTATTCCTAGCCTTGACACTAACCCCCCAACTTGCTTGGAACTTCGGGGCCCTGCCATTACCGCATGGACAAAGTATTGGGCCAATCGTCCACGATGGGCTTTTCCGAGGAATGGTTGTTCTACTCAACTATCACAAAGTTACAAGGATTGGATGCTTGCTAAGAGTAAAGAGGAGAGGGATAAGGCCCGGGGCCTTGAAGTTACTGAAAGGTCCAAAGGCCCACAGGTCTATAAGGCTCCAAAAAATAGGATTGCAATGGGAGAGGGAAAGAATGAGACTTCTTTAAAGAGAAAGAATGAAGCTGGATCTGTTATTTATAGGCTAGGTCCAAGAAATAAGAAAAATGCTCCTTCCTTACTTGGGGTGGAAATTGGACAACCAAAGTTAAATGAAAAGACCCAAAAAACTATAGAAGGTAAGGGGAAAAGAAAGATGGTATGGACTCGTAAAGAGAGCAAGCTCAAGCCTATGGAGGAGCAATTTGATGAAGGTTTCTCAAAAGAAGTGAATAATGAAGAAAAGCTCAAAGATAATCCTAATGGGATGGAGGAAGATCCGGAAGTAGTTGAAGACCCAAAGCATGCTCGTAAGGAAAAGGAAGAGTAGTGTTTGACTTTATTTATTTTATCATTTTCAATAAAGTGCATGTGCACTACTAGCGTAGACTTTAAAGTAGTCCCTTTTGTTTTGATGATTTCAATTATGCAACTCTTAAAACATTAATGAAGGACAATATTATTTTTTATTTTTCATGCAAACAAAATTTAGTTATTTACATTAGCAGTTATTGATAATTCATCCAATAAAAACTAATTATGTATTTAAATGGGCCGAACTTAGAATAAGTTACCTACGTATCCAAAAGGAATCAGGCCGTGCGTAGTTCTAATTATTGTATATACTTTATCGAAAAGACTTGAATGAGCCTTTTATCGAACCTTCGTGGGTCCTTAAAATCATGTGAAACCTTTAAATGAGGTCTTTCATAATTCAATAGTTTAATCAAACATAGATATTCACTGAAACCATTGAAATGTAACATGCATTCAGCGCAGTTGAAATTCTAACGCTGGGGGTTGTAGCGCTACAGAACAAATAACACTGCACGGTACACCGTGGTTACTCTTGTCGCGCTGACATGGCAACGCAGTTAGAATTGTTACGCTGCAAGGTCAGCGTGGTTGAATTTTTAGCGCTGCCCCTTTCTTATTTATTTAATTACTTTTATTATATATAGCTTTTGGTTTTGTATAGAATGGGTTACGATGCTTTTCCTTTTCTCGATTTGCCCATTTTACATAATAATATGAGCCAAATTGGGCCCATATGTTGTAGGACTTAGTGTGAGTCCATGATTGTCTTGCAATTTTAAGCGTAAAACTTCTTCAATTGGTCCAAATTAGTTAATTGAGTAAATTCAGGCCCATCTATGTCAATTAGCTTTACCGCACCGCCTGATAGGATTTTCTTAACAATATACGACCCCGTCCAATTAGGTCGGAATTTCCCTCTTAGATCGGTGGGTGGGGCTC
Organism: Suaeda aralocaspica; assembly: GCA_016808085.1. Lineage (NCBI taxonomy): Eukaryota > Viridiplantae > Streptophyta > Magnoliopsida > Caryophyllales > Amaranthaceae > Suaeda > Suaeda aralocaspica. Next base: position 638,307 of record PYUH01004024.1, read on the forward strand.
GTACCTCTTTTAGAACTAAATCTCCTTCATTAATGTTTGTTGGCTTAACTCTTTTATTAAAATGTTTTGCAATCCGTCATTGATATCTTTGTACGTGATGCAAAGCTTTTAATCTTCGTTCATCTAAGAGAATAAGTTCTTCATACCTTGCCCGAACCCATTCAGCTTCAGGTATTTCACTTTCTAGGACTATGCGAAGAGAGGGTATTTCCAACTCAACAGGTTGAACTGCTTCCATACCATACACTAAGGAGTAAGGGGTGGCTCCTGTGGACGTTCGTATGGAAGTTCGATATCCCCATAGAGCAAAGTGAAGTTTATGAGGCCAATCTTTATAATGTTCGGCCATCTTTTTTATGATGACAACAACATTTTTGTTTGCAGCCTCTACTGCTCCATTCGTTTGGGGTCTATAAGGGGAAGAGTGCCTATGTTGTACTTTGTATCGTTGTAAGAGATCAATTACTTCTCCCTTAAAATGAGATCCATTGTCACTAATGAGTTCATGTGGGACTCCGTAACGACAGAAGATGTTTTGTTCAATGAATTTGGCCACATGTTTAGCGGTTATTTTGATATATGAGGCTGCCTCAACCCACTTTGTGAAGTAGTCAACGGCGACCAAAACGAACGTATGTCCTCCAACACCACTGGGCGTTATTTTCCCGACTATATCAATACCCCAAGTGGAGAATGGCCACGGTGAAGTATAATTGTGTAGCTCTACAGGAGGTAAATGTTGTAAGTTAGCAAATATTTGGCATTTAGGACATGTTTTTACATAGTTGCAGCAATCATCTTCCATTGTCGTCCAATAATATCCTAAGCGTGTTATCTTTTTTGCTAACATCTTACCATTCATGTGGGGACCGCAGACGCCATTATGGGTGTCTTCCATAAGTCGCTTGGCTCGTGTTTTGTCAACACATAGCAAATTAAGCCCTTTTGAGGTTCTTTTATACAATCTACCCTGAATTTCGATATATTGGGAAGATAATAATCTTATTTCCCTTTGAGTTCGAAGGCTTGAATTCCGTGGCAATTCTCCTTTTATTTTGTAATTGAGGACAACTTGATACCACGGAACTTCGTTCTCATCATCAAGGGCATCCTCAATAGCGTTACAATAGGCAGGTTCTTGCCTCCTTTCAACGCTTAAAGTTATCGATGCTAGGTTATGTGGGATATTTATCATTGATGATAATTTAGCAAGGGCGTCGGCGAATTGGTTATCATCCCTAGGGAGGTATTGGTATTGGATATCATCGAAGTTTTCAGTTATGGTGTCTAAGTGTGTTTGATAGAGTGCTAGGCTAGCACTTCTTACTTTCCACTTTCCAGACACATGATTTATGATGAGTGATGAGTCTCCAAATACTCTTAGTCTTTTAATCCCTAGACTTACTGCTGCCTCTAATCCAACAATGCATGCCTCGTATTTAGCTGCATTATTAGTGACTTCAAAGTCTAATTTGACTGATATTGGAACATGTGCACCATCTGGACTAACTAGAAGAACCCCTACTCCGCAGCCCTTTTGGTTAGAAGCGCCGTCAAAGTAGAGGGCCCAACTATCGTCTTCAGTCACTAAGACGTCTTCATCCAGGAAGTTATATGCTTCTGTCTTTTCCTCGTTAGGAGGGAACTTAGCCAAGAAATCTGACACTGCTCGTCCTTTAATTTTTTTTGAAGGGACAAATTGAAGGTCAAATTCGGCCAACATAACAAGCCACTTCAAGAGGCGACCATTTAGTGCTGGCTTGTTAAAAAGTTATTTTAATGGGTCCAAATGGGACACAACATGGACAGAATGGCAAAGCAAGTAATGCCTAAGCTTTTTAGATGCCCATACCAAGGCCAAGCAAGTTTTCTCCAGTTGTGAATATCGAGTTTCATACTGGATAAACTTTTTACTTAAGTAATATATGGCCTTTTCTTCTCCATTTATTTCTTGCGCGAGCATGGCTCCGACAGCAGTTTCAGTGATAGTTAAATATAGTCTTAGAGGGACTCCAGGTATTGGTGGTACAAGTATCGGAGGCTTGAGAAGATATTCTTTTATTTTTTCTAAAGCCTCTTGACATTTGTCATCCCATTCCACCTTTTCTTCCTTCTTCAATTTCTTGAAGATGGGCTCACAAACCATAGTTAATTTTGATATGAATCGACTAATATATTGGAGCCTACCTAAGAATCCTCGGATTTGTTTTTCATTTTTAGGGGAAGGCATGTCTAGTATAGCTTTGATTTTAGATGGATCAATTTCTATACCCCGCGTGCTAACTACGTATCCAAGCAACTTTCCAGATGTTACTCCGAAGGCGCATTTTTGCGGATTCAGCCTCATATTATATTTTCTTAGTATAGTAAAGAATTTCCTTAGGGAAAGAATGTGCCCTTGTCGGTTTTTTGATTTTACAATCATGTCATCTACATAGACCTCTACTTCCTTATGCATCATATCATGAAGCAATGTAGTAGCAGTCCTTTGATAGGTTGCTCCAGCGTTTTTAAGTCCAAAAGGCATTACTTTGTAACAGAAAGTTCCCCATTCGGTAATGAATGTGGTTTTTTCCATGTCTTCCGCAGCCATTTGTACTTGGTTGTAACCTGCATAGCCATCCATGAACGAAAGTAGTTCATGGTTAGCCGTGTTGTTTACGAGGAGATCAATGTGTGGTAGTGGAAAATCATCTTTAGGACTAGCTTTGTTTAACCCGAAAATCTACACACATTTTCACACGTCCTTCTTTTTTCGGAACTGGAACAACATTTGCTACCCATTCTGGGTATTTTGAAACACGTATGAAACCATCATCTAATTGTTTGATAATTTCCTCTTTGATTTTGAGGGCAACGTCAGGTTTCATACGTCTTAACTTGTGTTTGACGGGTTTAATTGTTGGATTGAGCGGAATTTTGTGTTCCGCAATTTCACGATCTATGCCGGGCATATCTTTGTAGGACCAAGAAAAAACATCGCTAAATTCTTTGAGCGTGTTTATTAAGTCTCTGCGCTCTTGTAAATTAAGAGTTAAGCCAATTTTTAGTTCTTTTATATCTTGTTCATTACCGATATTAATGGATTCAGTTTTTTCTATTACAGGCGTGCGATTTTCAAATTCTTCCATGAACTTTATTATCGCAACTGGTTCATCATTAGTTTTCAGCTGAATTAATTATTGCAAGACAATTATAAGGGGAGTGGGGAGAAGAGCGTGAATAAGCAATAGTTGCGTAATTATTGAAATCATCAAGGAGTACATCAAAGAGGGACTCAATTCCCTTAGAGCTTAAATCTAAATTACGAACGGGAGGAATCGAAGGAGCAGATATAGCTAGATTTCCTACGACACTAATATGGTCTTTGGATTCGGACTCAAAATCAGACTCAAACTCAAACTCAGACTCAGAATCTTAGAAAATTTGTCCCTCCCCGGTTGAGATAGTAATTTTGGCCCCTTTTGTGTTGATCCACTTCAAGGTCTTTCTCCATCCGCGCTCGACGTTCTCTGCATGGGAAATGAGTAAAGCGGGGTTGAACTTTTCATCTTGCGTAGCCTTCTGAATTACTGCAACTTCGTCTCTCAATGGGTTCCGTTCCAGTCCAAATAACAGACCAAGGGCCCATTTGTCTAAATACTCTGGTTTGGAGTATTTGGTGGGAAGAGAGTATTGTGCTCTCTCTTCTAGAAAGTAGCAATCATGAAATATTTCAAATCCAAGAATTTGTTTCTCGTTTTGAACCAAGGGATCAGGGAAGCCATAATAGGGGTAATTATCCCCTTCCTTTATAAACTGCCCGTTTAGAGTGAGCTGATAGGAAGGGATAGAGGTAGTAATTCCCCTTTTGGCGTTGGCCTTTCGAGTCACTTCTTCAACCATGTATCTTTTTAATTCCACTTCTGTCGGTTCATACCCCAAACCGAAGAGGTTAGGTGTGGCTTTGACTTTAGGGAGATGAGTGATCTCCCTTCCTCCTTTTGCTCCTAAAGGCATGCCAGGAAAATAACCATTTTTTTAACATAATAGCATTCACTATCACACTAGCATGGGGATCAAGTTGTAAGTCTTATGATTCAATGAGAGCGATTTCTTCGGGCATAAATCCCCACAAATCTCTCACATCTTGATCATGGGATAATTTTAGCAGGGATTGATCCTCCATGGCTACTATGATTGGAGAAGCATTAATGGTTATANTATGGGCACGCCTTCATGTATGAGCTTGACCTTTTGATGGAGCGATGAAGGCACCGCACCAAGCATGTGGAGCCATGGGCGTCCTAGAAGCAAATCGAAGGATGATTTTACATCGATGAAATGAAATTCAACTTTCTTCCTTATTCCACCGGTGGACATATCAAGAATTATGACTCCTAAGACCTCTCGTCTCGTGTTATCATAAGCTCTTACTCCTTGCAGTGATGGGGAAAATGCTTCTTTTTCTATGCCAAGATGCTTGGCAGTTCTTAAGGGCAGACATTGACCGCAGATCCATAATCGACTAATGTCAAGGGGACATTTTTATTCAATATCCCAGCAGTTAGGTAAAGGGCCTTGTTATGAGTAGTACCTTCCGGGGGGGAGATCCTCTTTAGAAAATTCAATCATTTTCTTTGGTCCAGTTGACAAGAGACTTACTAGATTTTCAGGGGTAGTGTCAGGAGAAACATTTAATGCATTAAGTCCGTTCAGTACAGCTACCCTATGATCACGAGAAGAAGCTAATAATTGCCAAATGGTTACGTCGGCTTTAGTCTTTTGCATTTGCTTAATGAGAGGATTATCATTGCTCTCACTAGAATTTTGGGCTTGTGATGAGCCAGTATTTGTTTGGACTGGAATTGAGTCTTTGTTGACTTGGACCTGAGATGGGCCTTTGTCATTATCAGGTTGATAAGCTCGTCCGGAACGAGTAAGATGCTAAACATTAGACACAACTTCTGTAGGATCTTGATACCAATCATTTTTTATAATTTCTGGATTAAGCCCGAGAGTTGTGTTGGCACTGAGGTTGGTGATATAAGTATCCTCAACATTATCGTCCCATATGCCACATACATGATCGTGTAAGCCTAATACTTCCTCCATTGCATTATCATTATTGGAAGTGATAAATTTAGAAGGATCAAAATTATCGCTAACACAATCAATGGCCAGAATAGATGATCCACCAAAAGGATTGGTGATATTATTCGGCTTGGGAGGTAAAGGTAAACGCCGGTCTTCAACCATGTCTTGAATGACATGTTTGAGGACCCAACATTGTTCAGTATCATGCCCTTTTCCTCTAAGGTATTTGCACCATGAATTAGCATTCCATTTTGGGCTTCTCTTGTCCTCTGGTGGGTCAGGAGTTGGCCCAATTGGATGTAAAGCATTTTGGCTTTGAAGTCTGTCAAGAGCTTGAGAATAAGTCATGCTGATAGGAGTGAATCTTCTATCTTGAGGCCATCTCTTTATTTTTGATGGACTTGAACGAGAAGCTTCTAAAGCATTGACTTCATTATTTTTGGAAGATTCACCTTTTTTATAGGTGTAGTTCCCCTTATAAGCCTGGGGCTTCGACTGTTTTTTCAATAAATCGTTCTCAATTTTGATCCCGACATCATACACTCGTTTGAAAGAGTCGATGCCTTGATATTTGAGATGTACTTGATAAGGCTTGGACAGGTTGTCTACAAACCTTTCTACTAATTCAGCATCGGATGGTTTTTGGACCAAGTGGGTCATCTTTTCCCTATAACGAGTGAAGAAGGTAGTGAACCCTTCATCAGCTCCTTGTTTTAACACTTCGAGTTTTCGGAGTGTGACTTGGAATTCCATGTTATCTTTGTATTGATCAATGAATTCCTTAGTAACAGTAACCCAAGTTGAAACCCGATCTATGCTAAGAGAGTAGAACTAATTCTGTGGAATGGGTTCTAAAGAAAGAGGGAAGATCACTGGATAGAATATAGGATCAACCTTTTTCNAGGATCAACCTTTTTGATGGTCATGGACCCAATAAAGCTCTTAAGGTGATTGACTGGATTACCAGTCACCTTGAACTTTGGAAGAGTAGAAGGATCGAACTTCTCAGGTAGAACAACCTCGGTGTTAGGGATGTTGGCAGCCTCAAATTGATATGATTTGCCACCCATTAAAGAACGATGAATGAGATTTTCAATCTCTTTCTTTTTCCTCCTTTCCTCCTCTTTCCTTTTGGCTTCCATTTCAGCCAAATGTTTCTTTTCAGCAGCACGTTCAGCTTCAATTTCAGCAAGGCGTATTTTTTCTACTTCTCGTTCAGCCTCCATCTTATTAAGACGCATCATGAGAGCATTCAATGTAGCATTCATATTTTCTTCTTCACTCATACTTGGACTTGGAGAGGACGGAACGGAACTTGAGGAACAAATTGGAGAATTTAGAGTAATAAACCCGAAATCTTCACAAATATCCTCTAAGGAATTTGAGATGAATGATGATTGTTCGTCACTACCTAACCTTTGTAAACGCTGATCTGATCGCGACACCAAGCAGTTGAACCAGCCCTTTACGAAAAAATTTCAAGCCATTCAGAAAAGTATTTATTTCCATTTTTCGAAAAAGAAATAATTAAGTAGTGTTAACAATGATTAATTTAATACTAAGAGCGTTTGTAAGCTTAGCTAAAGATGACATTCTAATTTAAAGAATATAATTAATAAAGGTTTTTTGACCTTTTTTAGTTTAACTCAAACAAAACCAGTATTAAGTTAATTATTGTTAATGCTTATGAGGATTAAAAGATCATAGGCGAAAATTTTTGTTTTATTTTTTTACAAAAAAACGAAAGAATTTCATTCATTAAGGAAAATGAGATTGTTAGCTCCACCTAGAATTCGAAAATAAACTAATTAAATTCTACAAAAAAGGATTGAATTAGTATATCCTCAAATTATTCAAATTATGTCAACAATCTTAACAAATAAATGTTTGAAATGATTGATACCATTTAAATTTCTTGGTGAATAATGGAAGTATCAAGTTAGTCTTAAAAAAAAGATTTTATTACTAACATATGTTATTGACAATCCTTTTATTTAATGATTTTCGAAAATAAATTCTAAATAGACAACATTAATAGTATTCTATATAAGAATAGATTAATGCTAACGAAGTCTTTGTAAGGAAATGATTTTAGTGAATCATTTAATTTGAAGCAGGTTAATAAAATCTTTTAATAAATAAATGCAAAATTCTAAAGTCTCCTAAACAATATGAAGAATAAAATAACAACATAAAGGAAAGTAAAAAAAGAAACGAAATCACGAAAAAAAAAGGAAACAAAATCATAAAAAAAGGAAACAGGATCATGAAAAAAAAGAAAAGAATAAAAAATCGAAATACAAGCAATGAGGTTCCCTAAACCAAGGTTTTATGTCCTAAAGGTCAATCCAAAGTGTCCTACATCTAAGGAGTGTGCTCCATCACTTTGCGGTGTGATAACCGTTAGATATGGAGTGTCTCTCCTCCAAGTACCATGGGCAACTTGGAATCAATGTAGTTGGGATTAGGTTGCGTTTTGCCCANGTTGCGTTTTGCTCGGTTGCTTAGAGACCATGGGCCCCACCAAGTCAACGGTTCCTTCCCGAAATGTAATGTTATTATGGTGATCCTAAGGCATGTTTCAAACACATGGAAGCCAAGTGTTTGTCACATGTATGCAATATGTCTAAAAAAATGCAATTTGCTCTAAATATAATAAGTGTATGATTAAGAGAAAATTTTCAAGTCTCGCCCTCTTTTACTCCCCAGTGGAGTCGCCACTATAGGGGCCCCGGATTTTAGGGTCCCAATTTTTTGTCGCCTTCCCCAAACCGTCCATAGGTCGAGTTAGACCTAAAAAATTGGCTTAAGGAAAGGTGAAATGGACTTTTTTAGAAGTATTTTGCAAAAAAAACAGGAGCGTAGGAATTTCAGTCGCGCTAGCGTGGTAGCGTGACAGAGTTTGTCACGCTGGCTGTGCAGCACTACAAAGTTTGTCACGCTGCAGTTGTAGCGCGGCAAGTCTGTCGCGCTACGCTATTTTGGTGTTTTTTTTAATTATCTTTTTTCGAGTGAGATAATAATATACGAATACGGACGATGCTAGTAAGGAGTCGCCAATGAGTTTTAGGAACTAAACTCATAAACCGTGTATTTAGACTAAATACGAATGGGACTCGAATAAGGGACGTTTGTCTAAATTGTACGGAAATCCTCTCCGATCCCATGGGGATGACTCCAAGTTGTGGTCGAGCGAACCAAAGATTGGACACGGGGGCGAAGGTACTAACATGACGGAGTGCGTCGGGTTAGCCCATAGGCAGCCATTACTAGTTTCCTCTTAACCATACAGAAATTACATTTAGAATCCCACAAAATATCAATTTACAAAATTCACAAAAAAAAGCATTAAATTGTTAGTGATAACACAAAAAACTAATTAATTTAACTCAAACCATTATTAAAATCGATTTAGGGAGCCTAACATGAATAGATTTGTCCGAATGAATTATCTTGATTAAGCGTTGCAAGCAACCAATTTAAGTCCTTTAACAATAAAAACGTGATAAAGCAGTAAATAAATAGTGAAACAACAACTTAAAATTCCATAAAAATGATTTTTAGGGCTCTCAGGAAACGTACCACTTCTCCTTTGAAGATTGTCTTCGTCGAGTATTAATTTGGGGGGAGCTTCGAATTATTGTTTCGATATTATTAAAATTTGTAGCCACTTTTAAGTAAAATAAATAGCAAATAAAATAATAAATAATTATTATAAAAAAATAAGGTTGTTAAAAGCAATAATCGGATTATTTAAGTATGAGGGAGAAAGTGAGTTAAAAAAATGTGTCGCGAAATGAAGGAAATGAAGGTTTTTATAACAGCGTAGGAACCCTAATCGCGCTGGGCTACTAGCGTGGTAAGCCGAATCGCGCTGGCCCAGTAGCGTAGGGAACCCTACAACGCTACTAGGGTAGCGCTGTTAACTTAGTCACGTTGAGCTGTCAGCGTGACTAAATTAACCACGCTACGTTTTTTTTGAAAGATCTTATTTATTTATTTATTATTATTATTATTATTATTATCATTTTATTTTATTCATTTATTTAAAATAATATAAGAGGCATTGGGATAAAAAGGTCTGTTAAATAAGAATGGAAATTTTATAATATCCGAGACTTATTTTTAAGCCCAAGTATACTCGATTATCCAATCTTCTAGAAAAATGAGTTTTTTAATCATCATAGAGTCCTGCCGCGGGACAGGGGACTAAATTAGGTTTCTACATGTTTATATTATCCATGACACTATCAACTATGTGAATTTCATTTTTTCTACTTAATTATATATCAGAAAACAGATGACCAAGGAGAAAAGAAGGGAAAGCATGTTGGCAGGAAGAGGGGACAGAAATGAATACAAATTAGAGAGCTACTGTAAAACAAAATACAGTATGTCTGTTTCTCTAGATTGAAGGAATTAAACAGAAGAAGCTAACTGAAATTAATTATATGAGGATGAAGTTGTAATGATTTCATACGATTAAATAGAGAAAGTACCAAAGCCAACACGTTAATCGCCTAAAAATAGAGGTACATAAGTAAATTGATAAGATGAAAAAATCAAGTCCAAATTAATCGCCTAAAAACAAAAGGAATTACTGAAATTACGTTTTATTAGTTGCCAATTCTAAAATTTCAATAGAGATTGATAAATTACAACGAACGATCCAACCGTTGAATTTGAAGCTGTATGTGTCCCCAACAAGACTCACCAAAGCTTCTTTTGGAAGCCAACAAGAAAAGTACAATATGGACTCACACAATAAGCAAAATTTTGGGCTTCATCCACTTATTATGTCGCTCCATATGTCTTATTTCACTCACCGATTTCTGACGGTTGCTTATCATATTAGGCACTTACGATCTTGTAGGTTAGGATTTTAGGAAAAGAAGGAAGTAAAGCTTCAACGGAGTCTGAATCTACACAGTAAGCCGCGCTATTAATAGGAATCTTTCCAGTGGAAACAGAAGAAGAAATAAAAGTGGTACACACTGAACAGGCCTACATCGATAGGCCTCTCCTTATTCATTCTATTAGGGAAAACCAATTCAGTTATTACCTCCTCCACCATATGAATGATAAAAACATAACAACTAAGAGTGGGCCTTGCCTTTCATCTACCAGCTACCAGGAAAAAAAAGACTAAGGCAAGAGAAAGCAACCGCCCCTTGACCTAACAAAGACACTTACCAACCTAAGCTAACCTAATATCGATTAGAACAGAAAAAGTAAAGACGCATACTTACATTCCAAGATCTGACTCGCTGCCCGAACTTCTTTTTTATGCTAGCAAAGGTGAGTAATAAACATAGTCTTGGAAGACTAATTGAGAATGGAACCATCGACGAAGATATCGAGTCAGCCCCGAGTCAGGGATAATCAGGGGCGGATCCAGGAATTTAGACCAGATGTAGCACCGTGAAATCAACCAATGTTCGGATTAATCGAATTTTGTATCAATCAATTCGGGTAGAGAATAAAAATTTACGAATCAACCTACATTGAAGTTAACACAATGACTCTAATAAAAATTAAATTTTCTCTCTCTGAATTCTCATATTGCTAATCACATTAATCTTTATTACATCCCCTTCCTATATAGTCACATAGCACAACTCTGCAAATGTAAGTCAATTCTCAATTCACAAGACTACGGTCTAATTCACATTAATCACATATTACTAATTTACAAAGAATTTATTCCTTCTTTGCCAGTTCGACCAAACACAAGTTACTAATTTACAAGCAATATGCAAATTAATGAGTCATTCCTAGTTATCGTCGGAGTTAATTATTCAAATGAGTGATATAAGTCATTCCTAGTCACTTGATCAAAAGCAAATGACCAAATGAGTCATTTCCCAGTCATTACTCATTTGATTGTTTTCAAATGAGTCATTTGATCATTCCCAGTTATAACTCCAGTTATAATATTGCCTATTAGAGTCATTACTCATTTGATCATTTGCTTTATTCGATAACTTAATTAAGACACCTTTATTTAATAATTTTATTACTCATTATAACTAGGAATGCACATTTTTTGTATTCCACCAACATCGCCTTTACTTAATTACTCATTTGTTTCATATTTCTAATTAAAAAAAGTTAGACAGAGCACAAAAACTGAAATGATGAAAAGGCAGAGGCTTAAAATGTAATGTGTTTAGGTCAAATGAGTAATGTGTCAGAACATTTTGAAGCAGGGCAATATTTGCATACAAACAAATTGCATAAAAATTACTCATTATGTGATATGAATATCAATGAGCAAAACTTCGAGGGTTTGATAGAAGGTGCAAAACAAGATGCAACCATGGGAGAGTTAGTGGCTTATGGAGACACGAGACTCTTGGGGTTGGCTAGGGTGAATTTTTACGTGTGCATGGTGACATGCACAAGTCTCCTCACGTAAAAATCAAGCAAGCACAATTAGTAGTTTAGGAGTGTTGAGCTATATGGGTTTTCTTCCCACTTCATTTGATAGGGTTTTACCATATGGTGTTTTGTGATTTTCTTATTTAGTTTATGAGTCATGGTTGATGGAATCAAACATGGGAAACACAAGATTGAAGGTTTCTTGAAATAAAGATCGAAGCTCAAAGGGTTTCTTGAAGTTCTTGAAAATGGAAGTCCATCAAAAATCAAAGGAAACTATAGCGGGTTATATAGCGGGATTTTTGAACGATTTTGAAGGTTTTGGGCAACGTTGTCAACGGTGTTTTCCGTGTTGTTTGACTTGGTCAACTTTAGTTAGTTAGTTGGAAATATTGTCCTTAGATTTGTTTCTCAAAATATCTAAGATTTAGGCTAGAAAATCAGATTACAAGTATATGGCGCAATATTGTATCCGGTTTCATAGAGATTATCTTGTTATCCTAATCTTAGTTTTTTATACCATAAATCTAGGGTAGTTAGGATTTGTTTAGGATATTCACATATTGTGTGATATGTTTAGCTATAAATAGGATGTAAAATACCATAATAAATGAGAGTTAGATTGATTGAAAAACACATTGTTTCCGGTTTATTGTTTCACGTAAGTAAACAGAAATTTGTGAGGATTCTTGTGAGAATTCAACGAGTGAGTGGTGCTTTGAGCTTTATCTCATGTGAGGATAGTTTTTAGGATTTGAGGGTGCTTGCTTTAATCAAATTCTATCAATTATTCGCCTTAGGACTTCGAATTTGTGGTGCGTTGCTTATCAAATTGTGGTCTAAGTTTATCTGTGTGAGTGTGCGTTTGTTTATAACAAAATTCACATCAACTTTTGGTGCTTTCGTTGAGAGATTCGTTCAATCTCAAGTGTTCATCATAATTCTCATGGCTCAAGAGGGTGGAGATGAAATCCACAAGGATTTACGAAGGGTTTGAGTTTGGCTCAAGCAAAAGAAATACGTATGCAAGGGGAGATTGACGAGTAAAGGCATCGTTTAGATGAAGTCTTAACCATCATGGCTTTCTACCAAGAAAACTCCTACTAAGTTCAACAAGGGGATGGTCATCATCAAGTTCAAGTGAGCAAGAAAGTGTGAGGAGTGTGCGTAAACCAAAAAAAAGGGATACTCATCAATTTCTAGTGACGATGAGGAACCTAGATCAAGGCACAAACGTAAGGGAAAGATGAGGGATGATGACCGAAATCTTAAACTTGAAACCTGAGTTTAATGGAGGTATGGATCCTGAAAAATTTTAGATTGGATTCGTAGAGTTGAGAGGATTTTTCGTTACAAAGAGTATGATGATCATAAGTCCTACAAATTAGCGGAGTTAAAACTCACTCTATGCAAGTCTATGGCTTGAGGGGTTACAAAGGAAAAGAAGGAAGGAAGGTAGGACGAAAATCTCTGCATGGTCTAAGTTAAAGAGGGAGATGAGGAGGAAACGTTTTGTTCCTCAAGATTCGAACAAAACAACTTCATTAAGATGCAAACTTGAAACAAGATAGAAAACACTGTTTGATGAATACATTGTGGAGTTCGAAAAAGTTATGGTTTGTGACTTAGAGGAGAGGAGGACCCACAGGTGGCTCGTTTTGTGGCTGGTCTAGATGACAACATAAGGGAGCGGTTGAATTACAACCTTATTGGACTTTGATGAAGTTTGTAGAGTGGGCTGCAAGGGTTTGAAAAAGAAGTAGCACGTAAGCCAAAACCATACTTCAAGACTTACGATCCTAAGGAAAAAACGTGATACCTTCCCTCAAAAATTAAACTTTGATAAGGTTACTAAACCACCCTTCATCAAGGATAAGAGCTCCACTTCAAAGCCCCAAAGTAGTGATCCAAGCATTATTTGTTTCAAGTGTAAAGGGCAAGGTCAAATTCAAAGAGATTGTCCTCATGCTAGGGTCAAAACAACTCGAAATGGGTAGATGAAGAAGAAAACCTTGAAGAAGAGGAGGGGTGTATGAGGATGAGGGAGAGGAAGATTATGCCAAATATGAAAATATGGAGGGAGAGAAACGGAGGAAGTTCAAAGCAACCAGAAACACAAGGCCAATCCTTGGTTTTGCGTAGGGTGTTGCAATCCCAAAGTACGCAACCTTTGGAGAGTCAAGAGACAAAATTTTTTCACAAGGTGTAATGTTCAAGGCAAGCTTTGTGATGTGATTATACATACTGGGAGTGCACAAATGTAGTCTCTACATTGTTGGTGGAAAAGCTCGCAATTCCTACAAAGGTACATCCTCAACCATACAAGGTACATTGGCTTAGTAACACAAGCGATGTTAAGGAAACAAACAAGCTTTGAATGCGTTTAAAATGGTAAATTGAGGATCAAGTACTTTGTGATGTTTGTCCTATGGATGCTGTCATATATTATTGGGTAGACCTGGCAATATGACCGTTTTGTGAAGTTAATGGGCGAACAAATGTCTATATTGTGCGCAAGAATCCTAATGAGAAATCGTTTGCATTATAAAACCCTTGATGACTTCAAGCCTAAGTTAAGCATGAGTAATTCTAAAGGTGTTTTGTAGTAGTGGTAGGGAAGGAGTTAGAAAGGGAGATGAAAACAAGCTCTATGTCTTATATGTTGTAGCCAAGGAGGTACAAGGTGAAGCCCCAAAAATTCCTAGGGTTTTCCTCCCCTGTTGAATGAATTTTCGGATGTATTTCCTAATGAGTTACCACCAGGGTACCACCATACGTGGAATTGAAAACATCAAATTGATATTATTCCTGGGTCTCAAATCCCCAAACAAGCCTGCATATAGATGTAATCCAGAAGAAACAAAGGAGATACAAAGGCAGATTGGGAATTAATGGAGAGGGGGTACGTAAGAGAGAGCATGAGTCCATGTGCTGTGCCTACATTGATAGTACCTAAGAAAGATGGAACTTGGAGAATGTGCATTGATTAAGGGCAGTTAACAATATAACCGTCAAGTATAGGTTTCCTATACCTAGATTGGACGATTATTAGATGAATTACATGGTCTCAATTGTTTTCAAAAATTGATTAAGAAGTGGCTATCATCAGATTCGAATGAAGGAAGGTGATGAGTGGGGAAAACAGGTTTTAAAACAAAGCTAGGGCTTATGCATGGTTAGTCATGCCTTTTGGTTTAACTAATGCACCTAGTACGTTTACTGAGGTGAGGAACGAGGTCTTAAAGCCATACATTGGTAAGTTTGTGGTGGTGTATTTAGATGATATCTTGTGTATAGTAAGAGTGTTAATGATCACTAAGTCATTTGAGGAGTGTGTGTTGAGACATTACGGGAACAAAAGCTTATGCTAAGCTCGAAAAAGTGTTATTTTATGGTTACCAAGTGTGACGTTTTAGGGTATATTTTGTCCAAAGATGGGGTTTCTGTGATCCATCCAAAGTAGAAGCTAAAATCATGGCCAACACCAAAAGGTGTGACAGAGGTACGTGCTTTCCATGGGTTAGCCTCGTTTTATAGGAGGTTTGTGAAGAATTTTTCATCTGTTGTTTCTCCTATGACCGAATGCCTTAAGAAGGATAAAAACAAAGTTTGAGTGACTAAGGGGGCACAAGAAGCTTTTGATTTGATTAAGAAGTTGCTTTGTAACACACCCATACTAGCTTACCAGATTTTTCTAAACCATTTGAAGTTGAGACGGATGCAAGTGGGGTAGGAATTGCTGTTCTAGTACAAGGGAAGAGGCCAATTGCGTATTTTAGTGAGAAATTGAATGGTGCTAAATTGAACTATTCTACGTATGACAAAGAATTCTATGCCATATTAGAGCTTTGGATCATTGGAGTCATTATTTAAGGCCTAATCACTTCATACACTCTGATCATTGGCTTTTGAAGCACATCAATGGGCAACAAAAATTGATCCAAGACATGCTAAATGGGTTGAATTTTGCAATCATTTCACTTCTCTTCAAAATACAAAACGGGGAAAGTCTAATGTTGTTGCTGATGCTTTGTCAAGAAGGTATACTTGCTTGGTGTTTTGAACTTCAAATTACTTGGTTTAGAGTTGATATATCCAGTTTTACGAGCAAGATGGAGACTTTGGACCAATATTGACGCAACTTTCAAAGGGTTCTCTGAGTTCCTATGTGTTACATGATGGGTTTTTGTCAAAGGCAATCTATTGTGCATACTCAGTGATCTATACGTGAATTATAGTAAGGGAGGCGCATGGAGGAGGCATGCTGGACATTTTGGATATACAAAGACACTAGCCATGTGCAAGAACATTTCTATTGGCCAAAGATGATTGTTGATGTTGAAGCTATAATTGCTCAATGTGCTACTTGTCAAAAGGCAAAGGCGGCCTTCCATCAAGGCTATTACACTCCATGCCAGTGCCAGAGGGACCTGGGAGGATGTTTCTATGGATTTCATTGTAGGGTTACCAAGGACAGCAAGAGGCAAGGATGCAATTATGGTAGTGGTTGATCGGTTTTCAAAGATGCTCATTTCACACCATGTCACAAGACCGACGATGCTATGAATGTGGCTGACTTGTATTTCGAGACAATAAGGTTAATGGGGTTCCGAAAAACTGTAAGTGACAGAGACACAAAGTTCATGAGCTACTTTTGGAAGTCACTTTGGAGATTGATAGGGGAGTTGGTACACAAGGATGCCAAGACAAAGGTTGATTACGTGCAGAAGCTTCACGCAGAATNCATTTGATCATTCCCAGTTATAACTCCAGTTATAATATTGCCTATTAGAGTCATTACTCATTTGATCATTTGCTTTATTCGATAACTTAATTAAGACACCTTTATTTAATAATTTTATTACTCATTATAACTAGGAATGCACATTTTTTGTATTCCACCAACATCGCCTTTACTTAATTACTCATTTGTTTCATATTTCTAATTAAAAAAAGTTAGACAGAGCACAAAAACTGAAATGATGAAAAGGCAGAGGCTTAAAATGTAATGTGTTTAGGTCAAATGAGTAATGTGTCAGAACATTTTGAAGCAGGGCAATATTTGCATACAAACAAATTGCATAAAAATTACTCATNAAACTCTTCTGAAGAAGAGGAGGATGATATGAATATCAATGAGCAAAACTTCGAGGGTTTGATAGAAGGTGCAAAACAAGATGCAACCATGGGAGAGTTAGTGACTTATGGAGACACGAGACTCTTGGGGTTGGCTAGGCTGAATTTTTACGTGTGCATGGTGACATGCACAAGTCTCCTCACGTAAAAATCAAGCAAGCACAATTAGTAGTTTAGGAGTGTTGAGCTATATGGGTTTTCTTCCCACTTCATTTGATAGGGTTTTACCATATGGTGTTTTGTGATTTTCTTATTTAGTTTATGAGTCATGGTTGATGGAATCAAACATGGGAAACACAAGATTGAAGGTTTCTTGAAATAAAGATCGAAGCTCAAAGGGTTTCTTGAAGTTCTTGAAAATGGAAGTCCATCAAAAATCAAAGGAAACTATAGCGGGTTATATGGCGGGATTTTTGAACGATTTTGAATGTTTTGGGCAACGTTGTCAACGGTGTTTTCCGTGTTGTTTGACTTGGTCAAATTTAGTTAGTTAGTTGGAAATATTTTCCTTAGATTTGTTTCTCAAAATATCTAAGATTTAGGCTAGAAAATCATATTACAAGTATATGGCGCAATATTGTATCCGGTTTCATAGAGATTATCTTGTTATCCTAATCTTAGTTTATTATACCATAAATCTAGGGTAGTTAGGATTTGTTTAGGATATTCACATATTGTGTGATATGTTTAGCTATAAATAGGATGTAAAATACATCAATAAAATTGAGATTAGATTGATTGAAAAACACATTGTTTCCGGTTTATTGTTTCACGTAAGTAAACAGAAATTTGTGAGGATTCTTGTGAAGAATTCGACGAGTGAGTGGTTCTTTTGAGCTTTATCTCACGTGAGGATAGTTTTTAGGATTTGAGGGTGCTTTGCTTTAATCAAATTCTATCAATTATTCGCCTTAGGACTTCGAATTTGTGGTGCGTTGCTTTATCAAATTTGTGTTCTAAGTTTATCTTGTGTGAGTGGCGTTTGTTTATAACAAAAAGTAATTGATTTTTTCGAAAATTGCTTCTCAACCCTAGATGCAACCTTGCAAACTTCATCAAAAGTCCAGTAAGGTTGTAATTCCACCTTTTCTCTTATTCTTACATCGAGGCCAGCAACATAACGAGCAACTTGATGATCCTCCTTTTCTTCTAAATCGCAGATGGTGATCAAGTTGAGTAATTCAGATGTATATTCTTCAACTGACATTCGATCTTGCCTTAAAGTATGCATCTTGATAAAGTTGCCTTGCTCGTAATCCTGAGGAACAAAACGTCTCCTCATCTCCTTCTTCAGTTTCGTCCAAGTGGCTACTTTAGACTTCCCATTCCTTTTTCTTTTCTTTTGCATACCTTCAAGCCATAAACTACCTAAGCCAGTCAACTTTAATTCTGCAATCTTATATGATTTTCGTTCATCATACACCATATACTTGAAAATCCGTTCAATCCTTCTTAGCCAATCCAAGAACTTTTCAGGATCCAAACTTCCACAGAATTCAGGAATATCTACTTTAAGATTGCGATCATCATACTTAGGCCTCTCCTTATTTATGCGCCTATTCATAGGTTCTTCGTCACTAGAACTTGATGAGTATTGTTTCCTTGGTTTTCGTGAACTCCTTGAGCTTGCTTGCTCATCATCAGAACTAGGATCCGTCCCCCCTTCACTTCAACCCTTGGAACTGCTAGGTGAATTCAATTTTTCGGCAAAGTCCTTCATGGTGGCCCCAAACATAGCCTTTAATTCTACTATGTCCTTGCGCAATTCCTCAGTAGTAGTAATCTTAGGAGTATTTACTTCATCAACTGACATGATTACCTCTGTTTCAATAATGAATTTATACTAATAACCTTGAGGATTAGTGTCCTCTCAACGAGAGCACCAAAAGTTGATGTAAATATTGATAAAAGAAATCGCCACTCACAAAGATAGAATTTAGTTCGGATTTCTCTAAAGCCAAGCACCAAGAAAATCGATCTAAGTCGAATAATTTTGTGAATTGATTGAAGCTATGCACCCTCAATTCCTAAAATTATCCTCACAAGAGTCTAAAGCCTAAGCACCAACTCTTTCAAAGTGTTCGGAATTTTCACACTCGAAAATTTCTTCGGTTTTGGTTTTGTTTTGTAGAAAAACAAATAAAACTTAAACAATAATTTTTATTGAGTTCACTAATCTGAATTTTTACAAACTAATGTTGAGATATTTATGGTCTTAATCATCAAAAAAATCCTAACTAAACGAAGCTAAAAATACACGCATAACATAGGAAAAATCGCCCTAATCTAGTGACTCACAAGATAAGAATGCCACATCATCACTGCATGTCATGCAACTTGCTAAAATATCCTAAGAAACCATATCTAAACAAAAAATATCCTAACAAACTTATTCTTACCTTGCTAATAAAGATAATCAACAAATTACAACCAGAATTACACAAAAATTTGATTTACCCAACTCATCCCAAAATCGTCAAAATTGACGCCATGTAGGATCGTCCAATTTTGCGCAATTTTTGGCGTTTTTCTTCAAATCTTCAAGAAACCTTTCAAGATTCAATCTTTTAATCAAGAAACCTTCAAGAAATCATTTTCAATGTGTATAAGGCTGTAAATGATGATTAAGACACTTCAAGAAATGAAAGACTCAATGCCTAAAAATGAGAAAACCCTATGAAGTGAAGTGGGAAAAACTCATAGGCAAAACCATCTTATTACCATAATTCCACCATTCTTTCCTTTGCTTCAATGATCAAGTATTTTCGTGTGTCAACATACACACCCATGATGATGTCTTAGAAGATCCCAAAAGCCTTGAATCTCCAAAAGCCATTATTTCCCCCACACTTGCATCATTCTTAGAAACCATTATCAAATCTTCGAAGTTATCACCCTGTTTCGTATCAAAAGGTATCAGCATTACCCTATTTAAAATATAGCAAGCAGTACTCACAGCTTCAGTCCAGAAGTTTCGAGGTAGACCAATCTCTAAAAGCATTGTTCTTGCCATTTCTTCTAGAGTGCGGTTTTTCCTTTCAACCACTCCATTATGTTGTGGAGTTCTGGGGGTTGAGAAATTGTGAGATACACCATGATCATTACAGTAGGTAATGAAGCTGACATTGTTAAATTTAGAACCATGATCAGACCGGATAGAGACCAGTTGATGAATAATCTTGTTTTGGACTTGTTTTATCAAGATTTCAAATTCTTCAAAGGTTTCACTTTGAAACTTGAAAAATACTATCCAAGTATAACGAGAGTAATCATCAACTAACACAAACACATAGCTATGACCATTTCGACCTTGTACACGCATGTGTCCACACAAATCCATGTGCACAATTTCGAATGGTCTAGTAGTGCTTACAAAGTTCTTTGGCTGAAAAGGGACTTGACATGCTTACATTTTGAACATTCATGACAAATATGTTCTGCAACAAACTTAATGTTAGTTAAACCTGTAACTAAGTCCTGAGATCGTAGTTTATTTAGCAAGGAAAAACTTACGTTTTCAAGTCTCCTGTGCCACAGCCAATGATCATCCCCCATAACATTGAGACAAGTGGCACTAAAAAATTTTATGTAAACACTATTGTGTCAGAACCCCTGACAGACCAGGCTCCTTGTTTCAGTGTTGACTATGTGACATAGATTTGTTTCAAATTCAACATGGTTTCCTTTGTCACATAGCTGAGATTTGCTCAAGAGGTTATGTTTCAAACCTTCAACAAAATATACATTATCAATTGTGTTGTTGCTAAAGCAATGAGGTGGGGTAGGGACTGTGAGGATTTCGCTAACGTAGACTGGATGCGTGAATGGATTGGTTGCCTGTTGACGTACCCTCCAAGTACCTGCAAAAAAGGGACAATAATCCTCGTAGGATTATTTCCCCCTCCGATGCTTAAGTAAGTATTTGAAGGAGAGTAAGTGAACAATAATCAACAAGTAAACAATTCTAGAGAGAAGTTTTAGAGAGAAGTTTTCCCTTTTTAGTAAGTGTTTTTGTCTTAATCTTGAGTTACTTTTTATCAGAATTTTTCGGACTATTTATAGCCTCAAGTACAATTTCTTACCCACTGAGATTGCGACACTTGTCATCATCTCTTTGATTACCTTCCTTCATTTGCCTAATGGGCTTTTAGCAGATAACTTTTAAGGCCCCATGGTTTGTTTTAGCTCTTTTCCATTGGCGAATAAGGGTTGACATGTGGCAATTGTAGGATTACATATGGACCAGTGAGAAGATGACAAGTGGCAGTGTGGGGCCCACTCAAGGCAAACTCATCACTGCCACGTGGCAATCCCACGCTGGCATTTAAGGACTCGTGGTCCAATCGTGAGATGAAACGTGGCCGTGTAGGGTCCACTAATGGCAGACTCATCACTGCCACGTGGCAATCCCATGTCATCATTTTGTAACAAAAATAGGGACACGTGGTCCACTCAGAGGCTGACACGTGGCAACTGACTTGTCATGCCACATCAATTGCCCCTGAAATGGGCTGATGAATCCATAATTCATTCTCCATCTGATTTAATCAGTTTTGGGCCTTACTGTGCAGGAGGACATGGCAAGAACAAAACAAACTGCTTCAACAATATTCACAAGCAAGGATCCGGCAGACTCCATCGAAGAGATGGAGAGATCTGCAAACAAAGCCGAATCAGGACACTCGGCTTCTGACTCTGATAACGAGGTCACTGCACCTCCACGTAAACCTACCACCTATCCCACACCAGAGATTGCTTTGGTGAGATGGGAGGCCATAAAGGACATTAACATTGTCCTTTATGGTAATTCTTTTATTAACCACAAAAGCTTTCAACTTATTCTTCCTAAGAAGGGGGATTCCCTTCTTAGTGCCCCAGATGGATGCTTCGGCATCTATATGTCTATGATAGACATGGGCGTTTCAATTCCTTTTCTTCCTTTCTTTTTAAATCTTCTTAACCATTATGACTTAGGTTTATGTAAGTTAACTCCAAATTCATGGCATCATATTGTGACTTATGCTGCCACTTGTAAATTAAACAATCTTATACCCTCTTCGGCAGCCTTTGTACATATGCATAAGTTAACTAAGGCTGCCGAATGTAAACATGGCTGGTTTACTTTGGCTAATGATGACGATTACATCACTGCCATTGAGAAGTCTAATAAGGCTACCTCTTGGCGAGGTGATTTTGTCTTCATTAAGTATGAGGACCCTGATTTTGTAGCTAGGATGAGTAAGTGGAACTTAAGTCCTAAATTCAAAGGCAAAGTGTCCAACCCACCCAAACTAAATACAAATGACTTAGCCATTTTAGATTTTTTTAGAAAAACAACAGCTAAATGGAAAGGGATTACTTATGAGATTCCCTCCAAATGGATACCTTTCAAATTTCTTTTCACTGACCACAAGTTTCTTGAAGCTTGTGGGTTAGTGTATGGTGGTAATGCTGGTAGGTTACCTTTTTTTTTATGATTGAATTTGTTAAGTGTAAGTAATTCGGTCTTATTTTGCAGAAAAAGCATTAAACGAACTACCCGACGAGAAAAAAGGCAAGATGGACCAAGCTGAGTTCCTTCGTCGCCTTGCTCAAAGCAAAGAGAAGACGCCTCTTCAGAAGAGGCAAACTACGGAGGTATAGATACCGGACTTGCCAAAAGTCCTGTCACCTTCATTTCATTCGGCTTCTCTTTTATTAATTATTTACTTTTATTTTTATTTTTTTTATATTATTTTTTTTATTATTATTTTTAACAATGTAACTTAAAGTTATTATACTTTGTAACAATTTAACTTGTAATCTTAACCTTCTTATTGAGACCGGATTCATTATACTTAGAATTTATATTTTTTTTTTACTTTTGAAAAACTATGTGACACATCCAGTGTTCTTATCAGATGCCGAGTGTGTCAAATTTTATTGCTTTTGCATTTGATTCGGCATTCATTTACTTACAATTTTTGTTGTCTTTGTATTATTATTAATCTTTCCTGACAATAAGTAATGAATACATCCGGTGTCTTTGCTTTGACACCGGATGTGCCAAAATATATAACCCTATGATTACATTCGGTCTCTTCCAATGAGGCCGGATATAACAAGGGTAAACCATGATTTGGCACATTCGGCGTCATCATATGATGCCGGGTGTGCCAAATGTTATTTCACTATGATTGCATTCGGTCTCCCTAAGGAAGGCCAAATGTAAATCAAGTGAACCTTGTTTTGGCACATTCGGTATCATTACATGATACCGAATGTGTCAACCTTTCTTTGGCCTTAAGCTTTTTATAAATTTTAAAATCATAAGTGTTTCCTTTTATAAATGTACAAAATCCAATATTTTACATGTTGCTTATTGTTTATCTTTGTGTATTTGTTACTGTTGATTTTTGTTATTGCTTTTATTAATATTTTCTTCTTTGTTATTATTATTTTTTTTGTTGTATTTTTATTATTATTATTTTTTTTTATTTTAAAATAGTAATTCGGTCTTGTTTCTAAAGCCGAACAAAATTTGATTTTAAAACAGTTTGGCACATTCGGTGTCAACAAATGACACCGAATGTGTCAAATTAGTCTTCCGTTCCATTCAACTCGGTCAGCAACTATGAGGCCGAGTTGAATGTGTGAGAGTGCAGTTTTGGCACATTCGGTGTCATTTCTGACGCCGAGTGTGTCAAATATCCCTCACAAGGGTGCACTTGGTTAAGTGATGATAGGCCGAGTTTAGTGTGTTAACGTGGTGATTTTGGCACATTCGGTATCTATTATTGAGGCCGAAAGTGTCGAATCTGCTTCCACGTGGACACCACTCGGTCTCTTTGAACTTTGACCGATTTAAACACATGTTAATGTTGTTTTGGAACATTCGGTCATGACTTGTGTCACCGAGTTGAGGGTGTGCTCATGCAAATTTGGCATACTCGGCATGAAATGTTTTTTGTAGTTTCACAACTTATCTTTCATACAAGTTATACTTATTTGTGATGTTAATGACTTTGTGTGGAATATAATTTACTGAATTGTCTTTGTGATTTTGCAGTTGACCAGAGATACCCGGCCATCTGTGCTGGGTAAAGAGAAGAAGGACAAGGGTAAGGAGAAGCTTAAAGCTCTCCCTACCAATATAAAAAGAAAGGAGAGTTCAACTCTACTCTCAATCAACCCTCAACCAAAAAAGAAAAGGCCAGCGTCGCTGGCCACTACTGAATCTTCTCCGGCTTCAACCCCAAGCAAGTCGGTTGGGGAAAGTCCTTCGTCGAAGGAAGTTCCCTATAAAAGGAAGGAGAAGGCTGGCCGGACGTTCAGCAGCCTCCAAAGGGACCCTGTCTTTGACAATCCCTATGAAACTGAGACCGGCCTAATGGATCCGGTCGAACAGGATGAGGTCAGGCGTGTTGGCCGAACCATTGGAGGAACCGATCAGGATCCCTCCCTCCAGGATCCCAATGATCTTCCTCCACCCGACCAGGATCCAGCGGCCGGTATGCAGGAGGCCATCAGGGAGAACATGCCCCTGGAGTTTCTCGACTCTGCTATGGCCACAGGTATTAAGTTTGCACGTAACATTGTTACATCCGTCTCGAGTACTCGTTCTGGAGACTCTATTACATCTCCTAGAGACCCTCGGGCTATAATTATTCCATTTCCCACTACAGATGTGGCTGACTCGAAGAAAGACTTCCTGGACAAGGAAGGTGACATCCCTTCTACCTCTAAGACATTCGACTCCAACTACAAGAAGGAGTTGGTCAAAGAGGTTCTCCGCTGTGGAGACAAGGAGTACAAGGAGTCTTTAAGGGGCATCCTTGATGGATAGCTAGGTCCATGTTTCAACAGTTGTATTGAAGTAAGTTATTTAATATGCTTTCTTTTGTTGCTAACTTTCAATTGCTTCTTTATTACTTAGTGGATTTTTGCTAACTTGTGGGTATTTCTTTTGACAGATCATCTTTCGGCTTCAATACTTACAGAAATTGGTTGCTCAAACCAAAAAAGAGAGGGCAAAGGCGGCCCGAATGCAAACCATCTGCGAGTCTTACCTAAGTGAACAAGTCCGCAGAATCCAAGCTCAAAATTCACATGTTGTGAATGAGCTTTCTGCTTCTTTGGGACAGGCCAAAGAGAAGAACTTGGTCATGGCTAAGAGGAACATGGAGCTATGGACCGAGTTGGAGGAGCTCAAAAATAAAGAGGCAGACTTTGAGCAGATGGCCTCTGACAAGAGGGACGCCGAATTGAGGGCAGAAGAGGCTGAAAAGAAGGTTGCTGCTTTGACAGAGCAACTAAAAGAAGCTAACGTCCGGCTTGAAGAGGTTGAGAAAAAGAAAGATGAAGAACTTAACCAAGCCGAACAATTTGCAGTCCAAAAATATCTGGAAGGTGAAGAATCTACCAGACAAAGGATTGCGGAGGCCTGGACACTCGGGCTCGAGGAATATGTCCCCTTCCAGTACTTTGAAAAAAGACTGGATTATGCCAGGGCTCACTTAGCCAAACTTTGTGGGGACACTCGTCCCAGCCGAAGATGAAGAGGAAGACAAAGAGAAGGATGGAGCAGGAGCAGACACCACTGCATCCACCACCATTGAGCATCCTGCACCAAC
Organism: Suaeda aralocaspica; assembly: GCA_016808085.1. NCBI lineage: Eukaryota > Viridiplantae > Streptophyta > Magnoliopsida > Caryophyllales > Amaranthaceae > Suaeda > Suaeda aralocaspica. The sequence goes on from PYUH01004024.1 coordinate 663,512, forward strand.
TGCTCCTTGATTCTTCTTTTTCAATTTACAACTTGTTGTATTTTTTACTTTTTATTCAATGTTGGTTTTTTCAAACCAATTGTATTATGCATCTATGCTTTTAAGCATACTTCAATCAATCCATCTTTTACATTGGTTATTTTGGTTGCAATTTCTCAATGATGATTACAATTTATTTATTAAGTCCTTTATATTTTTCCAAGTGTTTTTACTTAGAAGTTTCATAGCATCTTTATGCATTTCTAAGTGTTCTTACTCAGAAATTTCACAGGTCTGGATACGATCCATTTGCAAAGCAGGTTTCATATTTCTAAGTATTTTTACTTAGAAATAATTGTAAGTGTTTTTACTTTGGAAATATTTCTAAGTGTTTTTACTTAGAAATATTTTTAAGTGTTTTAACTTAGAAATATTTGCAGGTTTTATTACTCATAACCCTTGAACTTCATAAGATATAATTTCTTAAAAACACACTTCATGAACCATTGAACATTGGTCATTTTAGGCTATAAATCACTTAGAGATTTAAAGTATAAGTTGTTCTAATTTGGCATTGAGGTATACATTGAGATTCAACCTTAACTTAGAAACTTCTAAGGGTTTTTACTTAGAAATTTCAAAGCAACTTATATATTTTTAAGTGTTTTAACTTAGAGATTTTTGAGGACTTAGGAATTTTTAGAAATCCCTTTTAAAGATTTCACCCACTAGTCATAACCCCTATAAAATATACATTGAGGTTCAACTTTAACTTAGGGAATTTTAGATGAACCAAATATTTGTTAAGTGTTTATAGTATATTTCGACATATCCGGCATGGTCACATGACACCGGATGTGTCGTAGATAGTGATTTTTGTTGGTAGACTTAACCTTTTTAGGTGTCTTGACACCGAACGCATTGTACTTTATTGACACCGGATGCGTCATACTTGATGACGCCAGATGTGCCAAACTTGGTGTTTCTATTATTTGACTCGGTCCCTTTTTAATGACCTGTCACCAAATGTATCCTACTAAATGACACCAGATCTGCCAAACTTAGTGTTTTTAACATTAAACTCGGTCCCCTTTTGGTGACCTAATCGAATGTGTGCAAACCCATATTTGGTAGATCCGGTGTTTGGTCCCCTTTATGGGTGACCTAATTGAATGTGCTTTAACCCATTTTTGGCACATCCGGTAACAATAAGATCCTTGTGTTTACAAACTTTAGACTTTGATTGTTTTAATTCTCTTTAGAGGTGAAGGGTTGATGAATCAATCAACCATATTGATTGCCCCTAAACATAGGGATCGAAATTGTTATTAGTTTTAAAGTAAGAATTTATATCTTAAGACCGAATCTTGGGCCTTTAAAGTCGATTTGGTGATCCGTAATCACCTAAGGGAGATAAAAAGTCTCGTATTACTTTTTCCTCCAAATGCTAACCGGTGGTTAACTTTTCGGGATCCTGCCCTTATTGCTTTCACAACTATTAAGCAAGTTTTAACTCATAGTTAAGTGTGGGGCTGTGCCCTTGAGTGCTGAAGTCAACATCTATTTAAACAGGTGTAAACTTGATATATAGAGGCTAACATTAGAGGAAGAAGAAATTTCATTAATTGCGGCCCGTAGCCAATTTAATACAACATGAAATTTCTTTCCCATTGATCAACGTGGATCAAATAGGTGGGCACATGGCCTTACACTATGGCTTCTTGAAACCAAGTTTATAAATAATATTTTTTCCAGATTATTTGCATTCCAAGTTCTGGGTACTTCATATCCATCCATAGTTTGTAAACGATAGGTTCCATCCCTCAATACTTCTATTATCTTGTATGGACCTTCCCAATTAGGAGTAAGCTTGCCCTGCTCATCAGCTCTCCCAATTGACTTCATCTTCCTCAGCACAAGATCCCCTAACTTCATTGGCCTGTGGTTTATCCTCTTGCCATTTTCAGCTTGTACACTTCTTGCCTAAGTAGAGCATCACCTCTAACTTCAGGTAACATGTCCAAGGTGGCCTTCATCATTTCCCAGTTAGCCCCTTCATCACATAACATAACTCTTAGGGTAGGCTCACACATTTCGATAGGGAGAACTGCTTCTGATCCATACACAAGCATAAATGGGGTTTCCCCTGTGGAATTCTTTGTTGTTGTCCTGATAGACCAGAGCACATTGTACAATTCGTCCACCCATAAACCTTTGGCAGCATTCAGCTTTTTCTTCATTCCTGTGCTAATGATCTTGTTGAAGGCCTCCACTTGTCCATTGGCTTGTGGATAGCCAACTGAGGCAAAATGAGCTGAGATGCCTTGATCTTCTAGCCATACTCTTAATTGCGGAGTCTCAAACCGAGGACCATTATCGAACGCTATTGACTGAGGCACCCCGAACCTTGTTATTATATTTTTCCAAATAAACCATTTGACATCCCCATGTTTAGTACTTCTCATTGGCTTTGCTTCTACTNCTCTGCTTCTACCCATTTGGTAAAGTAGTCCACTGCAACCAAGACATACTTCCTTTGTCCTGATGCTTGTGGAAATGGACCAAGAATGTCTATTCCCCACTTAGCAAAAGGTATTGGGCTCAAAATTGGGTTCAAGTTATTGGCTGGCTTTTGTGGTAAATTACTGAACAACTGACACTTCTTACATCTTTTGACATAGGTCATTGCGTCACGTCTCAANATTGCGTCATGTCTCAGACTAGGCCAGTAATACCCAGTTCTTAGTGCCTTTTCTGCCAGCGCTCTTCCCCCTATATGAGAGCCACAAAACCCCTCATGGATAACTTCAAGAACCTCTTTTCCTTTTTCAGGGGTGATGCCCTTTTCATAGTGGATGAGTAAAACACTTCTTGTATAGGTTCCCCTGCCATAAAAAAAACCATGCATCTCANCAAACCATGCATCTCTAGCTTTCACATATTTTGCTTGTTGTGGGTCGTTTGGCAAGGTTCCATTGGTTTTGTAGTCAATAATCTCATCCATCCAAGAGCTTCCTCGGCTGATGAAGATAAGCTCCATCTCCTCTATGCTTCTTTTCTCTTTAACTTCCTAGAAAACTGTTCGGGGATTCTCACCAACTGCAGAGCTTGCTAACTTGGAAAGAGCATCAGCTTGATTATTTTCAGACCTTGGAATCTCCATGATTTCAAACTCGTCTAATCCTTTGACTTCCTCTTGAAGTATATTCAAATATTTGGCCATGCTAGCATCTCTAGCCTCATAGTCGCCCAAGTATTGGCTCACAATAAGCTGAGAGTCTGATCTTGCTTCTATCTTTTTTGCCCCAGCAGCTCGGCATAATTTGACTCCGGCAATCAATGCCTCGTACTCGGCCTCATTATTTGATGTCTGAAATTTGAATCTCATGGCATACTCATAGATGTCACCCTCAGGTGACTTACAAATAATACCTGCCCCACATCCATTCTGAGTGGATGAGCCATCAACATATAAGGTCCAGTGATCAATACTTGGTTTTTCCATGGGCGGCCTTGTCATTTCAACTATAAAATCAGCGAATGCTTGGCCCTTAATAGCCTTCCTTGGTTCGAAGGTGATGTCAAATGAGTCCATTTCTAGAGCCCACTTGAGCATTCTCCCGGAAGTTTCCTTGGACAGGGCTTTTTTGAGCGGTTGATCAGTGTACACAATGATTTTATGAGAAAGAAAATAGGGCCTCAACTTCCGGCTGGCCATGAATAATGCGAGTCCAAACTTTTCAATCAGAGCGTATATGATCTCAGCATTTTGGAGTACGTGACTCACAAAGTATACCGGGTATTGGACTCCATTTCTCTCAGCTAACAGAACGGCTGAGAGTGCATGGTCTGATACCGCTAAATACATAAATAAAGTTTCTTTTTCAACGGGACTGATTAATCTTGGGAGAGTATGTAGGTGCTCTTTCAAATGAATGAAAGTNATGAAAGCTGATTCGGCTTCCTCCGTCCATTCGAACACAGGACTGCCCTTGCCTGCCTTTGCCTTTCTTTTGATCGTATCAAAGAACTAATGTCATTTATTACCTTCCCTTGATAGGAATCTACCAAGAGTAGCTAGGCATCCGGTTAGCTTCTGCACCTCTTTAACGTTTCGAGGAGAGGTCATATCCAGCACAGCCTTGACTTTGTCTGGATTAACCTCAATCCCTCGTTCATCCACAAGAAAGCCCAAAAATTTTCCAGAAGTTACCCCAAAAACACACTTCTTTGGGTTTAACTTCATCTTATACCTCCTTAATGTTTCGAAGGTCTCTCTTAAGTCTGCCACATCATCTCTCATTTCTTTACTCTTGACAATCATGTCATCAATGAATGCTTCCATGTTCCGTCCCAACTGCTGTTTGAAAACATTATTTACAAGACGTTGGAAGGTTGCCGGAGCATTTTTAAGACCGAATGGCATCCTTGTATAGCAATATAGACCCTTCTCAGTTACAAAAGCTGTTTTTTCTTCATCTTCCTCCCATAGAGGAATTTGATGAAATCCTGAGTAGGCGTCCATAAAACTCAACAATGCATGTCCTGCCGTTGAATCAACCAATCGGTCAATCTTTGGCAAAGGAAAGCTATCCTTTGGACAAGCTTTGTTAAGATCAGTATAATCGACACACATTCTCATTGTGCCGTTTGGCTTTGGAACCAAGACCACGTTAGCCACCCAGTCAGGATACTGGCATGGTCTGATGAATCCTGCTTCCAAAAGTTTATTCACTTCTTCCTCTGCTGCCTTATTGCGAAGTTCGCCCAAATTTCTCTTCTTTTGGCGAATTGGCTTAGCATCGGGTTTTACATTTAGCTTATGTACAGCTATACTTGGGTCAATGCCTGGCATCTCCTCCACCTCATATGCAAAGACATCCCTAAACTCTCTGAGTAGCTTCCTCATTTCTGCCCCAACATGGTTGTCTGGTCCTGGCTAACCTTGACTGTTCGGTCAGGCTTGACTTCATCAAGAACGAAATCTTCGTGTTCACCAACTGCCTGAGGCCGAGTTACTTGGCTCAAATTATGAATGGCCATTAGTTCATTTTTAGCCATACTCTCGGTCTTCCTCTTCTTTGTTGGCTCTTCTACCTCTTCAACCCAAGCAGTAGGTTTAAGAGTGGTGATATAACATTCTCGGGCCATTTGTTGATCCCCACGAAGAGTTCCTACAGTTCCATTGTTACACTCATACTTCATGAGCATGAGATGTTAACAATTATTGCTCTGGATGCGTTCAAGGTTGGCCGTCCCAAAATAATATTGTATGCTGATAGTTCTTTGACCACCAGGAACTTGACGACCATGTTTCTTGCACATTCCTTTTCCCCTATCCTTACTGGTAGGGAGACAGTACCCAAAGGGTTGATTACTCCTCCCCCGAAACCAATAATAGGGTGATGGATAGGTTCCAAGGTAGACACATCATACTTCAACTTTTTGACTAATGATGTCCAATGAGCTGCCAGTGTCTATCAATATTCGTTTGACCCTCATGTTGGCCACTTTAAGTTCCACTACCAAGGGATCATCATGTGGTGTACGAACATTGCCTCGGTCTTTATCACTGATCATAACTTCTGGAAATTTGACCTTAGCATCATGCCCCTTTTCCGGTGACCCTTCTCGGGAGAGAATCCGTAAGTACTCTTTGTTCCCTCGAAGGGTTGGTCCACCAGCTGCAAACCCCCCGGAGATGACATACACCACATCCTCTTCAGCCTCCGCACCATCTTTAGGCTCACTAGCCTTGAATTCCATCTTTTGTTTGGATTTCTTGTCCTGGGATTTGATCAAGTGTTGTGAAATTTTTCCCTTGATGGCCAGAGATTCAAGGGTTCTTTTAAGATTGAAGCAATCATTAGTATGATGCCCCGTATCTTTGTGAAAGTGACAGTATTTACTTGAGTCCCTGTCTTCTTTGGCAGTTCTTAGAGGGGGTGGATCATCAATCTCAACTTTATTACGAATTTCTCTGAAAACTGAATAGAGATCTTTTGTGAACTATTTTAGGACCATCATTAGAATTTCTTTTCTTATTTTGGAAGTTTCCTCCCTTGCCTGATGTCCTAGTTGCCCAGGTGGCATGTTTCTTTTGATCCTTGTTTTTAGAGTGTGGTTCACTCTTTCTATCATCTCTTCTGTCCTTCCTGGTGGAAGCACAGAGCTCTTGTGCATGAATGAAACATTCAGCTTCTTCCAGAATTCCTTTCAGCGTTTTGCAATTTCTTCTTACAATATCAAATTTAAAAGTTCCGTCTCGGAGACCTCTAAAGAAGTTATCGAAGGCCACACCTTCAGATAAATTGGGGATTTGCAAAGATTCCAGATTGAATCTTTGCACATAACTTCTTAGAGACTCCTTTTCTCCTTGCACTATTTTGGCCAGATGCATGCTGGTCTTCCTCACCCTCTTGTTTGCCATGAAATGATGTACAAAGATCGTACTTAATTCATGAAAATTGTTGATTGATTGATCAGGGAGGCTATTGAACCATTTCTGGGCAATTCCTTTCAGGGTTGCCGGAAAGTATCGGCACCAGGTCACATCATTTGGACCCTGAAAGTACATCAAATGTTTATAGGTAGCTAGATGCTCCTCCGGATTAGTTGTCCCATCAAATGGCTCTATTTGGGGCATTTTAAACTTATTGGGACGCGGAGCCATCATGATGGATTCCATTCCATCATTGTGTTATTAGGCATTTGTCCAATAGCCCCCGTACGGTTATGGACAGCCTTTGTTGACTGTCGGTAAGGATTATTTGATTTGCCTACATCCTCCCAATACTTGATCATCTGTTCTTTTCTGTACTGATCGGCCTTATCAGCTTTCTTCTTTTCAATTAAGTCTCGTAGACTTGCATGTTCTCCTGATTCCAAGGAGACATGATGGGAGTCAGTCATCTCCCTAGTTGATGATTCTTCAGATGAACCAGGTCGGCCTCCTTCCTTCCAGGCCCTCTTAGCCTTCAGATACTCTCTTGTATCCATACTAGAGACTTTCTTGGCATCAAGGTATTCTCTTGCATCTCGGCTAGATGATTTCTTTTGCTCCAAATACTCCCGAGCATCACTTGTAATGGCCTTCTTGAACTCAATGAGTTCTCTAGCATCAGTTTGAGTCTTGCTAGATCTAGCTTCCTTACCTGCCAACTCCCGTTTAGGCTTAAATCTGGGAGTGACAGGGTACCTCTTCACTGCACCCCATTGAGTTTTCAGTGGAGTTCGGTCCTTTCTCAATTTCTCAACTTTCTCATGGAAAGTCAATCTCTCCTGGCCTTGGCCTTCCTCAATCATCACACCTTTCATCTTTGAAGATGAAGGGCGTTGTGTCTCAACCTTCTCTTGAGTTTTCTTGGTGGAATACTCCCGTAGAGTTTCCGCCAGGTTCTCTTGGAACCCAGCCAAGATACTCTTGAGATGACTCATGGTCACAGGTTGGTTTCCAAAATCAGCTTGTTCTTGTGTTCTTCTTGGTGAGCCAGTATCTTCCCCAGTTTGGTAATTTCCAGTCTGGTCTAGGTATCTAGTCTCATCCTCAGTAGGTATTCCACTTCCAGTCATTGTTAGGAATCCTTCCCACAGACGGTGCCAAATGTTGTTGCTAAAGCAATGAGGTGGGGTAGGGACTGTGAGGATTTCGCTGACGTAGACTGGATGCGTGAGTGGATTGGTTGCCTGTTGACTTACCCTCCAAGTACCTGCAAAAAAGGGACAATAATCCTCGTAGGATTATTTCCCCCTCCGATGCTTAAGTAAGTATTTGAAGGAGAGTAAGTGAACAATAATGAACAAGTAAACAATTCTAGAGAGAAGTTTTCCCTTTTTAGTAAGTGTTTTTGTCTTAATCTTGAGTGTACTTTTTATCAGAATTTTTTGGACTATTTATAGCCTCAAGTACAATTTCTTACCCACTGAGATTGTGACACTTGTCATCATCTCTTTGATTACCTTCCTTCATTTGCCTAATGGGCTTTTAGCAGAGAACTTTTAAGGCCCCATGGTTTGTTTTAGCTCTTTTCCATTGGCGAATAAGGGCTTGACATGTGGCAAATGTAGGATTACATATGGACCAGTTAGAAGATGACACGTGGCAGTGTGGGGCCCACTCAAGGCAAACTCATCACTGCCACGTGGCAATCCCACGCTGGCATTTAAGGACTCGTGGTCTAATCGTGAGATGACACGTGGCCGTGATGGGTCCACTCATGGCAGACTCATCACTGCCACGTGGCAATCCCATGTTATCATTTTGTAACAAAAATAGGGACACGTGGACCACTCAGAGGCTGACACGTGGCAGCTGACTTGTCATGCCACATCAAATTGCTTGAGAAAACGTCTTACCAACCATACCAATACCTTTGATCAAACCTTTACTATTATCTCCAAAACTGACACTTCCTCCTTCATAGACTACGAGTGAAATAAATTAACTTTTACCTCCAGACATGTGTCTTGAGCAACCACTGTCCAAATGCCAGAACGGCTTTTCTTTCACTCTAACCTACACAAACAAATCAAGGTTTAATTCTAGGAACCCAGATTTTCTTGGGTTCCTTGTTAATGGGAACTGGTTTGATACTGTCCTTTCTAACCCAGATTTGTTTTACATTTGTCTTTCTTGTTTTATCATGTTTTCCAATTTTAGACAAATTATGTGTGTCACTCTGATGATTATGAGTTCTTTGAACATAAGAGTGATTTTTCTTATTATGTTTTTGCTTGGTCGAACAAATTTCAATAACATGTCCATTCTTACCACAGTAGGTGCATACATGCATGTCTTTTGCAAAAACATACTTACCTATCTTGAATTCAGAACTCCAACACTCATCTCTCCCCAACTTTTGGGGCTGTTGGGAACTACTTCCAGAATACCCTAATCCAAACCTCATAGAGTTACCAGGTTGGGAGGTCAGGAAGTTTAGAGTGCTTTGAGCATTGAGCAGCCTGTTCATCTGTCTTAGGCAATCACTCAAATCCTATTTGTTTGGGCCAGGTCCAGATCTTGGGCCCAATATAAGGAAATTACTATTTTACCCCTAACAGGGACAAAAGATCCTCACAGACACTCCCTTCGGAGGGATGTCAGATTATGACACTTGTCATAATCCCAATGGCCTGACAACTGTACTTTCGTACTATAAATATGGTACGATTTCCGTAGTCAAAGGTACGCTTTCCTGATATTTCTGACAAATTCCCTAAAATTCGGATCGATTCTTCCAGCTTACTGACTTAAGCATCGGAGGGGCGTTCCCGGGAAAAACCCCCCGGGTTAGTCATCCTCTGTCTGTTTTTGCAGGTCAGATTGAGTTCTCAAGAAACGTTCGCAGGTCCAGTTCAGACACCAGGAACAGATTGGCGCCGTCTGAGGGGACCATCCAAACAAGTCATGACTACCTCAAGAAGACAGAACGTAGCTAGACGTCAGGGCGCTCAACTTTCAGGGCACACTGCTGGGGACGCCCAGGTTGACAACAACCATGATCCTCGGGAGCATTCCCTTGGGCAGGATGTGGAAGTTGCTCAGCCTCCCCAGCAGGATGTTGTCACCCGAGCTGAGCTGACAGCCATCATGCAGCAGATGACTCAGACTTTCCAGGAGAGTTTTCAACAGTTCGCCAAGAACTTACAAGCCCAACCTTCTGGAAGTCAAGCATATGTCCCTGAGCAACGCCGAGCCCCTACACATCACTCTCGGCAAGATGTGAAGGGGTCTCGGACCAAAGGCAAGCAAGCTCAACCCGAGCGTAGGTCTACCCTCGCTCCCGGACAACCTGGTTATTCTGATCAGAGTTGGATAAAGGAGATGAAGAAGTTTGAAGCTGAAAAAGGGCAGAAGGCTCGTGATAAATCCAGAACCATTGAAGATGCCAAGGATCTTATTGAGGCTCGTCAGGAGCTTAGGCGTCAAACTGACGCGAGGGAAATCATCAAAGACCTCCGGGTCAGAAATTCTGATGCTCGAACTATCCTCAATGAGAAACGTCGAGCTCGCGAGGAGGCTGAGGAAGAGGTTGTGGGACCTAACCGGACTCACAGACCCCAAGACCGTCCTCACCGCCTATCAGAACCATCTGCTAGGGATTCAACTAGAGACCGAGAGCGTAGCCCTCGCCGGGCGCATCGTTCCCTCGGACTCCAGTCGAATGAGAAACCTTACCGGTTTCGTGAAGACTTTGAGGAAGAAGGGCGTGATCGTCATCAAGGTGTCCTCACCTACAAGACTCCCTTCAGTAAGGAGATTATGGACACTGTGGACCCGAAGAAGGTAAAGGTGCCACCCATCGAGCATTTTAACGGCACCACCGATCCCTCTGATCACATGGCCGCCTACAAAGCTCAAATGGCTGTCCAAACAGGATGTGAAGCATCCTGGTGCAAGTTCTTCCCAACCACTCTCAAGGGCATGGCACTCAACTGGTTCATTGAGTTGCCATCAGGAGTAATATCAGATTTCTCCACCCTCGAGCTACTGTTCAACCAGCACTTTGTCGCAGCAAAGAGGCACAAAAAGACAAGCATACAACTTATGGCTTGCAAACAGAGGGAGAATGAGACCCTCGGCGAATACATTAAGCGCTTCAACGCCGAGTCGTTAGAGATATCCAACCTCGAGGATTCAGTAGCATTTGCGGCGTTGATGTCAAGGCTCAAACGAAGTCGTTTTCGCTTCGATTTACTTCATGACGAAGTCAGCACATTCACCGAAGCAATGGCTCGGGCAAAAAGATATATTAATGCGGCTGACATCAATCACCCGATGGACACACATCCATCGGGCAAAGACGGAAAGAGGAAGATGGAATCCTTCTCTCGAGACAAGGGTAAAAAGCCTCGGGAATCTGATGATGGCAATGACCCTCGGTTCAACAAGAATCGCCAGAAATTTACATGGACATAAAGGACATCATCCCTCTTCCAAAGCCGAACCCCGTCAAGACTTCCCAATGGAGGAGAAATAAAAACCTGTGGTGTGATTACCACAAGGAATGTGGGCATACCACCCGAGACTGTCGGGAGCTGAAAAAGCACTTGAATAAAGTGGCTGATGAGGGAAAGATTGACCAATACCTCAAGACAAGCTCAGATAACAGAAGGCCACAACATAACCGAGCAAACAGTGGAGAGACATTTGGGGAAGTAAATGTCATCGATGGGGGTTTCGCCTCTGGGGGAGCGAGCAACAATGCCCGAAAGGGACACCTAAGCTCACTCACCCATCAAGTGCTGAAGGTGGGGACAGCTGATAGGCCAACCTGTCCGACGATGACTTTCGATGATTCCACTGTCCACCCGGTTCAAGTACCTCATGATGACCCGCTTGTCGTCGAAGTAAAGATTGCTAATGCCAATGTAAAGCGGGTCCTGATCAACAGTGGTAGTTTCGTTGATATCATCACATTGGACTGTCTGCAAAAACTTAATATCTCACAGGCAGACGTCCAGCCATTGGGACGCCCCCTCATCGGTTTCGGTGGAAAGTCTACCTATCCGGTAGGCACAATAAAGCTGCCCACCAGAATCGGTGAGAAGGGGCGCGGGCGGAATTTGATGATCAACTATGTGGTAGTCGACGTCCCTCTACCATATAATGTAATCTTTGGTAGGCCAACTCTTAACCAGATAAAGGCAGCAATCTCAACCTACCAATTATTACTTCAATTTGAAACTGACACCGGTGCCGTCGGGAAACTCTATGGTAACCAACGCACCGGCAGGGAATGCTATGTAAATACTTTTNATGCTATGTAAATAGTTTCAAGTTGAATGCCGAAGCCCCAAGCAATATGAAGAAGCGAAAGACACCTCCCTCAGAAACAGAAAAAACCGGGATGGAAATGTATCTAACTGAGAATGTCAAGAGCTATCCTCGGCCTCAGCCTGCTGAGGGATATGCCGAAATCCAAATCGGTGACTCACCTGAGGAGGTAGTCCGCATTGGGGAGGCCTTGGATGATGGGGTCAAGGGTGATCTTGTCGAAGTATTGAAGGCTCATAGGGATGTGTTTGCATACTCGGCCAACGAGATGCCTGGGATTGACCCTACCATCATGCAACACCATCTGCACATAAAAACCGGCTACAAGCCTGTANAAGCCTGTCAAACAGAAGTTGAGGCATCAAGGTCCAGAGAGGATAGCCGCAGCAGCTAGTGAAGTCCAAAAGCTCCTCGAGGCTGGATTCATAAGAGAGTGCAAGTACACAGATTGGCTGGCGAATGTTGTCCTCGTCAAAAAGCCAAATGGAACATGGAGGATGTGTGTGGACTTCACTGACCTCAATAAAGCCTGTCCAAAGGACGACTATCCTCTGCCAAAGATTGACAGGCTGGTAAACTCTACGGCGGGGCACGCATTGTTCAGTTTCATGGACGCTAATGCCGGATATTATCAGATTCCTATGGCTCGGGAAGACCAACCCCACACTGCCTTCATTACTAGCCAGGGTATCTACTGCTATCAGGTCATGCCTTTTGGATTAAAAAACGCCGGGGCAACATACCAGCGTCTGGTAAATAAGGTTTTTGAAAACCAAATCGGGAAGAATGTTGAAGTGTATGTGGACGACATGATCGTCAAGAGCAAGAAGATAGAGGACCATGTGGCTGACCTAACTGAGGCCCTACAAACCCTTCGAAAATACAACATGAAGCTCAACCCCAAAAAATGTGTTTTTGGGGTAAAAGGAGGAAAGTGCCTCGGGTTTTTGGTGGATGAGAGGGGAATAGAAGCCAATCCTGATAAAATTCAGGCCATTCTAAACATGCAATCTCCTCGGTCTGTGAAGGAGGTACAAAGACTCACAGGGTGCCTAGCAGCCCTCGGAAGGTTTTTATCACGTTCAGCTGACAAGAGCCTCACCTTCTTCAGGACTCTGAAGAGAAAGACGTTTGAATGGGATGACGAAGCTGAGGAGGCATTCAAACAGTTAAAACAACATTTAACAACGATACCAAAGTTGGTTTCCCCCTTGCCGGGGGAAACCCTCTATATATACCTAGCGGTATCGGAATATGCCCTCAGTGCCGTCCTTGTAGCTGAGAGGGAAAAGGTGCAGCACCCAGTCTATTTCATCAGCCATGCCTTCAGAGGTGCCGAGTCACGGTATACTCTAATTGAGAAGTTGGTATATGCCCTCGTTATGGCTAGCAGGAAGTTAAGGCCCTATTTTCAATCTCATTAGATCAAAGTCCTAACCGGACAGCCAATTCAGAAGGTTCTCAAGGGAAAGAACCACTCGAACAGAATGACGGAGTGGAGAAACCAACTGTCCGATTACGGATTGCAATATGAACACCGACGAGCAATTAAGGCCCAGGCCTTGGCTGACTTTATTGTGGAATGCACTAACAGACCACTTATATCAGACGTTTCCAAACCATGGGAATTGCATGTCGACGGGTCGGCCACAAAAACTGGGAGCGGAGCAGGAATACTAATCAAAACAGACACGGGTGATCGGTTAGAGTATGCCGTCAAATTTGCATTCATCGCCTCTAATAACGAAGCAGAATATGAGGCACTCTTGCTCGGTCTTCAAATGTGTCAAACAGCGGGCGTGCAGTCCATCATAGTCAAGTCCGACTCCCAGCTAATAGTCAGTCAAGTGTCAGGAGAATTTGAGGCCAAGGAAGATGGAATGAGGATGTACCTCCAAAAGGTTCAGGACCTCATCGGGAAATTAAAGAAGTTCGAGATCGTGCATGTTCCTCGGTCAGAGAATCAACAGGAAGACGCCCTAGCCAGGCTTGCCAGTTCAGCAGAATGGGTAGCTCCTCGGACAATTAATTGGGAAATTTTAAAGGAACCAAGCATCAATTAGCCACCTGCAGTTAATGCTCTGGACAGAGGAAATACATGGTTCCAGCCACTAGTTGATTATTTGCAACAACATAAACTTCCCGAGGACAGTAGGGATGCCGAAAGGGTCAAACAAGCATCAAGGTGGTTCCTCTGGCACGAGGGGCACTTGTACAAAAAATCATTCACGCACCCCCTACTAAAATGTGTCACCCCCGAGGAAGGTGACTACATACTGAAAGAGATACACGAGGGGGCTTGTGGCTCCCATCAGGGTGCGAGGACAATAGCTGGAAAGGCCCTTCGGGCAGGCTACTATTGGCCTACCCTAAAACAAGATGCTATTGCACTCGTGCAAAAGTGCAAGCCTTGCCAATTTTATGCTGATGTGCCAAGGCGACCCTCTCAAGACTTGTCAGCTATATTGCCTACATTGCCATTTGACAGATGGGGTTTGGACCTCCTCGGCCCCTTTCCCCCAGCATCAGGCCAAAGAAAGTTCTTAATCGTGGCCATCGACTACTTCACCAAATGGATTGAAGCTGAGCCACTTGCAACGGTTAGTGACAAGCAAGTACGAGAATTTATATGGAAAAATATCATCATTAGGTTCGGTGTTCCGAGGGCCTTATTGTCAGACAATGGAAGGCAGTTTGATAGCAAGGCAACAAAAGAATACTGCGCCAGGTTCCACATACAAACACGGTTTTCAGCAGTCGGGCGTCCTCAAACTAATGGGCAGGCAGAGGCAGCCAGCAAAATAATTGTAAATGGAATCAAGAAACAGTTGGAGGGCGCCAAGGGTTCATGGGTCGACAAACTACCAGGTGTGCTCTGGTCGGCCAGGACTACCATTAAAGAGGCCACAGGATACAGTCCTTTCAACTTAGTTTATGGCAGTGAAGCAGTTCTCCCTGTGGAGGTTGGTATTCCCTCGGCTCGAATAACCTTTTACAACTATGACAAAAATGAAGAACAAAAGGCAGTCGACCTCGACCTACTACCCGAGACTCGGGGAAACGCTTTGTTGAAGTCCATTGTGTATAAACAAAAGATCACACGGTACTTCAATAAGAGAGTTCTTCCTCGGGAGATTAAGTTAGGAGATTGGGTGCTGAGGAAGTTTGAGACTACTGGCAGAGTGCCGACCATGGGTAAGCTTCAGCCAAATTGGGAAGGACCCTACAAAGTAAACGAGGTGGTCAGACCAGGCACCTTCAGACTGGAGGATGAGGAGGGTAACATAGTCCCTCGGCCATGGAACGCTGACAACCTTAGAAAGTTCTATGTATAGCAGTTACATCATTTAATTGTTGGGGCAAGGAGAGTTAGTCCTCGTTCAATTGTAAACAATTAATCAATGTAACCTGTTTTGCAACTGAATATAATCGCATGTGCCCCTCGGGGCAATAGATTATCAGTTTTTGTACTTTGAATATAATCGCATGTGTCCATCGAGACAATAGATTATCAGTTTTGTACTTTGAATATAATCGCATGTGTCCATCGAGACAATAGATTATCAGTTTTGTACTTTGAATATGATCGCATGTGCCCCTCGGGGCAATAGATTATTAGTTTTTGCACATTGAAAATGATCGCATGTGCCCCTCGGGGCAATAGATTACTGTCGTATTGCTAGTTGTAAATGTCTCTCGAGACAATTGGTCATGTCCCTCGGAACAAGCACATGTCAAAATGTACTAAGTATTTGAATGGAATAATCAAGTAGACAAAGAGGGGGACAAACTCAAAAATGAAACAAAAATTATATTATTAAGTCATTACCATTCACTACGACAGTTAGTACAAGAACAGATTACATTACAAAAAGCTGATAAAGTACATGGAGGCT
Organism: Suaeda aralocaspica; assembly: GCA_016808085.1. Taxonomy (NCBI): domain Eukaryota; kingdom Viridiplantae; phylum Streptophyta; class Magnoliopsida; order Caryophyllales; family Amaranthaceae; genus Suaeda; species Suaeda aralocaspica. The sequence continues at coordinate 679,163 of PYUH01004024.1, forward strand.
ACTCGGGGCTAGACTCTTCTAGGTGATCCTTATCATTGCCACCTTTACGGCGCAATTCAGCAGTTCTAATTGGATCTTCACTAGAAGAGGAACCAGCAGAATCTTGGACCTAGGTTTCTCCTGTGGCTGGTTCCACAGTCCCCTCGTCCTTCTTTGAAGGAGTGAATTCAGCATCAAGTTCAGCGTCCATCAAGGGCTTTTCATCATCTTCTTGCATTTTAGTGTAGGCCTTCTGGACATGACGCCAAAGATTGATGTTCTCCTTCTCCATGATTTGGCCGATTCTGCGTATTGCATCGGCTTCACCATGATCGTAGGACGCAAGCCCCACAGTAGCAGCAAAGTCAGCACCAGCAGGAGATTTCTTCCACTCTTCCACATGCGCTGCTGCATTCTTGTTCAGCAGCTCAGTTTTCTTTGCCAGAGTGGCCTCCACCGATGCTTTCATGGAGCGAACTTTTTTCAGCCTCTTCTTTAGGCTTGAAATTTTCTCCTCTTGATCCTTGAGGGAGGCAGCTGATGCAGATAAGTCATCTTGCATCTTGGAGAGCTGTTCCTCGGCCTGTTTCTTCTGTTTAATGGCCTCGTCCCTCTGCTGCTCTGTGGCCTTCAGCTGGTCCTTCAGCCTCTGGATGTCGGTGGACATCGTGTGCTTGAACTGTTGAGCCATCACGCTCATTCGCACCGATACCTATGTCATCAGCAGTTAGCATGTGATAAAAAAAACAAGAATGGACAGGCACTAAGTATACTTACATCCATCCAGGAAGAAACCAAATCTTCCACTTGGTCCACCCCTCGGGCTTTGAGAGCCTCCTCGTCCTTGGAAGTGACCAACTCCTCCAATGACTTTCTGGCCCGAGTCCTCCTCTCTCGGGCGGACAAGTCAGTAAATACCTTGTCCGACCCCGCTAGGGGAGGACGTCGGTGAAGGACAGAGTCCTCGAGATAGGCGGTTTCTAGATCCTTTGGATTAGAAACCCCCAGTATCTCGAGCCTCTCAGGGTGTTCCCCCTCAGGAGCGGACTTCTCAGAAGTATGAGAAGCCCCTATCTCCTCAATTTCCTTCATTATAGCCTCGTCAGGAGGGACGATGGCCAAGGCTTGAGATTCAGCCCTCTTTCTCTTATACTTCGTTGGTTGAGGGTTCTGTAAATAATATGTTAGTGAAAAATAAAGTTATGTAAACTAAAAAACTAGCAAAATAAATGAGGCTTACCGAGGGAGGGTTAGGAACCTCCAGCTTCTTTTCTTGTATCCTCCTTTGAAGCTGCTTCTTCCTCAGTTCAGCAGCGCTGACAACACTTGCCATCTTTTCAGGAAGATCGGTAATAACTCTCTCTGCCAAGTAAGAGAACATGTTAGAATATATGACAAAGGAAACAAAGACAATAAGGTTATGTGAGAAGATGGTCCTACCCCTCGGGAAAAGATGACTCAACCCCACATAACAGAGGAAGAACTCGTTCTAGAGGAAGGATTTGACTGGAAGGGTGAATCGTGGTTCCAACGTCCTCTGACCGTTGGCCACCACCTCGACAGTCATGAGGTAGAAGGCCACCCTAGCTTCTTCCTTAGTCATCGTCTCTACGTCTAGGTTAATGTCAAAATTTGGACCTCTCTCGGTAGGTGTNTAGGTGCAGTGGGAAAAGGCCATCCTCGAGGGTCAGTGGTATATACAAAAACAAAGTTAGACCTAAAATTCTTATTGCTCGAGGGAAGACCCCCATTTAACCTATAAAGTCCTCGACTGTGAAAGGTATACCACTGTGTTGCATATTCCTTACCGGATGTATGCACAAGTTTGGCAATATTTCACCATAGTCNAATGTTTCGCCATAGTCTAAGGCTAGGCTGTACATCTAATAATCTACACAAAGAAATAAAGATGAGAATGCTAGACAAGGCATTCGGCATCAGCTGGCAGAGGGCTAAGTTATATGTACAAAGTAACTCTACTAAAAAAGGATGTAGTGGAAATCTAAGTCCTGCTTTCAAATAAGTGTCATATACAGCTATGGCTCCTGGGGTCGGCCTATCTACAGTATAAAGGAGCTGAGGGTCTATACAGCTAAATCCGTCCTTAAAGTTATATTTACTATGGAGATCCTGGATACCGTCATTTTTGAGGTATCTCTGATAGGCAGGAGAAAGGTAAATATCACCGGGATCGAGAGGAAGTTGTGTTACGCTCCCGGATGTTGGTTGCTGGATTGATTGTTCTTCCTGATCAGCCATGGTCACCACTCCTCTGTGTAAATAAGAGTCACGATAACCAAAAGGACTATTACGAAAGGCAAGTGAAATAATCCAGGGGTTATTTATGAATTTCTCTTCCCCCTCAGAAGAAACGCTATCGGGGGAAGAGCAGAGTGGAATTCCCTCGGGACCTACTTGATTGACCAAATCCCCAACCTCCCTCGGATCAGCTAGAGAAGCAGTATACATCGTACAACTAGATAAGGGTCCTCGGGTCAGTTGGGGAAAGGGTTATCTAAATCTATTTCCCGAGGACTATAACTCAATGAATACAAAAGCACAAGGGGTCGGTCAAAGGGCATACCTTACTAGTCGGACGGTTAAGGGAGACGAAAACGACTTGAATCCTCGGGCTAACTTCCTTGAAGACTCGGGACAGTTACTTCTCTCTCTAGAAATTGATTGTAAAATTTTTTTACTAAGTTGTGAAAGGTGAAGAATGAAAATGACATGTTACTCTTATATATACTTTCAAAAGGGTAGATGAAGAGATGTCTCTAGAAAATGATTGTGAAAATAAAGTACGGAATAAGTAACTGAAGAGCCAGTTGTATCTCCTCAAAACCCTAAAGTAAAGGGGCATTTGAGAAGTCAGTTAAACTTATCAAAACCCTAAAAGGGCATCCCAAGTATCATTTGTACTTCACCAAAACCCTAGATGCATTTCACCAAAAACCCTAATCGTACAAGGTACCGCACGAACATGTGCAAGCTAAGTGTCACATTCCTGATGATCCTTGCAAGGTATACTCAATCCCGAATGATGATGGTTCACACCCTCGGGCAACCATCATCTAGGGGGCTTGGTGAATAACCCAAGCTGAAAGACCTATCAGTTAGGAGCCATCCTCGTTCGGCAAGGATGGGACAAGGACCTCCTCAGTCACGAATGAAACACTCCGCGCGACTGAGGAGTCTTGAAGATGACTTTGTTGCATCAGTCTACATAATGGGCTCACCTTCCCCTCGAGCACAGGGGAAGCCATCGGTAATACCCCCTCTGCCGAGGATGAGAGGACGTCCTCCTCGGTTGTGCATGAGGTTCCCTACTTGGTAAAGGGACATACCAGATGGATATATGGAGTGGTTTGACTCACATCCTCGGTCAAAACAAAGGACCCTCACATGCCTGATAAATCACCAGACTATCATATAATAACCAAGTGTTGAACAGATGAAGCCTCGACCATAGAGGGTACCCCCTCGGACCTCGAGGAAATTCTCGTGCACACCTCCTCGGGATCTAAGGAAGGAACTGGGGCTTATACACTCCTCGGAAGATTATAATCATCTCGGCGGTATAAAACATAGGCCCCCTTAAACATACAGCCGAGGGGGATGACTCCCTCGGTCATTCATTGGTAGAATGAGAAGAGCTCCTCGGTCATCTCTCCTCGGTCAGGTTACTGATGAAAGTTTTCCCTTGTCATACATACAGCTAAGGAGGGGTACCCTCCTCAGTCATCCAGAAAGAGAGGGAATGGAGTCCCTCACCTCCTCAGCCACGCAGCTGAGGAGGGGTACCCTCCTCAGTCAACCAGAAAGAGAGGGAATGGAGTCCCTCAACTATACCTCCTCAGCCACACAGCTGAGGAGGGGTACCCTCCTCAGTCATCCAGAAAGAGAGGGAATGGAGTCCCTCAACTATACCTCCTCAGCCACACAGCTGAGGAGGGCTACCCTCCTCAGTCACCAAGAAAGAGAGGGAATGGAGTCCCTCAACTATGCCTCCTTGGCCACACAGCTGAGGAGGGGTACCCTCCTCAGTCACTAAGAAAGAGAGGGAATGGAGTCCCTCAACTATGCCTCTTTGGCCACACAGCTGAGGAGGGGTACCCTCCTCAGTCATCAAGAAAGAGGGGATGGAGTCCCTCAACTATGCCTCTTAGTCACACAGCTGAGGAGGGGTACCCTTCTCAGTCATCAAGATGGAGGGAATAGAGTCCCTCAACTATGCCTCCTTAGTCACACAGATGAGGAGGGGTACCTTCCTCAGTTATCAAGAAGGGAGAGAAATGCAGTCCCTCAGTCATACATCCTCAGGGGCCAGGCTGAGGAGGAGGGGTCACCCTCAGTCAACTGGACAGCCTGTCACCCACCTTTGGTAGCACGATAATCGAGGTTACGCCCAACATGCCATCCTTAACGAGTATCGGATCCCACGTTGGGCGTGGGGCTAATTGTTTGGGCCAAGTCCAGATCTTGGGCCCAATATAAGGAAATTACTATTTTACCCCTAACAGGGACAAAAGATCCTCACAGACACTCCCTTCGGAGGGATGTCAGATTATGACACTTGTCATAATCCCAATGGCTTGACAACTGTACTTTCGTACTATAAATATGGTACGATTTCCGCAGTCTAAGGTACGCTTTCCTGATATTTCTGACAAATTCCCTAAAATTCGGATCGATTCTTCCAGCTTACTGACTTAAGCATCGGAGGGGCGTTCCCGGGAAAAACCCCCCGGGTTAGTCATCCTCTGTCTGTTTTTGCAGGTCAGATTTAGTTCTCAAGAAACGTTCGCAGGTCCAGTTCAGACAAAAGTTCCACCAGGAACACTATTCCTTGATTTCAAGTTTCTTAAGCTAAGCTTCATTATAGTCAGCAGCAATAGCAAGATCAAACTTTTCCCTATGAAGCTCATCCTTGAGTTTTGAAATCAATTCAGGATCTGGTTCAAAAGTGGTCTGAGTATTCTTGCCTTTCCTTAGTTGAGATATTTCAGCTTGAAGATCATAGATTTTAGTTTCATATTCTAAGTGTAAGAATTCAATATCAACACCTTGATTGTCGGAAACAACTTTAGGACTGATATCTTCTCTTAACTCAGATATTTCAGCTTGTAAACCACAAATCTTACCTTCATATTCCAAAAACAATTTATTGACATTAATACTAGAACTACTTGTGCTAGCAAGAGAAGTTTTTAGATTCACATGCTCTTTGAACAATTCTTCCACATCATCAACCATATAATTATATGCTAGAATTAAGTCAAAATGTTCTAGAGAAAGTGATTTCTGTTTATGTACTTCGAAATTTATATCTTCAACTTCTGCCTCCTTAAGCTTACTAATTAAAACATCTTTCATCATTTTGATAAAAATCTGCTTTTGAAAAAACTGATTGAGGTTTTAGCATCTCAAGTTCTATATTCTTCTGATCTAGAATTATTTCAAGCTCTGAAACTTTGTCTTTCAGTTTTGTACAAATAAGTTCAAGCTCAGCAGAACGACATTCACTAAGATCAAGATTTCAAGTTACCTCTCTTGGTTTCTTTTTGTTAGCCTTATAAGCAGCATTGCCTTTAACATTTTGTTCTATAGCAGCATCCATAAAATTTAGTAACTCATCTCTATCACAATATCTCATTTGATCTTCCACATCAGAAATAGTTGCCTGTTCTTCATCAGAAGAGCTGCTTCCAGCCATGAGACACATGTGTCCCTTCTTTCCTGAACTGGTCTGCCTCTGGTCTACTTCTCCCAATAGTGCAGTCACACAAACTAGAGCTTCTTCCTCCTCACTTTAACCATCTGAGTCATAATCTCCCCAGGCAGCAAGCATAGCCCTTTTTGTCATCTTTTTCTCCATTTGTCCTCCCTTGTCAGTTTTCTATACAGGACAATCCTTGATCATATGTTTTAGGGTATACATAAAACGAGTATACATATCTTTTATATTTTCATCTCGATACATATCAAAAGCTTCATATTAGACATAAGCATATCTACCTTCACTAGTGCCTTCATAGGCGAACTCTAGAGTTTCCCATATTTCATTTGCAGTAGAAAATGCCAAAATACGACTTAACTCATTATTAGCAATACCCTGTTGAAGAAGTGACATAGCCTTTGCGTTCTTCCCAAGCGTCTTAAGATCTGTGCTAGTGTATTCACTCTCCTTCTTCTCTGTTCCAACAGCGTTGTTAGCCACCTTCTTAGGACCATTTTTTTATTATCATCCAGCACCCGTAGTCAGTTGCAATGACAAAGTTTTGCATGCAGTTCTTCCACCAGGGATAGTTTGTTCCCTTAAACTTGGAAAGCCTTAATCCAGAATTTCCATTCATCATCTCTTGAGTATNATCATCTCTTGAGTATTCATCTTTTCTTCCTTCTCTAGGTGTTACCCTTTCAAGAAGTTAGGCTCTAATACCAATTGAAAGTACAAGTGACACTCAAAAGGGGGGTGAATTTAGTGTTGTAAAGTTGTTGTAAATTTTTCGATTAATTATAAGAATAGTTTAGAACCAGTTCTCAAGCAGCGGAAATAATAAAGCTTAAAGCAATAAAATAAACAACACCAAGATTTAACGAGGTTTGACTTCTAATAAGTCTACGTCCTCCACTCACTCACTCGTTTTATAATCAACTCAGAATAACAAAAAAGAAATACATCAATAAATATGCACCTATGCACAATATGATTCCCCAACTTCACCTATGGATGGCGACTCAAACCTTAAACTCTGAAGGTTCATGAAGATGATCCCAGATCAACTTCCCAGCAAACTGAACTCTTAGAATGCTCAAATTACAATCCTTTGTCTCTCATAAACAATTAGCCTAAATGTTTACAAAAGAGAGAAAATTAAAACTTAATGTGGTTATGAGGTTTATGCGAGATTGAGGACTTAGGAGCGCTTTTGCAAATCGTGATCTTCAGTTTTGTTCATGCAAAGTTATTTTGGTTGTCTGCTGGGATAATCTCCTTAAAAAGCCTTTGGATAGTATGTTATGTAATTTGCAAGAGAATATTTCTCCTGGAATTATAGAATAATCCCGGGAAAATATTCTCACTATTTATTTAAAATACAATAAAATAGCAAAATATTATACAACATACTTGCCATTCTAAGGATATTTGCCTTGCTGTCAATCAAGCATCCGTGTATTTTTGAAAAACAACTTTGGTGGAAAGAAACTTTCCTAAAATACGGACGGTGTGTGAAGTAAACTCTAGGGGACTGGTTAGTACTGTATAGTCAGCCAAGTTTATTATAATTATGTATGCCAAGTAACTTAAGTTCCTTGTCATTCATAATTAGTGCATCTTTGAAAATCTCAATCTTTATATTGCATAGTATAAACTTCATACCACTTACGTTGCATCTAAGACCTAAGAGTTATACTCTATGAGCTTGATCTTCAGCAAACTTCAAGACTTGGCTTCTCGAGCTTATCCTGTCATCATTGAAGTTGTTTCTTAGTACCTGCACATGAAACAGAAAACGTGAAATGATATAAATAGTTCAATGTGTTGTCATCATTCAAAACAAAAGTAAGAACTCAACACATTCGCCAAATTGTAACCATTCTAGTAGTATAAGTTCATCTTATCATTACGCACAACCGTTGTTCCTCCCTTTTTAGGGAATACTTGCACCGGACCTACCCATGCGAATCTGTACAGCATGGATGATACCACATCAATAAGTTTAAGAACTTCTTCTTACCACCTCTGGCATATTAGGATTAAGGTCCTTGTCCTGTATACAAGGTTTATGGCTTTTCTCTAAATGAATACTAGCAGCAAAAATCAGGACTGTGTGTAGTCAAATCATCAAGTTTAAACCAATACGCCTTTTTATGACATTTTAAGAACCGTTTAATAGCTTTTCAGTTGACTATGTATGCTAGAACTAACACATGAATGGATACATCTCATACATCATACAAGAAATCATATTTCAAATTAGAGGGGCGGGTTTCATTTAGGTTGTGTTACTCTTGACAGAACATGATTGTTGGGGCAGTAAATGATACCTTTGGCTTTCTTGTAGAATCATGTTCTCACTTTTAGTTCATGAGCTATGGCATCAATCTAGAATCTCCATCACTTGCATCAGCATCCAACCTAAATTGGCCTCAGAGGATTTTTTTAACGGATCAAGGCATGTCATCCAAAACAATTTCATTAATAACATCAATTCTCTAACATGACTGCTCTATCATGGGGTTTTTCTGCATTATTAAGATTGAAAGTTACTTTATTCTCCTATATAAAGGGTTAGACTTAGCTTCCATTTTTGACATCAATAACAACACCTACAGTATGTAAGAAGGTCTACCAGTTAATGGGGTATAAGCATCCTCATAATATCAAGACAACAAATCGACAGAAAAAGAATTTTCTACTCAGCAGGCACATCTTCTAAATACCCTTAGGATATTTAACAGTTATCATGTATCTGCAAAGTAATATTAGTAACTTTGAATCTCCCATGTCAAGCTTCCTGCAAATTGATAAGGGCATTAACCTGACACTAGCTCTAAATCGCATAAAGCTTTATCAATAGATAAAGTAATCAATATTGCATGGAATTGGAAAAAACTGCCTGGATCCTTCAACTTAGGTGGAGATTTGTTTTGAACGATTGCATTGCACTCCTAGTGAGTGCAAATTGTCTATGTTACATTTAACTCACATTTCACTCAAAATATCTTTCAAAATTGAGTGTAAGTAAAACACTTGAGTTAATCAAATTAGTGAAAGGTATGTAACTTGCAAATTCTTAACTATTTCAAGAAATTTCTAAAGGATTATCGTTCGTAATCCTGGTTACCTGTCAGGAAAGGGCAACGGCACCTTTGAGGAGGAAGTGTATCGGAACTGAATCAGCTACTGGAGCTTCCTTCTTAGTTGCTTTTTGCTTTTGAGCTTCATTCTCCTTTCCTAAAACTTCATTCTTCAGATCTTCAATTACAACCGAAATATTCCTTCGTTTCATCTGTAAACATTGTATGATATCATCAGTAGGCATTCTAGGACCTTCATAGTAAGAACCGCTCCTTTGTGGACATAGAATGCAATGATCACAAGTGGACTTGATCGAGCAGGTTGACAAGGGAATTGCCCTTGTTGCCTTTGAGCTAGATTGGGCGATTTGTGCAACTTGAGTTTCCAATTGCATTTATGAGCTTGCATAACTCCATAGCTTTTTGTATCTGGCATCATCATATTTTCATTTGGGGTTCCGTGGAGCTCTCGAAAAGAGCACAGTGGCGACTTCTCTACTTGGGCTTTGAGTTTCTAGACTCACCGTAAGCAGCATACTCACACTATATAAACCCCACTAAAGACATTCGATATCCTAAAAAGGCACATTGGCCACCGTCACGACATCCCGGGTCCATTGTTTGGCGACTTTACTGGGAGATTCCTTAAAATATAATGGAGAGTGGACGAAACAGAAAAAACACTACGTAATTACTAATTCATAATATTGATTTGTTTGGTAGGCATAATGCATGCAATTCCCATAGGGATTTGCTTTAGGACTCATATCTCATAAAGTATGTTTATATTTGAGAACAAAACCAAGGGCTTCCTTCAGGACGGTAAGGTGAATACCTCGGACTATTACCTTAATTGAAATCCCAAAACCATGACGGTGACCACGACTTAGTGGCTCATATGCATGTCCTACTTGGATCACACTAAATTGCGGTGTTTATATTTAGACACGCATAGTCATGGTACCTTTTGGAACCTTAAGCCTTACTTGTAGTCACCCTCTTAGAACTTGGAGGTTGGACTTGAACTCTTGCATAGAGAACCTACATTGTGGTCCCACATAAAGGGTAATGATTAGTGTGTTCACGTGCCAATAAGTCCAACTTCGAAAATTAATGCTTCAAATAACAAATAAAATAAAGTAAATGTCGTCATATAACCGATGATAAGTCCCAAAGTCGAATGCGCTAAATACTTCTTTGGTGGATCTTAATTTCATTTTTTAATTGAATTTAAATTAATTTAAACTTATTAATTTTTATTTGAAATTATTTTTATTTTACAATATTCATTGATTTTATTTCAAACACCGAAAAAAATTTAAAGTGTACAGGACAAGATACACGAACCTTCTAGAAAGCCTTATATGAAATAAAGTAACTTTAGGTTTTCAAAAGTGTATATAGTGAAGCAGGGAAGTAAATTTTGGAATAATTCGTAATATTTCGTATATGGTATGGAATATTGGAAATATGGCAGTTTCCGAAGATGACCGCGGAAATTACCCAAAGAGCCAACTGAGCACATAAGCGTCGAAACGGAGCCATAAACAACCAAAGTAACGGCCGAAATGCTCAGGGGCGCTCAACGCCCACTGAACGTCAGACGATAATGGGCATCAAGTGTCAATGGGCCGTTTGAAGGCGTTGAGAGTTTAGGCCTCAGACTCTTCCCTGCTCCACTTATATACAACAACTTCTTTCTGCATTCAGCACATTTCATTCGAAATTCCTTCTTCTCTCTCGTAATTGGTGCCCTAACCTCAAAGTGCGTGTTTTATTTTCTTTCTCCCACCAAAATCTTTATAAGAAACATAAATGTTTAAAAACATTATTAAATCTTAACCACATGTATTATTAGTATTATTATTAGTTATTGTTATTGTTATTGTTATTGTATTGTTATTGGGATGTTATGTTATTGTTCATTGTTATTGTTATTGTTATTGTTATTGTTATGCTATTGCTATTGCTATGCTATTGCTATTGGCATTGCTATTGCCATGTGCTATTGCATATCATGCTATTGTATTGCTATTTGCTATGCTATTGCTATTGCTTTGTTATATTATTACTATTACTATTATTATTGTTATATTAATATTGTTATTTTTTATTGTTTATTATTATGTACTATTATTGTTACATATTATTATTATTATTAATTATATGTTATCTATTATTATCATCATACTAATACATTATTTATATTATTATTATTATTATTGAAAAATTTATGGGAATAATCCCAGTTTAACTGTTTCACTCATTTTGATCCGATCTGTCATTGTTTAGTTTTAATACACCTTAACTTGCGACTTTCTTTTGGTCCGGTTTACCAGTGACCTGCTATTCAGGTCATTAATTAATGTTATTGGTATTTTTTTCTTTTCTAAACATAGTAATTAGAGGTTTTTTTTTTTTGCCATTCTTCTCCCTTCCTTTCCCGGAGATGTCTCTCCTCCCTTCTAGTTTACTTTCCCCTTTCTTTTTCATCTTATCTTCTCGCTTCATATTTTCCTACAAATTAACTATAAAGTGGTGGCTGTTGACAACAATTTAGTTTCACAGGCATAGTCTCATATGGGCAGTCTATTGTTCCTATCATTGATTTTTATATGTACAAGGAGGATGGTGAATGGTTAGATGGGTAGTTGGGTTATTGTCCTGGTGGTTCGAGTAGGGATGAACAATCCTGATTTATAGTTGGCTTTTTTGTTTGATTTCACCTTATTAGTATGCTACTAAAGGTTTAATTATTTTAACTGAAGTATTTGCATCAAAGATCTGGGGTTGGTGGGTGTTGATTTATTTTTATAGTAATTTGCAATTGATTTTTGATAAAAATGCTAATGCTAAGTGAACTTGTGGGGATATAATTTCAACTTGGATCTGGTCGTTGCGTGCAATATAACGGGAATAGGAATAGGTGGTTGTAGCATCAGATATAATTGCTTGGGTGGTCCTGTGGTTGGCGTAGTGGTAGAGCTAGGGGTGTGGGTCATTCTGTAGAGTGGTGGGTGTAGTGACAGGGTGGGTTGTAATAAATTAATAATAAACTATTAATCTAAAACTAATAAATTTGAACACATTATATTCGACACATGTTATCTTAACTTACAAAACCAATCACCAACCTCTCTACTGTTCAAGGACCTAAAATCAGAAAAAAGCATGTAAAGATTGGATTAAAACTAGATAAAAAAGGTTGGACTACAATGAGTGAAAAGACCAAATGTGGGATTATTCCCATAAAATTGATTTTATTATATTATTATTATTATTATTTATATTATTATTATTATTATATTATTATTATTTTCTTATTATTATATTATTATTATTTAAGTTTTGGCTCTATCAAGCATTCAAGCTAAGAAGTTGTTTCGACTACCGCAAGACAGTACTTCAACGGAGGCTGAAAATATCAAACAACATCATCTTAGACTTTTAATTTGTATGTTTATGTGGTTTATTGCTTCTTAGAAAATAACATGTTTTGATTAATTCCTGAAATCTTTACTTAGTTATGGCTCGTGTTTACAATATAAATTGGCTCGGTCTTGAAAATTGGTTAAGGTTCTTAATCTTGATTAATTCTAAAGTGATCACTCACATGTCATTTAGAAAATAGTATGCATTAATCGAAACACCCGCATATCAATGTTTCTATGTGTTTTAGGACTAAACGGAAATATCTATGTTTATGATTCGATATTATGATTGTGACTTACAAATGAGACCATGTAGAGCCTGCTATACGCGGGGGGACAGTGTGAACTATTCTGTCCTACCCTCGTCCTGAATCCAGAGATATGGACTTCTTATCCTGATTGTCGATTTAACCCCGGGTTAGGACATCATGGGCTTCCATAGCTCCCGAAAAGAACACGGTGTGACTTCTCTACTGGGTTTTGGTTTGTAGACTCACTCCCTAAGCCAATCATACTCACACTATACAAACAAACTAAAGACATTCAATGTCCGTAACAAGGGCACAAGGGCACAGTCACAAAAGCCCTGGGTCAATAGTTTGGCGCATTCACATAGGGATGTTCCCTTGATTTTAAGGGAGTGGACGAATCAAAAATTATCGTAATTTCATAATTATAATATCCAATTTGTTTGTTAGGCATAATGCATGCAATTCCCAGTGAAGGTATTTCTTTAGGATTCATGTTCTTAAAGTTGTTCTTTACTTGAGACACCCCGGGGGATTCTCTTTAAGGATGCTTGGTGAACTACCAGGGATTTACTTGATTGAAATACATTCCAACCATGATGCGTGACCACATGACCTAGTGGTCATAATGGAGTCCTACTTGGATCACCGTAGGTGTGGAGTGGATAGTTGGACACACGCTAGTCATGGTACCCTTTGGACACTTAAGCTTACATATAGTCACTCTTTATAACCTTGGCTAGTTATGGACTTGACGCATGCTAGGTGGTGTGACAATGTGCCAAATTGTATATTATGTGTATATGTATTAACTTTAAACACGTTTAGAATAGAAAGTTTCTATGGATGAGGTTACTACTTAGTGGTAAGAAAAAAAAATCAAAAAATTGTCATGCATATAGAACCCCATAGGATGCATTCATTTATAATTGTGTACTTTATCGTCCAATAAAAAAAGAATAAAACACCAAAAGATGTAATGGTACTTTGCATTATGCATTCATTTAGGACAAGGAGTAATCATGCTAACCCAGGCATTAATCAATTCAAGAAAGTAAACCATGAGTCTTTTTCAAAATAAAAGCCTAATTAAGTCTCATGTAGGATAGAGTCGTTCAACGTAGACCAGAATAGAGCCAGCAATGAGTAAAGCAAGAAATCTTACAGCTTGGGTCAAAGGACGGGTTCGAAGTGACTCTAGTACTCAGTCTTCTCAACAAGCAAGCTCATCGGAAGACCATTCCAAATTCGAAGCTTCTTAAATAGTTCTTCAAAACACTCCTCCAACAATGTCACGCAAAGATGTTGAAGTTCAACTAACAACAAATGGAAGCCAAATTAGCTATATTGACCGAAATGTTTGAAACTCTCACCGTCAAGGTGAACAACACATGAGAAGGAAAAGACCACCTCAAGATTTTGAAAATATTGAAAGCGGGTCAATGACAAAGATGCTTACGTGACCCTCCTGGTCTCAACTGAGCTTGGTGGAATCAATTACAAGTTTCTCAATCGAGGACTTCCAAAATCAAAGCAACTGAAACCCTCGGTTTTCCATAGGGGTTCAAGTTCTATATTAATACGAAGAATGTTGATCAAAGCTTTACACCAAGATCTTTCCATTCTCTCGGGACATGTTTGCCAAAGTGGATCTCTTCTTCCTGATAAGGAACCAAACATGGGAGAGACATCATCCAGCTCATTAATCGCTACAGTGTAACATCAAGCATCGACTTCCCAACAGTGAAATTGAGATCCTAAGCAAGGAGAAAAAGAAGGATTCAACAAGTATTCTAGCTCGTTGGAGAGAACAGTGCCAAATGGTGACTCACTCCTCTTGAAAAGGAGATGGGTGAAAATATTCGTTTCCAACCTTTGCCTATATACAAGATCACCTTAAGTAGTTAGGGGTGGAACGTTCCAAAGTCTCACCACATTGGTACTGAAAGTGAAGATGACTTGATCAAGGGCAAAAATGGAAACAATAGCACAGCCAAGGAATTTCAAAGATAGCTCTTCGAAAGAGGATGAGTAAATGTGCAAGCATCTTTAAAGATCAAGGGTGAAAAGCAGGGCATCATGAGCACGAGTCCATAGTCTTCTTTAGGTTGTGTCGGAGAGTCCCTCCACTAGCTTTTATATTTCTTCTTTTCATATGTTCGAGTCTATGGATTAAGGGCGTTTATCAAACTTACCTTCATCTCATCAATAAAATTATATTATAATTTAGCTTATTTGTTGTGCTTCAATTGACTAATAAAAAAAAATCAAAAAAATCAAAAAAAAAACAAAAGAAATTAAGAAATATTGGAAATGCTCGAAAATTCCGTAAACTCCACAAAATAAAACCATTTCCCCATTAATCATCGTTTAGCCTATCCACAATGTCAAACAAACCACAATCCACCTGCGCTCTCATAGATAACCTTTCTGAGTAGGAAAGGCATGTGCTAAAAAAAAGTCAAGTCAAATTCAAAAGTTAGTCATTTAAAGTTAAAACAAATTTCAGAAAAGTTAAAGCACAACTACGCACCACTAAGTCAAACTTTCTCCTCTAACATAGACTACATCCAAAGCACTCTAAAATCAACCATCCTATACTTCAAACTCAAATTCCAAAAAAATTATCAAATTCCAAACCCAATTCAAAAATCCAAACTCATTACCAAGTACTAAAAGACAAGTCAAACCTTAAAGTCAAAGTCCAAAATCCAAAACAACAAGAGAATGCTTCAAACAAAGCCTAAGAACTCCTAAATCACAACTCAAGGCCTGATCTCTTCGAGCTGTCAAAACACGCTTCCGGTAGGAGAAAAACTCGAAAGGGGCTTAGGCAAAAGTAGGGAATAATCACACAATACACACTTTCTTAGAGCTAGGAAAGGTCAGATTACTTAAAGATACGTAGGTAGCCTCGCCTCGAGGTCCGACCGCATCAAATAAAAGCAATGAGGTACATCGATCATCATAGAAGTTGTGGCACGATTCTTTAGTGTAGAATCTAACATAGAGTCGAGTGTTAAACCACTTTCTCAACAAATCATCAATCTATCATTATCATTTCACCCTGAGTCACAAATTCGACCCATTTTGTTTTCTTGATCTGTAGTTGTTTCTTTCTACACCCCTAGGGACTCTCCTGACTCTTTGTTTTTTTCATCAGCGCTAAACTCTGTCATCAAGAGTCAACTATACAATAAATGGTTCTCAAGTTGGGGGCTTGCATCGTCATAAGAGTTCCATCTCTCACTAAGACTAACTAGTCAAGTGAGCAATTTGAATAGCCGCAACATAATTCAAGTACATCTTCAAAGCTTTGGGGGCTCGCATCATGAAAGGGGGTCCCATATCGACTTGACCAAAGTCAACTCATTACCCTTGACCCCAACAACACATTAGTCCTCAATGCTAGCAAGATCATCACAATGCTCATCATGCCCCTTCATCATAACATGGGGCATACTCTTAGGAAAAACTAATGCTCAAGTGGCTCCATCTCTCACATCCAAACATCAATTGGGGGCTCACACCATCACAAGAGTTCATTCACTCTTCTCACTCTAAGTCCAGGAGTAAAATCCTCAATGACCAAATGAGCAATCATGACACAATTTTGGCTTCCTTGCCTCTACATTCACCTCACCCAATACAACACAAAAATCCTCGAAAAACAAATACCTTATCAATTTGATCTCCCATAATCACATGTGTTCACTTTGTCCCTATAAACGCCCTATAAAGTGGCACTTCCAATTGCCTCAAACCATCAAATACCACACATATCAAAGGGGCGTATCGTCACATGCTGGGGGGTGATGCCCAATAAACCTTCCTTGCACCCAAAGTGGCTCTATCTTGCATGTTTTTATAAAACATCAAATCATCAGTGTTTACTTCCTTGATCGCTAATTGCATTAGAATAGTTAGGTGGCATTCTCCTTTTTCGCCTTTTTTTAGGGGGGAAGAGTCGTAACCTCCATAGTCACCCAAATAGGGTAAATTTTTTACTTCATCACATTAGGATAGGATCCATGCATCTATATGCAAGTCAAGATCGAAGTCTAAAAGTCAAGTCAAATCATGCATACGACGTATAGGAGTAACCCACACATGCAAGATAGGATACTTTGTGTAAGTTGAAAATGTTGCAGGACAAACACAGTTATCAATGTGGGTCTAGCAATATTATGTCCAATCAAGTCCTATCAAGCATCGCATCATACACCATTGGCCTCATCAATCTCTATGTAGTACAATCATCAATGAACATGGTAAGGTCAATCAAGAAGTCAAACAAGCATTCACATCAACAAACCATTCAATGGCTCTAGGTCACTAGCTTAACAAACATTGGTTGAACAGAAACTTTCAAACATCTCCATGATAAGGGGGCTAATCCCACAAAAGCTCACAAACAAGACTTTGCTGAAATAGCCAATTCTTTCACGCATCTCCATGACAAAGGGGCTAATCCCACAAAGCTTCGCAAAAAGTAACCATTCCAAACACCAAAATCCACAAAGGCTTAGAATCCACAAAATAGCCAAAACACATTATCAAGCTCAATGCACCTCAAGCCAAAAATAATAAAACAAACAAACTCAGTTTAATCTGAACTCTTTTAACACACCACTTTCATTACCCATTTTCTCTAGACCGAAATGTGTCTAAAGTTGAAAAAACAACAACCCCCCACAAAGTTAATATCACCTTCCCTATGACCGAAGCGTGTCTAAAGTGGAAGACATGACAGTAGTCATCTCATACATCGCATGCGATACTAATATCTTAAAAGGCCTTGGAATAAAACAAGTCATTACCTCTTAAAGGCCCCTGGGAAATCAACTTAGGTCACCATTTTCAAAAGGCTCCTGGAAAATCAACCCAGGTAAGTCAATAAAGCCTATTGTCAAACGATTATGGAACTAAAACATCATCAAAAAGCCCATGGAAAGTAACCAGGTCCCCGAATAAGCCTATATTGTCAGCAATATGCTCATCATTCCCAATAGACACCATCAGTCGGTTTTGACATCATCATCAAATAGCTGTCCTATGACCTAAGTGTCGGAAGGGAGTAAAACCATCTTCATGAATTTCTCAATAGATTAGCTGAAGAAAGCTGAAGGAGCTTCCTAAATATTAAGGCACATCTAAAGGAAGTCAAACACATACACATACATGAATTTCTATACGATAAGGCATTTGATGGAAATCAATCATATCACCAAGAATAGAGGAGCATTTCACCGGGAACTTCTCTTCAAATGAACGAGGCCCTTACAAAGGAGATCACAATACTTTGGTACAAGTGGAAACTAACTTTTGTTTTGCAGGTATTTAATACTTGACTTGTCTTACAAGACTAGAGGTCATTACAGACTCAGTTCAAGTAGGGGCTTACTGTAGTTACCACATGTGGTCCCACCTAAAAGACTATGATTAATGTGTATTACGTGCAATAAGTCCAACTTTCGAAAATTGAATGCTTAAAAAAACCATAAAATAAGTAAATGATCGCCAACATAACCGATAATAAGTTTTGATGCGCCGAATGCGCTTAAATACTTTTCTTCTGATTTTGAACTGATTTCATTTTTTATTTTATTTTTTTATTTTATTTGAAATATTTTATTTTAAATCTTTTGATTAATTTTATTTCGAAAACTTAGAAACTAATTTAAGCGTAAGGGCCAAATAGACGAACCTTCTAGAAAGGTTTGTATGAAATAAAATAACTTTAGTTTAAAGAAGTGTAAAAGTGAAGCATAGAAAGTAAATTTGTGGATTTTCGTAATGTTTCAAGAATATGGAAGTGAAATTAGAAGTATGGAAGTTTCCGAAGATGACGCTAGAAATTACCAAAAAGCCAAACTTGAGGATAAGAAACCAAAAGGGAGCATAACGCCAAAGTGAGTGCTCAAACGTCAAGGGGAGCTCAAACACTCACTATTGAGCGTTCAGGCGCACAATGGGCGCCTAGCCGCCCCATGTGCGGGCGTTTGACGCTCATTGAGCGTTTAGGCGCTTAGACTTCCTTTCTGCTCACCTAATATATCAAGAGTTCTTCCGGCCATTCAAACATACATTCATATCCAAATTTCGTTTCTTTTCTCTCATATTTGTGCCCTAACATGAAGTGCATGCTTTTCTTTTCTTTTCCCACAAACTCTTTCTAGCCAACACTAAAAAACGTTTAAAAAATTATGATAAATCCAAGCACATTTTATTATTACTAGTTACTATTACTATACTAGATATTACTATTACGTGACTATGATAGATACGAGGACGAGTATTACTATACTAGACTAGGACGATTACTAGTAGTATTACTAGGTACGTAGTACTATACTTATTACTAGTACTATTACTATGTACTATTACATACTATCTATGACGATTACTATTACTATTACTATTACTATTTTTTACTAATACTTTATTATTGTCAATTAGTCATATTGTGTTGTTATCATTGTTGTTGTTATTATTATTTTATTATTATATTATTATATATTATTTATTATTATTATTATTATTATATTATTATTATTATTATTATTATATTATTTTTTGTGTTGTTGTTGTTGTTATTAATAAAGTTCTTAAAGTTTTATTCAAGCATTCAAAACTAAGATATTCGCCTAATGCACGAAAGGTGCCTCATGAGGCGAAACATCAACGACATCATCTTGAGCTCTTCCGTTGTTTAGTTAGTGATTTATTGCTTTTTTTAATAAATCGAAAGTTTTATTAATTCATGAAATCTTGATTAGTTAAGGTCGGTTTTCAATATAAATTAGTTTAAGTAGAAAGGTGAACTAGGTTGTTTATCTGATTTTGAATGCTACATGCTTATTGCTTTAATTTACTTAGATTCCATGTTAGTCGCCAATACTTGAAAGTTGCATATCGTAAAGTAAAGATAAATCTTGAAAAATGGTTAAGGTTCTTAATCTTGGTTAATTCGAAAGCGATACCCCTCACACGTCATTAGAAATATATGTGCATAATACAAAAATCGCCTAGCGATGTTTCTCTGTGTTTTAGGATTAACTAGAATATCTATGCTATACTTCGATATAAATGATTGTGAAATTACAAATGAGAATAAGTAGAGATCGCATACACGGGGTGGACAGCGTGAACACTCTATCCTTCACTCGTCCCGAATTTAGAGATAGAGACCCTATTACCTTGGCTATCGATTTGCCTCGAGCTAGACCTGATGGGGTTTCTGAGCTCCCGAAAAGAGCAGGGTGGCGACTTCTCTACTAGGATTTGAGTTTCTAGACTCCTACCTAAGCCAAGCTACACACACTATACAAAACAACTGGAAGAATTCAATCCGAAAAAGGGTCACGTGGCACGGTCAACGAAAGCCTCAAGTCCGACATTGGTGTGACAGTGCCAATTCATAGTATTATGTGTTAATGGTTAACTTAGGCCCCTAGTTTGCACTGAACCTTAAAAATTAGAATAGAGAGTCTCCCATTTTAGATATGATTGGGCTGCCTGAATAGTCATAAAGTCATTTGTTTCTATCATTTAGAACCCCATAGGTTATTTCAATTATTCAATAATTATAAATGACCTTTAAGTCTACTAAAAAAAAGAAATCAATAATAAACAAAACAAGCAAATATAAATCAAAACGTCGGAAGGTATCTCGCATTCATGCGTGTATTTAGGACAAGAGATGACCATGCGAGGTCATGATGGAGTTCGAGTTACCAGGAAGTAACCCATGAGATTTTCAAAATAAAAGTCTAATTTCACTCTTATGCCAGATAGATTCATCAACTTAACTTGGATATGGCCGGCAATTGAGTAAAGAAAAAACCTTATAGCTTGGGTGAAAGGACGGTTTTCGAAGTGTTCTACTAGTGCTCGAGTCTTCTCAAATTAGTGTGCCATCGGAAGACCGCATGCCGAATCAAAGTCATCTTTTTAACATTTTTCAAAACCTCCGTTCAACAATGTAACGTGAAGATGTAGAGTGTCAACTACAACAACAAAAGTCCAACTGGCCAAAAATGACTAAAAGTTTGAAAACCTCACCATCAAAGTGACAATATGTAGTGTTTATTTGTTATGTTGTTCTATGTTCTTTCAGTTAGTTTAGTTAGTTTACCTTCCTTCCCTTTTTTTATGTCTTTTCCTTTCTTTTATTAATTGTTTACCAATCCCATTCACTCATTTTTATTAGCTTTTAATGCTCATAATTTTCTTGTTTGCTGTGTTCTCCATTATGTAGGGATCTTTCATTAAAAATGGAAACCGAGGCCCCAATCTCACAAATCTTATGGATATGTAAGCAATGACGGTTTACTATAGTCTTGTCTTGTCGATTTGATCTCTAGTCACGTTTCACGATATCGCAAGCACATGGCTCGGCGACATAAAAAAGAAAAACTCCTAGCAAGCCCCCATCAAAGAAGCTTACTCCTTACATCCCGCCACTAAATCTAACGAAATGAGTAAAGAGGACGCAAGTAAGGGTGTGCGGCCATCAGTGTTAACCTGTATGCGGCCGCATGCCCCTGTTTTGTACAAAGTTTATACTTTATTCTTGGTCTTCCATTGCTTAGGTTTCTGTTTGGTTTATAAATTCTCTTTTAAAGCAGTT
>PYUH01004023.1:9674-46668 GCA_016808085.1 Suaeda aralocaspica
AAACCCCCCAAAATTAACCTTAAAAAAAAAAAAAAAAAAAAAAAAAAAAAAATCAATCTTTAATGAGTTTAGACAAAACCCATTTTAAATTAAATAAAATTCTGGATAAAAGAATCGACTCAATAGAAGAGAGCGAGTCAAATCAGTTGTAGCTCGGTTCGACGGTGTCGTTTAGGAGTTTTTATGAGACAAGAGCGAGTTGTAGTGGTGATGGAATAGAGTTGAGGGTGGCGACGGGGTTGTCGAATTGGTGGTCAAATTAATGTTGGGGCCATTGATGATGAGGGATGATGAAAATATTATGATTAATTACGGTATAATAAAGCAGCATAATTAACTTTCAATTTTTTTATTTTGTCAGTTATTCATGAGAAATGAATAAGCTTTATCTCACTTAATGCTGGCCAAAGTAAGGTAATTTAATGGTGGTGGAAAGAAGAAAGAGATTGGTGAGGCTTGAGGGAGGGAGGAAGAAGATGAAGGTGACCTTTTTATAGTAAAAGGGTCTAATTTTAGAAAATGATTGGAAAAAGGTTGATCCATTTTTGAATAAATTAAAGGTGGGACTTTGAGTAGATAATTGACCAAAGTTGGGATTGTTTTATAAATTTTTCCTAATGAATTTCATTTAGATAGGCCTTTCTCATTACTAATGGTGATTTGTTGTATTATTTGTAATTAAAAGTGATTTATTATATTATTTGAATTATTGTATTATTATACTTCACATGAAATACAGTCCATGATCGTATCAATTAAATTTATATAAACAATTGATAATAATTACTTTATTTCAATTAAACTAGCAAAATTATACTTATATTTTTTAACAATCATTAAAATACACAATCAATTGTATAGTGCATATCATCAATACTAGATACTAAATATGAAACAAGTATTATTACATCTTTAATACTTCATACATAGTTTATGTTAATATTATTGTTTACAAACAACTAAATGATTTGTTTTAAATATGTAATTGAAGCCATTATGATTCATTTGTTCAAAGAATAGTTTTCAATGAAATGATCACTCATGCAGTTGTATTGGTTAAAGATCATCCTATGTTGTCGAGCCTTGCATATAACTTAACTATAAAATTAGTGTAACGCCTCGACTTTAAATCCATTTTATTATATTAAATTAACCTATAACTAGCAGCGAAATCTGATTTTAGTCGGTACATCACATGTCGTAATTCTCTATTGAGAATATAAGGCTTAACAAAAAAAATATATATTAACAATACTAAGGGCCTGTTTATTTCAGCTGAAAATAGCTAAACTAAATTGATTGGAGCTGAACAAAAGTTTTATTATGGGTTAATGATTTTTAATTATGGATTATTGATTTTTAACTATTGATTTTCAATTATGATTATTGATTTTTTTACTATGATTTTTATGGATTGACTATAACTATTATATTTTAACTACGGACTATTAATGATTTTTAAATATGGAGTAATGACATAGATATAATTTTGATATTAATCTACTAATAATTTTTAAACCAAAAAAACGTTATTGGTAGTTTATATTTTATGAAATAAAAACAAGTATTACATCTTCATATTTTTTGTGAATGGTAAACAACAACAACAACAACAACAACAATAACAATAATAATACTAATAATAATAATATGAACAAATAATATCACGAAGAAATAATATTAGGAACAAATTTAGCAAAAATAATAATTAGCAAAACAAACGAAGAGCTAAACTGAACTGAACATAGCTGAAGTGAACGGAGCTAAACTGAATAGAACGAAACTAAACTGACCTGACCTGAACTGAACTTATTTTAAGATGAAGTAAACAACCCATAAGTTTATTAATCATAAGTCTTGCATTATATGCTAAAAAGTATGGGACAACCATCATTATGCTAAAAGCTTAAAGCTAGAGTCTAATACGAAGTTTAACTAATAGAGGTTACTTATTCTAGTTGACTAGAATGTCTTTTATTGTCGCGTCCGCACCACTATTTCCCCCTGTTGTTCTCTTCGGTACCTAAAGCCTAAGGTAACATCGTGAGCCGAGGCCCAGTAACATACTACTCTAATTCATATCAAATCATTTTATTTGGAAACAGATAGGGCTTAGGAATAAAAACTTTCATAAAACAATTATGCCCTAAAAGAGATAAATAACATTGAGCATTAAACTTGTCATCATATTATTAAGGCATTTTGTATATTCATTTTTCGATATTTGGCAAGTATTAACTGAACATATGAAGGACGTCTCGTACCATATTGTACAGAAACAAACGATACCCAACTTGGGGTAACGAGACATATAAAGGTACGTGCACGACCATAACAACATTTGAATCATAAGATTCGCATCATCATTTGAATCATATGATTCCATACAGAATGTGATACTGCTAGAACCCGGTCTTTCACTTGTCTTTATCATGTTTCATTTATTAATAGTTGTGTGATTAAAACATCGTGTCATAGTCATAAAATCATTATTCGTAAAGATTCATTAAGACATTCTTATTTTCATCAACTCATGAGATTGAAAGAGGTTAGAAATATAACAAACAAAAGAGAAGGAGGAAGAAAGGGCCGGCGGGGTGGCGCGCGGCAGCAGAGCGGCGGAGCGTGGGGAGGACGCCGACAATGAGGGTGAGCGAATGGGAGCGACGAAGGTTTTATTTTTTACTTTTTCGAAATTTTCGAACACCTTTTTTTATTTTTTGAAATCTTAAAACTTAAATTTGCATAATAAATCTGAAATTTCTGATTTTAAGGGGGTATTTATAGGCCTAACGAGACCTGTCTAAAATCCCCGGAAATTAAAACGGAAAAAGAAGAATTTCTTGGAGCTAGGCTAAAACTCGTCCACATCTCCCGTCGTCTTTCCGGCTTCCTCGGGTTCGTAGAGTCGGGTTTCCCGTTTACCCACAATGGAGGACCCCACCGTTTTGGTGCAATTACATAAATACCCTTAATGCTTGAAATTACTTTTGTACCCTTGTTTTAAAACAATTTAGGAAACCTTAAAAATTCTAATTTTAGAAACTTCTTAAAATATTTAATAAAACTCAAAGTGACATGAAAGAAAACATAAAATAATTATTTCAAGTCACAATTAATTTAAATTTTCTTTCTTTAATAAATTTATTGAATTTAAACGTTCAATAAAAATACTAAAAATATACACATAAAATACGAAATTAAATTCTTAAAATACGTGAAAATATGGGGTATTATAACTTCTATTTATTATTTAAAAGATAATACTAATATTAGTAACTTAATCAAATGCCTTTATAAAATGAGTAGCTTGTTTTATTTAGCAAAGTATAACGATAGTTCTTAATCATTTAGGGATATTCTTTTGGAAAAATTCTAATATCATGAAACTTATATCTTTCTTAATAATAACAATAAATTAACTAGTTGTCATAATAGTTGAAATCAAACAACAGATTAAAGTATGTTTATATTTTTAAAATCATGGCATAGTAATTATAACAACAACAACAACATTGATGCAGGCTGTCGCACACCTCTAAAAATAAACCAAATAACACTGAATAATATAGTTAGGGAAGTATGGATCGAATCCATAGGGAAGCTATTAAATTCTATTAGTTCCAAAAAGTAAAAATTGTGTAAAGGGTCTTTATTGAATTTCTTAGCTAATTGACTAACAATTAAAAAAGACAACGAAAAATATGAATTTAAACTCAATTTATAAAACTAAGGCAATCGACTCACCATGAACAATCAGTAAATTCATAAAATAAAAATCAATTAATTCAATAACTTTCATCAAACTAGGGCACACTAATTCTCTCGAACTTAAACTCCCTCAAAACTCCTTTACCGGCCCTCCCTCGCATAAATTCATTTTACCTATTATTCAGTGGTCTTATTGTGGTAATCTTACCTCTCGGCCTCGATTTCGACAATTACCTAACTTACAACTAAATCTGACCACAATTTAATTGCAATCAAAAGCAGTCAATAATAGAAATTTAATTACTAATTAAGAATTAAATAATAAATATTAAACTAATTCATAACTTGTTCATAGATCCCGTAGCCCTTGAAAACTAACTACTCACACATGATTATGAAAGCTAAAACAATAACCAAATAATAAAACATAATTCATAAACAGAAACAAAAACAAAAACAACAGTTAACAAATCTATAAACTAATTACTAATACTAAACTAAACAAATCAACAAAACAAATCAAAACAACAAACTAAATTACATGAATCAAACTAAAACAATAAAATAAAAAAAATAAAGAGAAAAAGGGGAAAAATTACCAAAATAAAACTTAATTGAATTGAATTGAGAGAGTATTTAACAAAACTAATCTAGAAATCCTAGAGAGAGAAAGTTATTAGAGAGCTAATTAGGATTTCTAAAACTCTAAAACTTGCTAAAAAAAAAGGTGAAGGCTGTCCTTAGGCATAATAGCCTTATATATTAACATTGGGCTTAAAATAACATAATCTACAGATTAAAACGGGCGAAAAATCATCGGGCCACAAAAGGCAATAGCTGCGCCCGCATTTCCAGACAGTAGCTTTGGAATTTCAAGGTCATTTTTAAATCGCTATAAATTTTTCTACAAGACCTTCCACAAGGCGTGTGACTTACAGTTGGAAATATATTTGAGTCTACTTTCCAATGCAACAAGAATCAGATCAATCCGATGTATCGATTGTGAGATATGATCAAAATAGTAGACAGTGGTAAAAATCTCCACTTCTAAACTTCTTAATTCTTCACTTTTACTTATAATATTTGTCCAACTTGTCATGTGAGACGTCAAACTTGTTCTTTGAGTTGTAAAATGTCTCTAATTATTTTCCAAATGCTCATAAGTGATCTTTATCTCTCAAGTGCTGAAATTAGGTAGTAGAATCGCCCGAAAATTGGTTGTTTCCTACAAAACTTTACAAAACACTAAAGAACACTATTAGCGTGAAAATTGGCTCAAATGAGCCCGATTAGTCCATAAGTCATTAGGGAATTGGGTAGAAAATAATATAAATATTAGACACATCAAACTCCACCAAGCCAAATCTTTTCTCCTCCCGAGCAAACACAATAGAACTAAGTTCATCCCATTAAAACAAATGTAGCAATCATAACTCAAAAGAACATCCGAAAACACATGGATCAAGGCCAACCAATCAAAACATCCAATTACCATCCTTCCTAAATACGAGTCAAACAAAACCAACCAAACAAGTTTAATGGATCGATGAATAGAGTAGCTTACGGGTGGTCACTCCGCACATTTAAGGATGAGCTTATATCAATGAATCTCTAACCTTCACCTCCCAACCAAATATGGAATGTAAATGCAAAATGTTTTTAGTTGCAAATTTTAGGAACCCAAATCCCACACCTCACACCCTCATGCAAGTTTTTAAAGGGTATTCACTCATCCTAGAGTCGACTCGAAGTGCAATTAATACTCTGCGACCTTGACAAAGGATTCACTTCACAATAACCATATCATGTGCACAAAGATCAAAAAGGACTTTAATAAGCTTGTAACGTGGCTAGGGTGATGGGTAGGATAAATTTGGAATAATATAGTGGAATGCGGGGTATACGCATATGAAACCAAAGAAAATCGCCAACAACTCCAAAGTATATTAACAACATTCTCCAAAAACCAATTCCAACCAAATCAAACCAAACTTCGCTTCAACATTAATTCACCTCAACACCATAATTCTCATAAACACATACATCAACCAACTATATCACAAGCTTTACTTTTATATTTTTGTTCTTTCTTAATTCTTTTCTTTTGACTTTTAAAATTTCACTTCATTTTTATTTCAGACCTTTTTTTATTTCTTTTGGACTTTCTTTTTTTCATCACGCTTTACTATTTTTTCCTCTTTTTTTTTTCACTCAAGCATAATTAAAACTTTAGGTTCAAAACTCTTAATGATTTGTTGCTCAATAAATAAACTAAAGACAAAATCATCACACATATGTAATTGGGCTCCATATAAGACATAAACTTCAATTTCTCAAATAAAATGCAATATCCCAGACATTGGTATACAAAGCCTTAATGTGAAACATGTAGTTAAAAAAACCTCACTAAACAACAATTTTAACAACTTTTCACCAACAATCCTCCAATTACACCACCAAATGCATCACAACACCACAACCAACTCAACAAATTCCCCCAAGCCAAGCTTGGGCATACATCATAATCAATGAAGGATGGCTAAACAAGGTTGTAATGTGGCTAAAAAAATACAAATGCAGGATAAAAAGCTCAAAACATGGAATCAAGGGAAAATACGAGATGGAATGCCTAAAATATGTAAATCTGGAGGCTCCCAAAAGAAATGAAAGCCTTTCATCATTCGCAACATGCACAAAACCATAACTAAATGTAACACCCTGAAATTTCCTAACCTTCTACTCTAGATTTTTCCGAAAAACATATTATAAATATTAAAGGAAATATAATTATTAAACCTCCTAACCAACGAGGAAAAACCATAGTATTATCGCCACCGTGATAACGGTTAAGACATTTATCAAAGTACTACAGCGGAAGTCTTAAAACCAAAACCATTTAAAAACTTAACTTCAAAACAAATCTCAAAACCAAATTCAAACCAACATCCAAAATAAAATCAGCTTAAAACTTTATTACACTTCAGAACCATCTTAATGGCCCTTTAAACCAAAACTAAAACTGAAAACTTTGAAAATAAACAATATCCAAATAAAAGTTAGATCACTCCATAAGCAATAAAATAAAACTACAAAGATTTCACAGCAAACACTCTCACTCCAGCCCAACATAAAATGACTTATTCCCACTTGTACCTGTAGCTTTTCTTATTCTAGACAACTACTCGCCAACAAGTGGGTCATTGTAGGGCCAAGTCCAAGACAAAGCCATGCACACAAAACAAACAGTCAGCAAAGCTGAGTACATAACTACTAAAGACTATGCAACAAGAACAACATAAATTAAAACATACACACATCTTACCTTTGACAACTCTTCACATGTGCATAGACTCAACAAATTAATTATTATATTTAAACTTTAGATTCCGCATCGAACGGGTTTCCTTTCTTTTAAAAATCGCTCTATTGGGCACCAACTTGGGAGCAACTCCAAGAAGGTATTACCGATGTCACATAAAGTGGTGGAATTCCAACGCATTAAAAATATGAAATAGTATAACGTCTTGTACTCCAATTAGAAGTCATAGATCACTGTTCCATACGACTCCCCCCTTTGTTCATACTCAAGGTATATACGTTCCAAGAGTTTTGGTGCGAATCCTCTACACTTTACGTGATTAACCGGTTTAACAATGTCATGACTCATATACAACATCACATAAAAACATGCATCAAATCAAGCAGGCCTTATTAATTATCTTTGATTTAAAGTGATTCTAAAAATAATCTCATGTGTGTCCTTTAATTAAACTGAACTTCCTTTACCACACATTAACTGTGAGTGGCTAACTATTTACTTTCTCTTTGACCACACATTAAACTGTGAGTGGCAACATGTATAAATAATTGCTCATTAACTTCTTTTAATCATGTGAATAAAAATTCATAAACTACTTTTCTTGTTGATTAAATAACTAACCAACTTAAATAACTTCCTTTCTTCATAAATAAGCTATTGGTCAAATTAAACTGATCATAACATTCTAATTAAATCTTGTAGAGTTTATATTGCTAAAAACATGGAATGTCAACATAATGTAAAATCATGCTTCTAATAAAACTTGTCATGCATGTCAATTCACATTCCAACCAAGCACAACAACTTAACATAACATAAAAGATCAACCAAGCATGAATTATAATTCTTATGTTTGTCTTTAGTAGCTACGTACCTTGTAAAGTAGTAGTGATCCGCCACAACTCCTAAAAGTCGACTACTTCGAAGTCTCCTACATAGAGAAAACCGAAACTAAATTAAAACCTTGCTGACTAAGTTCTACAACAACTCTAAACTAACTTTCTATATTGGAAACTTGTCCAAAACATTACTTAGATGTTGTCTCTTAGAGCATGAAAGGATGAAATGTATTTTACATGACTTATTGTTTGAGGTTAATTGTAGGGTTTGCTTAACTTGTGATGTGTGGTATGCATGAATCTCTCGTGGTTTTTAAACACTCGCTGCACACTTCATGACAACGATTGGAAACTCAAGAGTTATATCCTTAACTTTAATTTCGTTATTTCCCCCCTCCTCATAGAGGTATTGACATTTATTTATTTGTCCTTGGTATAATTAAGGAATAGGGATTAGAGAGTAAGGTGTTTTCAAAAACCCGTGACAATGCCGGTTCTATGTATGTGATGGTTGGTCGTTTGAAACCTGATTTGAACACTTTTGGTCCCCTTCCCTTAGATGGTAGGTTCTTTCATGTTCGTTGTTGTGCTCACATCTTAAACCTTGTTGTACAAGCGGGCTTGGGTGTGATTGATAATAGTGTTCTTAAAGTGTGTGGTGCTGTTAATTATATTGCTGGGTCTGACCATAAACAAACTCTTTTTGATAAGTGCGTTGTAGTTTCACGATGCGGCTTTGTTGGTAAGTTGAGAATTGATTGCCCTACTAGGTGGAATTCCACATATTTGATGTTAGGCTCTCGATGCTAAAGAAGCTTTGAATTTATATTTTCTTATGTTGATTCCTCTTTTGGGTATGGTCTTACTGATGAGGAGTGGTTAATTATTGAATTTATGTGCTCCTTTCTTAATCCTTTTTACCATATCAGCGTGTTATTTTCTAGTTCAGATTACCCTACTGCCAATCATTATTTTTCTTACCTTTTTTTCGACTGAAAAGTTGTTGTATGATGCTCATGTTCATGAAGTAGAGAGTATTAGAGTGATAGCTTCTGCCATGATGACCAAGTTTGAAAAGTATTGGTCTGATTACTTTGTTGTTCTTTCTATTGCAATGCTACTTGATCCCCGCTTTAAGTGTGTAATGATTAGGAAAGCGCTTAGCAATCTTTATGTGTCCGATCAAGTAGAGGAGAAGATTGAGGTAATTCGTGATGCTTTTTATAGAATTGTACAAGTTCTATGACACCACTCCAAGATCTTCTTCAACATCAATTGGTAGTCCAAGCAATCAAAGTAAAAAAAAAAAATAAAAAATAAAAAAAAAAACACTTTTGCAGTTGACAACCTCTTTGAGGTTAGTCATATAACTTTCACTATTTCCTTTATTTTTTGTTATTTGTCTTTTGTTATGAAACTTTAAATCGTCATTTATTTGATTTGGTAAATGTCAAGTTCTCATTTCTTATGTTTTTGTTTGGTTGTAGGATTTCCAAGCCAACCATGGTGGTGGATATGCAGCTTCTGCAGAAGCTGCCGTTGATGCTTACTTAAACTCACCACTTCTGCCAAACACTAATGGTGGAGAGTTTAACGTCCTTGAGTATTGGCGTCACTCCTCTTTCCTTGTGATTGCTTGTATGGCTAAGGACATACATGTCATTCCGATTGCATCTGTTGCATTTGAGTCCTCATTTAGCATGGGTGCCCGAATATTGACAAAGTGCCGAGAATCCCTACTCACAAGTAATGTAGAGTTGTTCGTCACTACTCAAAATTGGTTGTATGGTTATTTTAAAAAGGTTGAAGTGGAACAAAGTTTCGATGTTATGAAAGAAGTGATGCCAAATGATATAGATTTTGATTCACTCCCACCACGTGTAAGTTTTCATAACTAATTATGTTCATTATTATTTACTTTATGTTTTAATTTTGGATGCTGAGAATTTGCATTTTTTACTATGTTTTTTTTAGCAAATTATACTTTAATGACCTCTTACCTTAATTTCTTATTTTATTAATGTAGGTGGTTTGATGTATCACATAATATGGAAAAGCAAAGGGTGCAACAACTAGAGGAGAGGAACCCATGTTAATCATCACTCAAGCTTCAACACCTTATGGATATTAATCTTTTGTCTACTAACATAGATTAGAACTTTGTGCATAATTTCGATATTGGAGAAACTAATCAGTAATCACTCTAGTTATTTTGTAATAGCCATTTGCAACACTGTCAGTTCAATTAATCAATTCAGTTCTGGTTTCAACCAATCAGTTTGGTTCATTTCAGTCCGGATATTTCAATTATTTTTTACTTTATTTCAGTTTGGTTTAGATAATTTTAATTTCAGATTAATTCAGTTTCAGGTTGTTGCGTTTTCAAATCAAATCAGTTCAGTTACAGTTGGTTTCAGTTTATAGCCAAACTAATAAACGAAAAACAGTTCAATTCAGTTTCAGATTGCCACAGTTGGTTTCAGATTTAGTTGGTTGAAGTTCGGTTAGTTGCAGTTCAGATATTTTCGTTTCAGATATTTCAGTTCGGACATTTTCGTGTAACTGACTTTGTTTCAAGCAATGAGATATTTTCAGTTCAGATATTTGTTTTAGATATTTTAGATCCATTATAAGTTTTTACGATACTAGTTTTATAGTTAAATTACCCTTGAGACTCGACAACATAGGATGATCTTTGACCAATACGACTGCATGAGTGATCATTTCATTGAAGGGCGTGTCTTCTATGCATCAGGTTGCACCGTCAAATAATGGTGCAACCATGCATGTGAAAATCGTTCTTTTATTTAAGTTCCACTACAAGGGTTACTTAGTGGAATAATTATGGTTACATATTTGAACAATGATGGTTACTCACATTCTATACCTATTTGAACAACTTCTTACTTATGTGAATTGCAACAGTTAATTTTTTGAATTGTATGAATTACTTATTTGAATATTGATTTATGGTTACTTCTTTAAAATAAAGAGGTTAATATTATTAATTATGTATTTGAAATCGAGTTTTTTACTTATATATATATATTACGGAGTACTTTTTAAAATATTGATAGTTAATAGTTAAAAGTGAAATGGTTAATTGGTTATTAAGTAATAAAGTGATGATGAATCATTATTAATGCCCATGTTAATTATTAATAATATTATGCATGGTATGGCTAAGGACATATTTGCCATTCCGATTACATCTGTTACATCAGAGTCCTCTTTTAGCATGGGTGCCCGAATATTGACAAAGTACCGAGCATCCCTACTCACAAGTAATGCTGAGGCGTTCGTCACTACTCAAAATTGGTTGTACGGTTATTTAAAGAAGCTTGAAGTGGAACAATGTTTTGAGGTTATGAAAGAAATGATGCCAGATGTTATAGATTTTGATTCGCTCCCACTATGTGTAAGTTTTCATAACTAATTATGTATATTATTATTTATTTTCTGTTTTAATTTTTTAAATTTTCGATGCTCAAAATTTGCATTTTTTACTACTCCCTCCGTTCCTTGAAGATCATACCAGTTGTGTTTTTTTAATTGTTCACAAGTGAAGAGATTCTTGTAAATAACTATTGATGTATAAGTAAAAATATAGTCATATGGGGTCTTGTTTGATTCAGGTTAATAAGTACATTATTAATATTCAATTGTTACAGTTTTTATACATGTGCAACTAAATATGTAAACGTTATAAAACACACATTGAGAAGCGTATGAATAGTAATTGGTAGGATCTTCAAGGAATGGAGGGAGTATGTTTTTTTAGCAAATTATACTTTGATGACCTCTTACCTTTATTTCTTATTTTGTTAATGTAGGTGGTTTGATGAATCACATAATATGGAAAAACAAGGGGTGCAACAACTAGAGGAGAGAGACCCATGTCAATCATCATTCAAGCTTCAACACCTTTTGGATATTAATCTTTTGTCGACTAACATAGATTAGATTAGAATTTTGTGCATAATTTCGATATTGGAGAAACAAATCAGTAATCACTATTACTCTAGTCATTTTGTAATAGCCATTAGGCTAAACAATCCCTACCCTTTTGACTTCATAATGAAGTTATGAAACTATGAAAGTATGTTGTCCTATTTGAAAGTAATGAATCTTTTATTATTATCTTTAGATTCTTATTTGCTATATATTGTCCAAACTTTGATAGAAATTATAGCAAAAATGCCTTCAATTTGTACGTATTTGGTAATTGGAGTTTCAATAATGTTTTTTATTTCTCTTTTGTATTAAGCAATTAAATTTGATCATTTATATCAAAAATCTTGATAGCTTCTTATTTGATATCTCACATTATTGCATTGAGTTAAAGAATAAATGTAGGGTATGAAATTGAATCGACGGGATATATAAAAGAGTTATAGTTCCATAAATTTAGTGAAATTGGGTGATAAATACAACATTTAAAATAAAATTTGGAACATTTCATTAACATTTGAATTTTGAATGAAAAATGCAATTTACAAATATCTAGTTAAGCAATTAATTTTCAATCAATATTTGTTTAATTTAAGGAAATTTTTTTTCAGTTAAAAATTTTCAATTACAGTTCAGTTTCGGTCAAAACAGTTAAGTTTAAATCAGTTGTTAATCCAGATCAGTTCAGTTTCGGTTACAAATTTTCAGTCACATTTCAGTTTCAGTTACATGTTTTCGGATTTTTCCAGATCAAATAATTTTCGGTTCAGTTACAGTTCAATTTTAGATTTATATTTTCAATTCTAACGGTTACAATTAGTTTCAGTTCAGTTGACTTTCAGTTACAGTTAGTTTCAATTTAGTTAAATTCAATTTAGTTTCAAATAAATTTCAGTTGAACATTGATTTTTTAACCAAATTGACAGTGCTAGCCATTTGGCTAAACAATCCCTACCCTCTTAACTTCATAATGAAGTAATGAAACTATGAAAGTACGTTGTCCTATTTGAAAGTAATGAATGTATTATTATTATTATTATTATTATTATTATCATTATCATTAGGTTCTTACTTGCTTTATATTGTCCAGATAGGAATTATAGCAAATTGCCTTCAATTCGTACGTGTTTGGTGATTGGAGTTTCAATAATGTTTTTTATTTCTCTTTTGTATTAACCAATTAAATTTGATAATTTATATCAAAAGTCTTGATAAGTTCCTATTTGATACCTCACATTATTGAGTTAAAGAACTTACATTTGAAAATATAGGGTGTGAAATTAAACCGATGGAATATACAGAAGAGTTATAGTTCTATATTTTTAGTGAAATTGGGTGATAAATACAACATATAAAATAAAATTTGGAAATTTTCACTAACATACGAATTTTGAATGAAAAATGCAATTTACCAATATCCTAATTGAGTAATTAATTTTCAATCAAATTTTCTAATTTAAGGGAATTTCTTCTCAGTTAAAAAATTTCAGTTACAATTCAGTTTTAGTTTGCCTTAAATCAGTTCGGTTTAAATTAGTTGTTAATACTGATCAATTTAGTTTCAATTACAAATTTTCACTTGTAGTTCAGTTTAATTACATGTTTCCAGATTAGATAATTTTCATTTCAGTTACAGTTCAATTTTACATATATTTTCAGATTGTGGGTTACAATTAGTATCAGTTTAGTTGACTTTTAGTTACAATTAATTTCAATTCAGTTAAATTCGATTTCAGTTCAACACTAATTCTATAACCAAACTGACTATACTAATTGGGTAGTAATTCAAAGTGAATTTCCCGGAGCTACATACTTATCAGGCTACCACTTCCACTTGTAATGGTTGGTACTTGGTAGTCGTTTTTTTTAACACACTTTTCAATGAACAAAAAATTCAGGTTCACTTCAAATTCACCCCTCTAGCCTCCAGTCGGCAGTCACTGACTCACTAATAATAAGATAAAGTTAAAAAAAACACAACTCCATGATTAAAAAAAACAACAGAACCCAAAAAAAAAAAAAAAACAAGAGAAATTATATGGTGCTTTGCTGCAGAGTTTCAGAGCAACTTCTTCCTCTCTCTCTCTCTAACTTCTAACCTTTCACTCTTTCTCTCTCTAACTTTCTACCTTTCTTTTTTCCTTCTTTTCTCTCTTTACAGCTCTCTCTCCAAGGTTTCTTCTTCTATTTCTCTCTCTAACTCCTCTATTTTATTAATATTCTGTTATTAGATCGGTGTTTTTTTTAAGGCTTTCATTTCATTCATACTCTCTCTTTTATTGATTTAGATTTTCCACTTGTGGGTATTCTTTTTTCAATGTACAACCTTTGAGCTGCTCGTAGCTTGTGGGAGGATAAAGAACATTCTGCTACTGTTAAACATCTGCATTTTATTTTTTATTTTTTATTTTTACTAAAATTGATTTGATTTGAATGGTATGTTAACTTGATATGGTTTTATTTTATTTTATTTTAATTTTTGCTGTTTAGCTGTATAATTTTGTTTCATTGCAATATTGGTCAATTTTAAGTCAATGGGTCTATTTTATTTTTTTAAAAAGTGTTTTAAATTTTTTCCTTCTATTTTTCTTTTTGGCGTATGATTTAATCTAATATAAGTGTTTATGCACAGTTAATGGATTTTATTTTATGGGGTTGTTGACTAGATAATGTACTGTGTTTGTTATTAGAATCTGTTTGAGTGAGAATTGAGTGAATTTTAGAGGTAACCTCTACTTGAAATGGTGCTTAAGTTCGAAATTTGGAATAAAGTAAATGATTTAATGATCATTTCTACCTAATTTTGCAGATTGAATAGAAGTTTGGTGTTATATTCAATTGAGATTTGTAGATGTAATCGATTGCAAAGTTAGTAAATAGAGATTGAGCTTATTGGATGAGTGTGTTGGAAGATACACATTATGAATTGCCGAGGTTCAAAGATCTTGGTTGAAGTTGCGTTGATTTTTGTGTTCATATTTCTGCTGCAATTCGCAAACGGGGCTACTAATCCCACTGATGGTAAGTGTAAAATCCGAGCACCCTAACTCATGTCTTTGCTGCATTTGTTCTTTTTCTTTATATGATTGGAGAAGCTTGTGCAATTCGTATATTTCTTAGGTTTTGTTCGCATTATCCTGTTTTGTGAAAATTATGTAGTCCAAATTTGAATGATTTTACTTGATCTGGCTTTTTTTTAATGGCTATGAACTTATGATTGCCAATTGTGTGTGCTTATTTCTAATACAAAGTCCATATGCTGTTTCAATTTAGTTGCTGCAATAAACAGCTTATATGCTGCCTTGGGTGGTCCGAGCCTCCCTGGATGGGTTGCCGCTGCAGGAGATCCTTGTGGTGAGGCTTGGCAAGGGGTCGAATGTGATACTTCTTCAAGTATAATTTCAATGTACAACTAAGCTTCCTTTTGCTCCAATCTTATGTATTGTCATCCCCTCTCCATACTTGTAGTTCTAATATGGGCAATCTTTTATAGAAGTCTTGTTGGAGCCAATTTGGGTGGTGAAATTGGGGACAGTTTAGGATCATTTTCAGCTCTACAATCAATGTAAGAAATTAACATCTCTCTATTTGCTATACACTTATATTTCCATATAGCTTGCATTATTTAACGACTCTATGTTTACATGTGCATCAATTTTGTGAATATACTTTATGTTCCTCAAGTATTCCTGAAACTCTATGATGATATATTTCCTTTGTTCTTTACTCTATTGTTTTGTAAATCCACGTGATTTTGCACACCAGGAATGCTCTTATAAGGCCGTATTCTCCTCATCTTATTTTTACTTATTTTTCAGCAAAAATAAGTTTAGTTGAGCAAAAATAAGTTCAGTTCAACAAAAATCAATTTCAATCCTTCATAAATTTTTAATGATTTCAGCAAAAATAAGTTTAGTTCAGCAAAAACAAGTTCAAATAGATAAAGGTAAGTTCAGTTCAGCAAAAATAAGTTCAGATCAACAAAAACAAGTTCAGATAAGTAAAAATAAGTTGACGAGAACAAGGCCTAAGTTATTAAAGGATTTGGCCGTAGTAAGTTATTTGTATCTTTCGTAGTGAGCCGGTCATGTTATTATAGCTAATTTACTTTGTGCAGTGATCTAAGCAACAATAATATTGGCGGAGCCGTTCCATCAAGTTTGCCAGTTTCCTTGTCCACACTGTAAGTAACCTAAAACAATCTTGTTGAATGAGTTGCTTTTAACTTTCAATTTTTTTAGTTTATGTTTATGTTTGTATTTTGTTTTATACTGTTCAATTGTGTATTGGGTGATGCAAAAAATATGATAGTCTTTACCATGTCAGTCTTCTTTCAGATAATAATTTGACTGGGAGCATCCCAACCACAGGATCGACTCTTACCAGTCTTACCACGTTGTATGTTATTTCTTACTGCTAACTTTGGGATTTGCGTTCTTCCATGAAGTTATCATCTTAAGTTTGCTTAGTAAATCATGTTTAACAGGAAATTGAATGACAATCTTCTCACTGGAGAACTACCAGATAGCTTTCAATCTCTTACAGCTTTGTCCAGCATGTATGTCTGCTTTGACTCGCTTCTTATTCCACTCTTTTAATGTTTAATGATAAATTTTATCCACTTGTTTGCAGTGATTTGGCTCATAACAGTTTGACTGGGGAACTGCCTCCTTCAATGGACAGTTTGTCATCTCTATCCAGCCTGTAAGTTCCCTCTCTCCAAGAAGCTTTCAATTCCTTTTCCATCTGCAATTCTATTAGTAGTAAAATCAACTCTGTTTGGGCAGACACTTGCAGGACAATCAGCTGTCCGGGACACTTGATGTTCTTCAAGACCTCCCGCTGCAAGATTTGTATGCTTCTATTCTATCTTTCAAAATAAACTTTTATTTGTTTTCCAATCTGTTTGCTGATTTAGCTGACACGAGAATTTCCCTACTAAATAGGAATGTGGAGAACAACCAATTCAGTGGACCTA
Source organism: Suaeda aralocaspica (assembly GCA_016808085.1). Classification (NCBI taxonomy): domain Eukaryota; kingdom Viridiplantae; phylum Streptophyta; class Magnoliopsida; order Caryophyllales; family Amaranthaceae; genus Suaeda; species Suaeda aralocaspica. The sequence continues at coordinate 26,473 of PYUH01004023.1, forward strand.
TACCTGACAAGTTACTGAATGTTCCCATCTTCAGGTGAGGATTCTCGATTTGGTATCTACTATTATGCAAGCTTATTTATGTATTTTACTTCTGAGATGCTTCTTTGGTCAATTCCTATGTTGATTTTAAATGAAAATGTTGTTATATCATTAATTTCTTTTCCATATACAAAGTAATGAAGTACTGTTGAGTTCAGTATAATCCCTCTTTGTGCTATTTGGAGTTTCAATTTGTTTGTTTCAATTTCAGCGCATTTAATCCTCTCAGTCACTATGTACAATGTTTACTTTGGTTATAATGGTAAATGCTATTTTGATGCATTGTCTTACTGTCAGGTACATTTTGATTTTTTTCCCTAATTGAACAAGTATGGTATTGTGTATGCAGGAGAGATGGGAATCTTTTTACCTCCTCTGCTGCCCCGGTGTCTTCACCAACCGCTCCTTCAACTCAACCTTCACCTTTTTTCCCAGGAGCACCAACAAAGTTACCACCTCGCTCTGGTACCACTACTCCCAGTTCAAACAGAACTTCTCCAAGTTCTGGCACAGCTTCTCCCATTTCTGGTACGACTTCTCCTAGTGCTGGCACCACTACTCCTAGATCTGGCACTACTTCTGGTTCTGGTCAGGGATCTGGAAATCACACTGCTTCACCAGATATAAAGCAAGAGCCAAATACTCAAAAGAAAGCACAGGCTGCTAAAACTAAAAGGATTGTTGGCATATCAATTGCTTCAGTAATTGGATTCATAGTCATGCTTTTGGCACTTTTGTTATGCTTACCATGGTGTTTTAGCAAAAGTAAAGACTATTACCGATCAGCTAAGAGACATGAAATCCGACCTTATATGGGTGCAAGAGAGAACCCTCCTAACAATGGGATATCGCGTCTTCCTTACCATCAGGCTGAAAAAGGTGAATCAGTATACTTTTTCGAGTGTTGACATACTTCTTAAAGAAGACATAGTATTGTAATTGAGTCTCAAACTATATTGATCTTGACAAAAGAAATCTGAAATTCTGTGATCAGCTCCAAAAGATGCTATTGTGGAGATTAAAGAACCACAAGCAGAAGTTAGGAGACCTGCTGCAATTTCAAAACAACAAAGTGAAGAGGATTTGCTTTCTCAAAGATCAACTGCCCCATTAAGGAAGCTCGACAGTGATATGAGCTTTAGTGACATTGATTTTATGATCAATCCACCACCACCACCTCCTCCGCCACCACCACCGCCACCACCTCTTCCTTTCTCCGCTGAAAAAGTCATTGTGAAGCCTATTGCTTCAACAGCATCTGTTGCTGCTAAGTCTTCCACTAGACCTCTTCCCTTGACGTCAGTGAAATCTTTCACAATTGCTTCCTTGCAGCAGTTTACCAACAGCTTTTCGCCTGACAATCTGTTAGGAAATGGCATGCTTGGCACTGTATATCGGGCAGAGCTCCCTAATGGAAAGGTAACAACTGCTATGTGCTTGCATGATATTCTACCTGGAAATCTTGAGTGGTTTTTTATGTTTTGTTAATTGCGGGTTCCTTTAATTGGTTTAATCCTCTTTAGGCCTATTGGATACATTGGCTATATATAAACACACACACATATATATATATATATATATATCAAAATATGAATCATATCCAAGTTGAATAGTTTGGATGGGAGGAGTGTCTAATGTTCCGTTTCTTTTGGCATTTAATTGGATAGGGATGTGGTCTCTAGGAACATATCATGTCCGCTGAAATGAATGGGAGCATCTGGGTTTTTATGTAATCGGGGTATGCCCAAGAGGAAACTATACCAAAAAGCCATCATTCCAACATTGCTTTCTTTTTTAAGGGATTGAATGTTGGGCACTTAAACATTGTCACCTTCACAAGATGAGAGAGTGAGAGTGACAAAGTTGCGTATGCTACGATGGATGTGTGGGCATACAAGAAAAAGATAAACTAAGAAATGAGGTTTAGTAAGAAGGTAGATGTTGCTTAGATCTAGGATAAGATTATGGAAAATTGTTTAACATGGTTTAGGCATAAGATGGAGACCGAGTAAGACACAATAAGGAGGTTAGCAGAGTGGCAGGATGGAGGAGAGACATAAACGAACTTACATGAGGGGATTTAGTGGATGTATGAAGTTATTGAGCTTGAGGAGAGTTTTGGTGTTATCAGTGATGAATAGAGAGGGGATTGTTTTTTCCTGGATAATTTTTGCGATTCCTTTGATTGATTCAACTTTCGCGATTCCTTTGGTTGAATCATGTCTAAGTGGTCTCAAATTATTTAGGACTAAGAGCACTAGCATTTAGTGAGGAAATATGTTCCTCTTGAGGAGTTTTATCCTCATTGATTGACAATAGTGAGGAAAGTAAAATATATTTCAAGAGGAAGATCCAGGTTTCTCTTACCATGAGGAACTCCGATGCTTTGGACCATGTCCATGTGCTCAACGGGTCCAACATGAAAATTTCTTTTGTTTTTTCTCTTTCGTTTAATCGTTTTTCCTAAAAATAGTTTGTAACGAACTAATGACTATTTTTGCTAAAAATATTTTTAAGGGCTACAAATAAGCAGTTAATGGATATGTTAGAATGAAAATAATTTGATAATTCATGACACCATCATGTGAGAATCAAAGTAAAAATGTTTAATCTCACTTAGATATTTCCACATATAGCTCTTTGTATATAACCCTAAGGGTTAAGTATATCATTTTCCAAAAAATAACAAATGATCAACAATCATAAAAGTATGAGACCTACAAATAGATAGATATCCATTTTGCTATGTTTCTTCGTACTGTAAAAAGCCACTTTTCTCTCTCATTGCACAAAAAATAGCTGTAATTTATTTTTGTTTATTAGCGTTATTGTCGGCCTTTCTAATACAGTAATTTTTTTAACTTATTTGAAAAAATTAAATAAATTATTGAATATGGTAAAATATAATTTAAAAATGAAAATGAATAGGTTAGATGTTAAAAAAAGTGTGGTTTTCATCACCAATTATTCTCTTAAGGAATAGTAGGGTTTTACAGTAAGAAAGTGGTCATAGAGAGTGGTTAAGATTTTTTTTCCTCACTAGTGTGGGTCCTCTAAGGCTTTGTTGTTGTTGATTTTATTTAACTTTATTTCACTCATGAATCTTTCCCGTTTAATTTTCCAACCCCTTTTTCATCAAATAACAGGTTGAAGAGAAAATAGGTTTGAATAGTAGGTAAAAAGGGGTTGGAACATTAAATGCGAAATGAAAAACAGCTAATAAAATTAGGCATTGTTGAAGATTTTGTTGGAAAAAATAAGTGGAAAAACAAATTGTGAAATATAAATTTAGAATTTTTTTTTTTTTTTTTTTTTTTTTTTTTTTTTTTTGCGTTTTGAGGGGATAAATTAAGAATTTAACTATGCTTTTGCCAGTTGTTTGTTGTAGAAAATTAAGTGGGAAAAACAAAAACAAAACGAATTAGGCATTCACACGTAGTTTGTCGAAAATAATAGTATTTTTTTGTCCAAATGTCATATGAGATCAAGTTTTTTGTTTCCCAAGTTATACCCTTGACTCCTTGAGATATTGTCTTTTCTGAGGTGTATCCAAAAGTTTTTTGATTTCATGGTTGTTTCCCTAAATTAATAATTTTTAATGAACAATAAGCGGTATTTTCGTTAAGTCGCCGTTAGTTGATGTTTTTTCGTTTTTAGCAAATTTAATTATGTAGTAAATAATTTACTCCTTTAACTTGGAGAGAAATTTTTCCACCATAAAAATTAAGGGTTTTGGTTTATCAATCTCCACTTGATCGTTTCTCCGCTTAAATTTTTTTTGCTCAAATCACCTAGATAATGACTTCTCGTTGAATTTAAAAAAATCATTTAACTACAATAATAACAACGAGTTGACTATGTGGTTACCAATCAATCAATCGAAGCTATTATTGTCGTTAAATGGGGTCGGCTGCATGAACCAAAAATGATCATTCCTTGTGGTCATCTACATACCGTGGTTATCATGGAATAAATTGATTAGTTGAGTGAGGGATGCAGTTAAGAAATCTGAAACCCTATATAGAGGTATATCTCGCACTCTATTTGATTTTTGGTCAATTGGTCCCCTATTTTCATTTGTTATAACTATTGTCTCATAAGTATGTTATAGAGTGCGAGACACTGCTTGCTATGTCGATAGACGACTGAAAGTGTTGTTGTTATTCAAAGATTGGGTTTTTCCTTGAATTATGACTGTTCGATGTTGATTGCTGTTTGTACAGTTGGAAGGATCTACTACAACATAGGAGTTAAGACCTCCGTTTTACTTGCGACAATGTGATATTTTATCTTACGGAAAATTTCATATGGCTATATGAGGTGACACTTTTGTGGTCACAAGTGACAAATATTATCTTAGTAATGCAACATCACAATTTTCACTTAATTGTCATAAACTAATGATGTCATGTATGATAATGCCATATTCACTCACAACCAATGTGTTTTTTATGAGCTGTGGATGAAATGAAAATTTTCTGCTAGGGCATTGCTGCTTTACTACAAGGATTTAAAATATTCTGTAATCAATCGAAGCCAACATTTGGGAAACGTAGTATACTGCTCAAACCTTATTAAGTTGCCACTACATCTGCTTGTGGGATTGCTATGATTGACACTTTTAATGTTATAAATGGCATACATAAATAATACTTAGTGGAGAAATGCGTTGTAGGAACTCTGTGTGATGAATTGAGCCAATTTAGCTAGTAGTTGCAGGAAAAATGGCTATTAACTTGTTGGTAGTATATGGGGGCAGAGTAGACGAAACTTCTGTGCACCATAGGAAGGCGATCGGAATTTTCACTATTCTGGTCTTCATTTCATGTGACTGTTTTTGTGTGGGTATATTATTGTTGATGACTTGATGCGTGTATGTCTGTTTTGGGAACTTGTGGAGGATTTTGAGAGGTCTAACCATGCCTGGCTATGAATTGATTGGGGAGAGTTTTGTTCTGCCTGTCTGATGTTTTTTTACGGAAACATATTTAAAATTATTCTGATAATTTATTGCAGTTAATGGCTGTCAAGAAACTTGACAAGGGCGTTTCTGGCCGCCTGAAAGATCATGAATTCATTGAGCTTGTGAATAACATTGATAGAATTCGACACGTAAATGTTGTGGAGCTAGTAGGTTACTGCTCCGAGCATAGTCAGCGGCTCTTGATTTATGAGTACTGTAGTAATGGGACTTTGCAAGAATCATTGCACTCAGACGAAGAATACAAAAAGAAACTTTCTTGGAATATGCGTGTACGGATGGCACTTGGAGCTGCAAGAGCCTTGGAGTAAGTAGATTTGTCTCTATAAATGTGGTCAATGTATAGTATTTGGCTGTTATGAATAATAATAACAAACTAAAGCATCTTCTTATGAAATTACGTTTGCTGATTTGTTGCCTTCAGTTCATTGTTTGTGTCTCAAAAAGTTTTTTTCTGCCTGTTTGATACTTAAAAACCAACAAAAAACTCTTGCAAACAACGATTATTGTGTTTTTATAATCTTTATTTGAATATGTATATTATCATGCGTTATGACCTTTTATTTTTAACAATCGGTTAGGGTTCTGTTTGCTCATTTTAGCAATATGCCTTTGAAATGATCTGTTATATTGGATTACTGATATATTGAAAATTAAAATTAGGTATTTGCATGAAGTTTGTGATCCGCCTATTGTGCATAGAAATTTCAAGTCTGGGAACATTCTTCTTGATGATGATCTAATGGTGCGGGTCTCTGATTGTGGTTTGGCATCTTTGATAGCGTCTGGATCTGTGAGTCAGGTAATATAATATACGAGAAACTAAGTACTCTGGGCTTTGTGTTATTGCATTTGTGATTGAAGCTCTCTCTTCTCTTTTTCTTGAAGTGGCAATATTTTCTCGTCTTCATAAGTTTATTGTTAAGAATTTTGTAGTCTGTAATCTTTTGTTTGCATAGCTTAGTGTTAAAAAATAAAAAATCCCTTTATGTTATCGAGAGGCATGACCCTCCACAGAGAATCAAAACATTCTATTAAGTGAGTTGTAAGTGAAATGACAGATGCTCGTGTGTCTCTTGAGTTTACCCCTGAAGAGTTTTTTTTAATATATTTATTACTCATAAAAATCCATTTATCCATTACATTTTTCCTTTTGATGTCTAAAAATACTATTTATACCAACTTTTGGATAGGACTTGTTAATACTTGATAATTCCTCCATTATTTTAATACTTGCAGCATTGAGCTTGCGCACAAGAATTTCAAAGCTTATGTGATAAGAGAGAGAGAAAAATAGAAACATAAAAAACACGGACCCATGTGATAGTAGAGTGATAGAGAGAAAACATTGTCTAAAATGGAACTACAAAATTGCAACTTCGAAAAAAAGGAAAGAAATTTCAACTGTTGTAAAAACCGAGGAACTATTTCAATACCTTTTGTCTTCGCCTCTACGAAATTGTTACGGCTCATACTAAGAGTCCTATGACATCTGCTTTTTGAAAAAATGTCTTGCTAAATATGATCACATCTAGTTTTCAATAAAATAACCATTGATAACATAAAAATAATACTACGTATAGTTTACAATTTTTTTTAGGGGAATATAGTTTACAACCTTGACTACGTGCCATGACAAGTTTTCGGGTGTATATCATCAGTTATCACGAGAAGTTAGGCATTGTCATAACTAACTTAAGAAGAAACAAGAGATTTATGAACTTTAGTACCCGTGTTTGCCACTGGTTTTCGACTATCTCCCTTACACACTTATTGGTCACTAGTCACAGGTATTTTCTTGTGCATGGATTTTTTTTTTTTTTTTTTTTTTTTTTGGGTCACAAACCTTCATCAAAAACACTTGACCACAGAACATAGTTGGTATTGTCCTACATTGTCGGTTGGGCTTATACTCCCTTCTTGAATCTGCTCTTTTCTCAAAGAGAGGACCATGTTATCAGTCCCAAAAACTGCTGTAGCTGCAATTTGTTGTTTTTTAATCCCAACAGATGGAAACTAGTTTTTTTTTTTTCTCTTCGTTTTTGCCATTTTCTCCTTCTTCAGTCATGACTCGTGAGAGTTATGTTGATTCTCATCAGGAAGCCAGTGTTCCGTCTTTCAGTTTGATACTATATTTCCTATGATAAGGGGTGTCATTTGCATTTCCCTTATCATAACTTGATACATGTGTAATTGAGTAATAGGGGTTGCTGATTCTAGGCATGCTTGTCGGGCGAAACTTTTTTTTTTNTGTTTGGGGGGGGGGGGGGGGGGCTAGACAGGGCTTTTCATCTGCAATTGAATTTTGAGTGTCCAAAAGCCTGCAACTTTTTAGGCACGGTCTTTGATGAGCAACGTAAATTTTCCTTATTTGCATTGTCTACTTTGGAAAGTGGAACTTGTTCATAATATGGAATATTTACTCAACTGGCTTTTTTTCCTTATTCAGTTGTCGGGACACTTGTTATCAACCTATGGTTATGGTGCTCCAGAATTTGAATCAGGAATTTATAATTCCCAGAGCGATGTTTACAGCTTTGGAGTGGTTATGTTAGAGCTTTTGACTGGTCGAATGTCTTATGAAAGGTAAGACATATTGAAGCAAAAAAGAAAAACTCATACGCCTTTTTTTTTTTTTTTTTTTGTTTTGAAGAAATTTTTGCAATGGCAAACTGCTCTGTTTAACTATTAAAATGAACAGGACACGAATTCGAGGGGAACAATTTTTGGTGAGGTGGGCAGTTCCTCAGCTTCATGATATTGATGCTTTACAAAGGATGTTCGATCCTTCTCTAAAAGGAGAATTTCCAACTAAATCCGTGTCACACTTTGCTGACATAATTGCAAGATGTGTTCAGGTGAATAAGCCTCTTTGCGCTTTACTTTTGTTGAATAATATATGCTCAATAAGTACTTCGTACATAACTTGTCAGTTTATCCTTGGAATTTAATCAAGTCTTTATATCATACTACGTATATATTATGCTGGTAGGTGGCAACTAGAACATTAGCACTCAGTTTCATATTCTTTATCTGTATTAGTTTTACAGCGTAGTAGAATAGTTTTGGATTGTTACTAATTTTATCCATTTCAGTGTGCTTTAGATGGACCTGTTCTTATTTTATTTACTTCCTCCTTTTTTTTTAATCACAACATTTTCCGTTTTAGGCAATTTCTTTTATTGCAACAAATGTTTTCTTTTTTTTTTTTTTAAGTATGTTTTCTGTGCATAAGTTTACCTCATTACCCCTAATTAAAATACAACCTGATCATCATTCCACATATATAATTAAATTACTAACCACCAAATTTTATTAATCACTAACCCAACGCAAAAATTACCCAATAAAGCCTTCACCAGACCACCACCACCACCCCCGTCCAGGGGAAAAAATCCTTGGCTGTTTCGTTCTGTAACACCAATGCTGTAACGGGTTTCAGACCCACCATTCCATAAACTCCATTATAGAATGGTGAATTGTATTTTACGCCAAACTCAGTGTGACGCCAATTTGTAATGGTGTCAAGGCGTTCGGTAATTGTTGCAAGATTGTTTGGGTGATAGAGGAATTGAGTGATCAACAACTTTCTTCAACAAAATATGGGGAAAAAAATAAGATGCCAATGCTGTGGAAGAACTCCATATTCTCGGTGTAAAAGAACAAAGGTGATGTTCAAAATTATGCCGACTACAAATGGACCATGATAATAATTCATATGGTGAAACTTTGGCTAGGAATGGAGTTTAAGTTGACAAGATGGAGAACTAGCTAAGGTTCATGCCGGGGAGATTAGGTATTAAGTCAATTTATGTCTTAGACAACTCATGGAGAACTATAGGGACAAGAAGGATATACATATGGTTTTTATTGACTTGGAGAAGGCTACAAAGTAATGAGGGAAATGCTCTGGTGGGAAGGAATTTCTAAGAATTATATTGACATTATCAAAGACATTTGTGAGGGGTTTAACACAAGTGTGCAAATTAGTGTTGAAAAGATAAAAGAGTTGCTTATCACAATTGGTGTACATCAAGGTTCTAAACTTAGCCCTTTTCTTTTTGACATAATTATGAATTGACAAGTTTAAATCAAGATGTTATTCGTTGATGCATGATGCGGATGATATTATGTTGATTATAGAAACAAATGAGAGAGTGAAGAGTAAGTTGGAAATTAAAATTGTGGCTAAAGACGTTAGAATTACTTGGTATTAAGTTGAGTAGAAGTAAGTCACCCACATAATATATATAATATAAACTTAGTGGGACAAAGGAACACCATGACAAGCTTGATTAGTTTGGATGGAAGAAGTGTTCAATTTTTGATCTCTTTCAGTATCTAGGATCAATTATTCATGATGTTGAATTGGACAAGGATGTGGCCCATATGATCAAATTAACTTAGTCAAAGTGGAAGTGAGCTTTCAGAATTCTATTTGATCGAGGTATTCCCAATAAATTGAAGAGAAATCGCTTAACCATCATGCATGCATTGCTCTAAGACCATCAAATTAGGTTAGTCAAAGTGGAAGTGAGCTTTCAGAATTCTATTTGATCAAGGTATTCCCAATAAGTTGAAGAGAAATCGCTTGACCATCATGCATGCATCGCTCTATGACAATTATAATTAACTATTACCCCCGCTTCCTCATACGGATTAACTTATCACCTTTACCACAACATTGTCCTCTTTAGAATTATCGCCATTTACCTTCATTTTGCTTGGTTGACTTTTATCACCGCTAATGCATTATTCTCATTCCAACATCCAAGCATGCCCTTTTTGAAAATTACTAACCCACAATCTAACCATGTGACCACTCAAAACATCTCTAAAGTACATGAATGAGAAAGGGGCAAACACAATGGAGCTGAGGTGGCTTTGACAATATCAGCTAGCCTATTTATTTGTCCTCTTTATTTTACCGCTAATATCATGATAACTGTTGATTCTTGTGAAATTATTTTGCAGTCTGAGCCGGAGTTTAGGCCATTGATGTCTGAAGTCGTGCAAGATCTACAATGCCTGCTAGAGAAAGATTCACCTACCAAAAGTTCGAAGGGGGACTAAATCGACAAATAGATGAAAAAGCAGAATTTAGATACTGATGGGAAATGTGCAAAAATTTTGACGTCTGATTGGAGGGAGGGCATGCAGGTTGTTTTTGATGCTTTAACTGCAGATATTTCAAGCCAACTGCGACATTAGAAGTACAAAAAGTGACCACTGAAACTGCAATTGTTCATTCCCCATTAGAAGCTCCTTAACTTCAGATGTGCTTCCTCCATTATATATTTGATGCTGTTCGATTCTTATTGTGACCTCTGCTGTCGTATGTTGCGGTCAAATCAATTATTTGTCGTAATTTAATCAGCAAATTGGAAACTGGAGATGATTCATGCTGCACTGTGCAGTGCAGTATTGTATCAGAAGGTTATTTATCGATGGAAAATTGGATGGTGCTAGAGTTAGTCCATAGTGTAATTTTGTCACTGTAGTTCTGTACAATACATTGTTGTTCTGCCTGTTGTTGCTGACTCTTTTCTGTTCAGTAGAATCCATTCTTTGAAATTTGGCATTGGTTGTCAAGAAAATAAGCTGGTGTATTTTTTTCATAAACAATTTAAATTATAAATAGAGATTTTCTATGTTGGAACTCCGTAAATATTTTTCGGGGTTACTATTTACCGCCTAAAATTTATTGGCACTGCCTAATATTTATACGAAATACATCATGGTTTGCCATTAATACACGTACCTCAATACTCCTCTCAACTTTCCACCACACTGCTGCCACCACTACTTACTCCACCAGTATAATTATTATAATTAATTAAAAATAGCTGACCACCAACTTCTTGGTTCCACCACTGCCCAGCCCAACAACCACTACCAACAACCCATTAAACACCTCACCAAATAATTAACATATAATTAAGCATTACCACCAAATAATTAACATGAAGTAACAATTAATTAGGTGTATAATTACAAATAATTAGCATGAATTAACAATTAATTAGCATATCATTAAAAATAATTATCAAAGTTTGCGTGTGGATTTTACGTTACCAGCAACGGATTGACGAGTTGATAAAACGCCAAAACTAGGCTATGGCAAGTGTTTTTTCCGCCATTGCCTCGATCTTGGTGTTTAATCAACTTACTATTCCGTTGGTGGCGGCGAGAAATCAACTCGCCACCTAAATTATCAAGAAAAAAAAATCATTAAAAAACCTCCACGAATCTAGAAGTGGTGGGAGGTGGGTTTTGGATGGAACTCTAGATCTACATGGGTGGTAGATTCTCGACGCCGTTTTTTTTTAGAGTAGGAGATGGTGGTGGTGGTGGCGTCTTCCAGGTTTGAGGGATGATGGTGGTTGTGATGTTGCTTGGGTGAGAGGGATGATGATGGTGTGTTTTCCGATGATGTTTTCTAGGTGTAACGATGACAGTGGTGTTGGCGCGGCATTTTGCGGGTGTGAAATGATGGTGGCGGGTTTTTTTTTGTGGCTGTGGGAAGATGGTGGTGGTGTTACTTGGATTGCCGTCGTGTCAGTAGTGCCAATTCCCTGTTGTATGTGATTGTAGTGATATGAGGGATGGGTGTAGGGGCTAGGTGTAACACCCTGGAATTTCCTAACTATCTCCTGTCTAATTTTGGAAAACATAATATAATAATAATGAATAAAACAATGAAAATTCTTCTTACTTAACTAGGAAAAACCAAAGTATTATCGCCACCGTGATAACGGCTAGGGCTATTGTCAAAGTACTACAGTAGAAGCCTCCTACTTTTAAACAATTTAAAACCAAAAAAAACTTTTAAACAAATCCAAATAAAAACCGTAAATACAACTTGGAACCGAAACAATGACCCTTCAAAACCAACTAAACTTTTTGAACTTTAAAACAACTATTAGTCCAACTATCAAACCAAAAGTCAACAACGAAAAGTAAAACAATATATCCAACACAAGAAAACGGAAACAACAATTGCAAGCGCTCATCACTTAATCCTAAGATGATTGACTATGCCCACCTGTACCTGTTGCTTTCTCTTTAATTTAGACTACTGCTCGCCATCGAAATAGGTCGTCGTAGAGCCAAGTCAAAGAGAAAGCCATTCACATAAAAAAAACAATCAACAATGTTGAGTACATAAATACTAAAGACTATGCACACCTAACATGATTAATCTAAGTATAAGAATAAACAACCACATTATCTTACCTTTACCACAACCATGTACCTGTAAATAGACTCATCAACATTATAAATTATTTATGATATTTATTTATGGATTTCGCATCGAACGGGTTTCCTCCTCAACAATTGCCCTTTTGGGCACCAACTTGGGAGCAACTCCAAGAAGGTATTACCTATGTTACATGAAGTGACGGAATTCTAGCGCATTTAAAAATAATAAAGAGTACAACATCTTGTACCCCAGTTAGAAGTCATAGATTGCTATTCCTATAACTCCCCCCATTTTTCATACTCAAGGTATATATGTTCTAAGAGTTTTGGTGCGAATCCTCTTTCACTTTACGCGATTATCAATTTTAATAATTGTTATGGCTCACACAAACCACACATGAACATTCAAGACAAACAAAACACCACAATCACCATATTAACTATCTTGATTATCACGTGATCATAATATTTAATCTATGGTTCTTTGTTATTTAAACCTTTCTTTACCACACATAAACAGTGAGTGGCTAACTATTTGATCATTAAACTTGCTACTAAACATGTGAATAAACATTCAATAGCTACCGTTCTTGTTGCTCAAGTTATTAATCAACTTAACTACTCTTCTTCACTTATTGACTACTAGTCAAATTCTTTCAAAATAGTCAACATTCCAACATCAATGATGTAATAACAATGCTTAAAAACGGAATGTAAAACGTGGTAGTCAACACATACTTTTCATGTAATCATGCCAACATATCTTCTCATGCAAGTCAACTCAAGTCAGCAAGTCAATAACTTCCAATACTACAAATTCTAGCATGAAGCTTAAACTACTCTAGCATGAATTCTACATACATCAATGCCTTTAATACTTACGTAACTTGTATTATAGCGATGATCTGCCACTACTCCTAGAAATCACTTAATTCGAAGCTTCCTACAAAGGAAAAATTGAAACTAATCAAAAGCCTCATTGACTAAATTCTACAACAACTCTAAACCAACTAGTGACTTTTGGTGACACAAGGATATTAGGGGCATCTAAGGATAACATTTACGTGTGCATGGTCACATGCACTTGAGCCCAAACACGTGAATATGGAAAGATTGGTGGAATTAGATGAATAGATTGGTTTTTGCCTATAGGTTTTTTCCTACTGCATTTTCTAGGCTTTTTCTCATTTTAGGCATTGTGTATTTTTATTTCTTGTTGAGTTTTGGTCATCATTTTCTACCTAAAGGTCAAGGGAAATTCTTTCTTGAGGGTTTCTTGATTAAAAGATTCGTTCTTGCAAAGTTTCTTGAAGATTTAAAGCAAATCTTGAAAATAGCACAAAAATAGAGCAAGGTTCTTGGTGAGATTTTTGACGAATTTCAAGATCTTTGGGCATCTTGATTTTCACGTGATTTTTAGAGTGTTTTTTATGATTATCTTGTTTGTTATTATGTTAGTTTGTTTGTTTTAGGATTTGTTAGTTTAGATAAGATCAAGTTAGTTGTGATGATGTGTTGTTCTTATCCGATTGTGGATAAGCACAAGAGTGGCGTGTGTTTTGGTTGTTAGGGAGTTAGTTTGAGTTTGTTTAGATTTTTTTAGGTTGTTAGAAGGTTGTTAGAAATTAGTTGATTGGTTATACTATACATAGCGTCAATTATGATTGTAACAACTCAAGTTTTGAGAGTCAACAATTCAATTGTGTTGTGTGTTTTTCATTGTTTTCGTCGAAAAACAATTTGTGCTTTGTTTTGTTGAGTGAATTGGTGATTTGAGCTTTAGATTCACGTGGGAGAATTGTTTTAGGGATTGAGGGTACTTACAACTTTAATCAATTCATAAAACTATTCAAAAAATAGTTCATGTTCTTGGTGATTTTTCTTTATAGAATTTGGGACTAGATTATCATCCTCATGAGTGGCGATGTTTCTTCACCAACATTCACAAAAAATTTTGGTTCTCTTGTAGAGAGATCTTTAATACTCAAGTGTTCTTGATTCATAATACCTTAAACTAAGTAATAATGGAAGGTGATGGTGATGGAATTCCCATGAATTTCATTAAGGGACTTTCATTGCAACAAGCAAAGGGGTTGCGCATGCAAAACGAGATTGAAGAGCTCAAAACTCATTTGGACGAGGTTCTAAAAGTGTTGCTTCTATTGGAAACACACAAAGCAAAAGCAAATCTAAGAAGTAGGAATCATCTGATTCTGAAGAAGAAAATTCGAGAGTAAGGAGTGTTCGAAAACCAAGAATCATAAAAGATTATTCAACAAGTGAGAGTGATGATGATCCCAAAACAAAACGCAAAACGAAGGTTAGGAGTAAAGATGATGATCGAAACCTTAATCTAGAAAAATCCTAAATTCGAAGGTGGTATGGATCCAACCAAATTTCTAGATTGGATTTGTAGAGTGGAAAGAATTTTCAAGTATAAGGAGTATGATGATCATAAATCCTATGAAGTTTCTGAATTAAAACTCACTTTTTATGCAAGTTTGTGGCTGGAGGGATTATAAAAGAGAAGGAAGAAAGATGGCGAATCCAAGATAGCTTCACGGACTAAACTTAAGCGAGAGATGAGGAAGCATTTTGTGCCCCAAGATTTCGAACAAGATAATTTCATCAAGATGCATACACTTAGACTAAATCGATAAAGTGTAGAGGAACACATGGTGGAGTTTGAAAATCTCCAATGATTTGTGACTTGGAGGAAAAAGAGGATCATAAGGTGGCACGTTTTGTGGCTGGATTGGATGAGAATGTGAGGGATAAGGTAGAGCTACAACACTATTGGACTTTTGAGGGAGTATGCAAGGTTGCGTCAAGGGTAGAGAGGCAGAATTCACGCAAAACAAGAAGCTTCGTCAAAACCTTTGAACAAAAAACGAGATTTGGTTCCTACAAAGCTCAAGTTTGATGAAATTTCCAAGACTCCAACCTTTACCAAATATAAGGGTTCCTCTTCTAAGCCTATTTACATTAGAACTTGTTTCAAGTGCAAGGGATATGGTCACTTTCATAAATATTGCCCACATACTAGGGTTACAACCACTGAAAATTTGAGAGTGAGGGGTAGCTCAAGTGGTAAAAGCTTCCCTCCCNAGTGGCGATGTTTCTTCACCAACATTCACAAAAAATTTTGGTTCTCTTGTAGAGAGATCTTTAATACTCAAGTGTTCTTGATTCATAATACCTTAAACTAAGTAATAATGGAAGGTGATGGTGATGGAATTCCCATGAATTTCATTAAGGGACTTTCATTGCAACAAGCAAAGGGGTTGCGCATGCAAAACGAGATTGAAGAGCTCAAAACTCATTTGGACGAGGTTCTAAAAGTGTTGCTTCTATTGGAAACACACAAAGCAAAAGCAAATCTAAGAAGTAGGAATCATCTGATTCTGAAGAAGAAAATTCGAGAGTAAGGAGTGTTCGAAAACCAAGAATCATAAAAGATTATTCAACAAGTGAGAGTGATGATGATCCCAAAACAAAACGCAAAACGAAGGTTAGGAGTAAAGATGATGATCGAAACCTTAATCTAGAAAAATCCTAAATTCGAAGGTGGTATGGATCCAACCAAATTTCTAGATTGGATTTGTAGAGTGGAAAGAATTTTCAAGTATAAGGAGTATGATGATCATAAATCCTATGAAGTTTCTGAATTAAAACTCACTTTTTATGCAAGTTTGTGGCTGGAGGGATTATAAAAGAGAAGGAAGAAAGATGGCGAATCCAAGATAGCTTCACGGACTAAACTTAAGCGAGAGATGAGGAAGCATTTTGTGCCCCAAGATTTCGAACAAGATAATTTCATCAAGATGCATACACTTAGACTAAATCGATAAAGTGTAGAGGAACACATGGTGGAGTTTGAAAATCTCCAATGATTTGTGACTTGGAGGAAAAAGAGGATCATAAGGTGGCACGTTTTGTGGCTGGATTGGATGAGAATGTGAGGGATAAGGTAGAGCTACAACACTATTGGACTTTTGAGGGAGTATGCAAGGTTGCGTCAAGGGTAGAGAGGCAGAATTCACGCAAAACAAGAAGCTTCGTCAAAACCTTTGAACAAAAAACGAGATTTGGTTCCTACAAAGCTCAAGTTTGATGAAATTTCCAAGACTCCAACCTTTACCAAATATAAGGGTTCCTCTTCTAAGCCTATTTACATTAGAACTTGTTTCAAGTGCAAGGGATATGGTCACTTTCATAAATATTGCCCACATACTAGGGTTACAACCACTGAAAATTTGAGAGTGAGGGGTAGCTCAAGTGGTAAAAGCTTCCCTCCCGGTTCCAGGAGATCGTGGGATCGATTCTCATCCCCGCCCTTGTGGCTCCCTAGCACCAAAAAAAAAAAAAAACAACCACTAAAAATTTGAGGGATGAAGAAAATTCCGAAGAAGAAGAGTAAGAGCTTGAGGAAGAAGGTGAAGAAGATCACATGAGATATGATACTCATGAGGAGGAGGTGGAATAGATTGATCCTAAATCAAGAGATCATATTTTGGTTTTAAGAAGAGTTCTTCAATCACAACCAACACTACTTATGGAGAGCCTACATGACAAGATTTTTTGTACAAGGTGCAATGTGCAAGGGAAATTGTGTGATGTGATCATAGAAACAGGAAGCTGCACTAATGTGGTGTCTACATTACTAATTTCTAAGTTAGACATGCCTGCAAAGATCTATCCTCAACCATATAAACTTCATTTGGTCAGCAACACCAGTGATGTCAAGGTAACTAAACAAGCTTTGATTCCATTTAAGATTGGAAATTATGAAGATCAAGTGCTTTGTGATGTATGTCCCATGGATCCTTGTCATATTCTATTGGGGAGAGCTTGGCAATGTGATAGATTTGTGAAGTTTAATGGAAGAACGAACGTGTACATTGTGAGGAAACATGTGAAGGATAAGCCTTATGCTTTGAAGCCTTTGATGACTTTTGAACCTAAATCAAACATGAGTAATTCTAGAGGTGCCTTGTTAATTGGGGAAAAGGAGTTGGAGAAAGAAGTGAAGGCTAGTGAAGTGGTTTTTATGCTCGTGGCTAAAGAAGATAAAAGGGAATCACTCAAAATTCCACGAGTGTTGCAACCATTGCTCAATGAATTTGCAGATTTCTTTCTAGAAGAATTGCCTCATGGGTTACCTCCAATTAGAGGTATTGAACATTAGATTAATCTCATTCCTGGTGTTCAAATTCCAAACAAACCTGCTTATAGGTGTAATCCAGAAGAAACAAGAGAAGTTCAAAGGCAAATTGAAGAGTTGATGGCAAGAGGATATGTGAGAAAGTGCATGAGTCCATGTGCAGTGCCTACTTTGGTGATGCCTAATAAGGATGGGACGTGGAGAATGCGCAGGAAGCATTTGATTTGATTAAGGTATTGCTTTGTAATACACCAATTCTAGCATTGCCAGACTTTTCTAAACCTTTTGAGGTAGAGATAGATGCGAGTGGAGTTGGGTTGGCGCAGTCTTGGTATAGGATAAGAGACCAATTGCTTATTTCATTGAGAAGTTGAATGGGGAAAAATTGAACTATTCTACTTGTGATAAGGAGTTCTATGCCATTGTTCGAGCTTTAGATCATTAGAGTCATTAATGGGCTACATAAGTTAAATCCTCATCATGCTAAGTGGGTAGAATTTTTACAATATTTTCACTTTTCATCTAAGTACAAGATTGGTAAATCAAATGTGGTAGCTGATGCACTTTTAAGAAGGTATGCTCTCATAGGTGTTTTGAATTAGAAGTTGCTTGACTTAGATTTGATAACACAATACTACGAGAAAAGATGAGAACTTTGGACCTGTATTGGCGCAAATGAAGAGAGGGAGTTTGGGTTCTTATGTGCTACATGATAGTCTTATCTTCAAAGAAAAACTTTTGTGCATTCCTAAGTGTTCTATCAGAGAGTTACTGGTGAGAGAAGCTCATGGTGGTGGAATAGCAGGACATTTTTGCCATTATAAGAACATTGACCATGTTATAGGAACATTTTTATCGGCCAAAGATGATTGCTGATGTTGAAGGCATTATTTCTCAGTGTGCTACTTGTCAGAAGGCAAAAGCATCTTTTAATCAAGGTTTGTATACTCCATGATACGCATATCAATGAGCAAAACTTCGAGGGTTTGGGTTTGATTGAAGGTGGAAAACAAGAAGCAACCATGGGGGAGTTAGTGGCTTATGGAGACACAAGGCTTCTTGGGTTGACTAGGGTGGATTTTTACGTGTGCATGGTGACATGCACAAGCTTATTCACGTAAATGTAAAGCAAGTATAGTTAGTAGTTTAGAAGTGTTGAGCTATATGGGTTTTCTTCCCACGTCATTTGATAGGGTTTTACCATATGGTGTTTTGTTATTTTCTTGATTAGTTTATGAGTCAAGGTTGATGGAATCAAGCATGAGAAACACAAAAATGGAGGTTTCTTGAAATAAAGATTGAATCTTGAAGAGTTTCTTGAAGTTCTTGAAATCGCAAGTCCAACAAAAATCAACGAGAATCAAAGCAAGTTATATGGCGGGATTTTGGACAGATTTTTGGAAGATTGGGCAACGTTGTCAACACGGTTTTTCAAGTTGTTTGACTTGGTCAACCTTGGGTTGTTATTCGGAAATATGGTCACTAGATTTAATTTGCAAAATATCTAAGATTTAGACTAGAAATCAGATTACAAAATATATGGTGCAAATATTGTATCCGGTTTTGATAAGATTTTCTTGTTATCCTAATCTTAGTTTGTTTTACCATATATCTAAGGTAGTTAGGATATGTTTAGAATTCTGAAATATTATGTGATATGTTTAGCCTATAAATAGGATGTAAAATACATCAATAAAATTCAGATTTGAGTAATTAAACACAAAGTGTTTCCGGTTTTTATTGTTTCACGAAGAAAACAAAATTTTGAGAGTTTCTTGTGAGAAATTCGATTGAGTGAGTGGTGCTTTTGCTTTATCTCACGTGAGGATAGTTCTTAGGATTTGAGGGTGCTTTGCTTTAATCAAATTCTACCAATTATTCGCCTTAGAAGTTCAGATTTGTGGTGCGTGGCTTTATCAAATTTGAAGTCTAAGTTTCTTTGTGTGAGTGGCGTTTGTTTATAACAAAATTCACATCACTCCATTACGTGTTCTAGAGTATCCTTGGGAAGATGTTTCAATGGATTTCGTGGTTGGCTTACCTAGAACTACAAGGAAGTAAGGATTCTATTATGGTGGTGGTGGATAGATTCTCAAAGATGGCGCATTTCATACCAAGCCATGAGACTGATGATGCAATGCATGTAGCTGATCTTTATTTTCAGAGCATTATGAGGTTACATGGCGTTCCAAAGACAATAGTGAGTGATAGGGATACCAAGTTTATGAGTTACTTTTGGAAATCACTTTGGAGATTGGTAGGGACGAAACTTTTGTTTTGTACATCATACCATCCACAGACTGATGGCCAAATAGAGGTTAATAACAGGATTCTAGGCGTTCATTTGAGGGGTTTGGTAAGCAACACACTGAAAGATTGGGATTTGAAACTGGCAGATGCAGAGTTTGCTTATAACAGATCACCTACATATGCTACAAAACATTCTCCATTTGAAGTAGTGTATGTGTAATACCCCGTAATTTTATACACGTTATAAAATTAAAATAGTATTTATACGTACATTTTACGTATTTTAAAGGAATAAAAGTATTTGAAAATAATTAATTAAAGGAATTTAATTAATTACGGAGTTTTATTTACTTTATTTTAAAGAAATAAATTTTTATAAGGTCATAAAATAATTTTTATGAAGGTCTTAAAATGTGTGAAAATATTTTGTAAGGCTTTTAAAAGTGTTTTTAATGGGTTGCCATGATTAGTTTAATTATGGGCCCAAAACTAATCCCACTTCAATTAGACCTTTTGGGCTTTTCCTAAACCAACTCTAAATCCTTTTGGGGCTTTAAAT
>PYUH01004023.1:47300-122964 GCA_016808085.1 Suaeda aralocaspica
TCATGCTAGTGTGTTGCATTGTCTTTAATGCTTATGTACTCAGCTTTGCTGATTACGTGCTTTGTGTGCATGGCTAATCTTTGTTTGGCCCTACGACGACCCATTTATTATGGCGAGTAGAAGTCTTGAATAAAGAGTAAGCAACAGGTTTCAGGTGGGCATCTAGTCGATCATGCTGGGATTGAGTGAAGAGTGTTCATGCTGTTTTAGTTTTTGCTTAAAAATTAAGTGACTATTATGCTATTTATTATATCATGATGGATTAACGTGGTTTTAAAGATATTAAGTATTATTTGGTTTGAAGGGCCGTTATGTCGGTTCCAAGTTGTTATAAAGTATCATGGGATTTGGTTTTGAAGTTTATTTTAATTAAGTTGTTTTGGTTTGTTTTTTTTAAAAGTTAAGTCTTCCGCTGTAGTACTTTGGTAAATGCCTTAGCCGTTTTCACGGTGGCGGTAATGCTTTGGTTTTCTACAGTAGTTGGGGCTCGATTATTTTATAAATGTTTTTCCGGAAATGTTAGTAGTTTTAGGAAGGAGAAAACCAGGGTGTTACAGTATGGTATCAACCCAAAGCTACCAACTGATTTCATAGCTATTCCTAAGGGTGAACTTGTGCATAAGGATGCAAAGGCTAAGGTGGATTATATGAAGAAGTTGCATGCAGAAGTCAGGGCTAGAATTGAGAAGGTCAATGATACTTATAAGAAACGAGCTAACATGCACAAGACTCAGCATGTATACAAGGAGGGAGACTTGTTTTGGTTGCATTTAAGGAAGGAAAGGTTGCCAAATCATTGTAAGAACAAATTAATGCCTCGTTGTGATGGTCCTTTCAAGATCATTAAGAAGGTTGGTGACGATGCATATCAACTAGAGCTGTCGGGGGAATATGTAGTTCATGCAACGTTTAACATTGGTTATTTACACTACTACATAAAACACTTTTTGCAACCCCTCAAAAAAAACTGTTACAAAAGGGCAAAAAACTGTTGCAAAAACCTTTTGCAACCGTTACATAACCGTAGCATACTTTGGCTTATCAAAAAGTCTTTTGCAACGGTTATTGAGACTTTTTGCAACGGTTTTAGATGAACCGTTGCAACAACTTTTTGACAATGGTTATGAGTACTTTTTGCAACGGTTGTAGGTGAGCCTTTGTAATAACCTTTGGCAACGTTTATTGAATTTTTTGCAACGATTTGAAGTGAACCATTGCAATAAATTTTGGTATTTTGCAACTGTTATATTGAGCTATTGCAATGCCCTTTTTTGTATCCGTTGCTAAAAGTAATTTGTAGTAAATAAAAAATTTAATAATAAATTAATGCCAAAATTGTTAGAAACTACCTATTAAATGTCAATTTTTGTGAACAACTACCTATTAAAACGTTTAGTTACTAAACTACCAATTATATTTATTCTGGTTTGGTAGCACTACCTAGAGTCAAATATTTATAGATTTTCCGGCTGTGCGGTCCACTTTTAACCAATTTTTCCAAATTAGCTAATGGAATTACCCTTTTGCCCTTCTCTATAAAAAAACCCTCTTTGATTGAATCTTGATTTTAATCATTGATTTTAATCCCTTTTCAGTTAAAACAAATTGGCTAATTTGCACTTTTATTTGTTGTTTGTTCATTACTGTAAAACAATTTGTTAATTAATTTGCACTTTTGTTTATCATTCAAAGATCATAATTATTGAATTGTAGAGATTATGGCACTAGGGTTTCAAGAATAACTCAGCTTTTTAGATGGTGGTGAATTGTCAAAGTTTATGGCTTGACTTAGGTTTCAACATCATTAGTGTCTTCTACTATTATCAAACAACAAAAGTCAATGCGAAACCATAAGCAATAATTTTCTATTTGTAGAAACTATGTACAGGAATAACACAATTCTACATATTTGGTTCAATCAATCTTTAAGTGGTTTACAATTGAGTTTTCGAAAGATTTGGGATTTGAATTAAGGTTGAATTGTATTAGGTTCCGTTTGGGTTTTTGTGTTATGGATGTTACATTTAGGGATTTTTAATTTGGGTTTTTTTGTGGGGTTTTTAGATTATGGTTGTGGGTTTCTAATTGAAGGTGCAGACGTATAGTTAGGATTACTTAGGTGGTTTGGTGGTGGTGGGAAAAGGTGGTGGCACACCTTTTTTTGGGTGGTTCTTAGGTAGTAGTGGCAAGTTGGGGTTTTGTTGATGATGGAGCATGTTATGTGCCATTTTTGGTTTGTTGAGGATGGTGATGCCAAAATAAAAAAAGGGGTAATGAAGCCATGGAGGAGAGAGTTGGATAAGCTAGGGAAGAAGGGTGTTAATTAGAGAAGGGCAAAGGGGTAATTACATTAGTTGTTTTTTTTTGGGGGGGTGGGGAGTGGAATGGTCAATAGTGGGCCCCACAGCTGGAAAATCAACACAAATCCAATGCTAGGTAGTGCTACCAAATCGGAATAAATATAATAGGTAGTTTAGTAACTAAAAAGTTTTAATAGGTAGTTGTTCACAAAAACTAACATTTAATTGATAGTTTTTGACAATTTTGGCTAAATTAATAATAATAATAATAATAATAATAATAATAATAATAATAATAATAATAATAATAATAATAATAATAATAATAATAATAATAATAATAATAATAATAACAATAATAATAATAATATGAATTAATGAATAATAACAATTATACACATTCTTCTTTCTATCATAGGATCGTATCCACTACCACTACCACTAAATAGTAATTGTACACATTATTCTACATTCAATCAAAAGAAAGCTACATCAAAAACCCAATAACAAAA
This sequence comes from Suaeda aralocaspica, assembly GCA_016808085.1. Taxonomy (NCBI): domain Eukaryota; kingdom Viridiplantae; phylum Streptophyta; class Magnoliopsida; order Caryophyllales; family Amaranthaceae; genus Suaeda; species Suaeda aralocaspica. The sequence continues at coordinate 50,113 of PYUH01004023.1, forward strand.
TTGATTAAACTTAACAACATCCCTAATCTTCTACAACGACCTGGCAATGACCTTCCCCTAATCCCTCAAGAGTCCAAGCCTGCTTGTAAATCGGCCTCGACAACAAATACAGCCTGGACAGGAAACCTTTAAAACGTCTCAAAGCATATGCATAGAAATATAAGTACCACCATCTCAGCATTGATTTAATCTAAAAATTGAAAATGAAAGGAAATTATAACTCACTTAATTTCCTAGCAGCAGCTCCACTGATCTTGTTAGAATCAGAAGGGAGTACAATGGATCAGCTACCTTAAGATAAAGCAACACTCATTTGCTAGCTCACTGGTATACTTGCTCTTTAGGGCCTGTTTACTTCACCTTAAAATCAGTTCAAATTATTATTCTTATTGCCTCCATTCTTGCAACTGGTGCAAATTAAACCCTTTCCTTCTAATAATAATAATAATAATAATAATAATAATAATAATAATAATAATAATAATAATAATAATAATAATAATAATAATAATAATAATAATAATAATAATAAATAAATAAATAAATAAATAAATAAATAAATAAATAAATAAATAAATAAATAAATAAATAAGTACGTAGTTAAACCCTTCAAGCCTGAAAGATGGCTGGATCATTGTCCTGCTAAGTCTTGCTCTCTTTAAATCTTGGCCAATTCAGAAAAAGTGGCGGGGGAGAGACAACTATTTCATCAACTAGAGTGCAGCAGCTGATTGGCAAGAAGTGGACCGAGGTTGATAGGTGTTGCGTTTCAATGCTAAAGCCCTCGAAGTGCCCAACCTGGAGGAGAGTCGTTGGGTTCAGTCAGGGGAAAGCTTCCCAAAGTCACTCAGCTTCAATCTGTGACTGAATTCAGACCTATATCCTATTGCAATGATTTTCAGCTCTTTTGGATGCCCTTAGCAGAATTCGGCCAAATGTTAAGCCAACTTTCATTCACCAGGGGGTGGGAGATGGATGGAATGAAGACTTTTAATGAGGTTTAGTTCAGTTTAGCTCCGTTCAGTTCAATTCAGTTCAGTTCAACTCTTCTTTTATTTTTCTACTCATTGATCCTTCATTAAAAACTTTCAGTTCAGTTTAGTTCAATTGTTTTTAGTTGAAGTAAACAGGCCCATACTGTATGTCCTTTCTAAATTAAATTTTTAGCAACTACTGAGTATCAACTGTAATACCCCATATTTTCATGTATTTTAAGAAGTTATTTTCGTATTTTATGTGTATGTTTTTAGTATTTTTATTGAGAATTTAAGCTCAATAAAGAAGATAATTTAAATTAATTGATAATTAAAATAATTATTTTATGTTTTCTAAAGTATATAAATTATATTTCATGCCACTTTGAGTTTTATTAAATATTTTAAAAAGTTTCTAAAAATAGAATTTTTAGAGTTTCCTAAATTGTTATAAAACAAGGGCACAAAAGTAATTTCAAACATTAAGGGTATTTATGTAATTGCACCAAAACCTACTTTGGGCCTATAAATACCCCTTAAAACCAAAAATTTCAGATTTATTTTTCAATCTAGTGAATTAGGATTTCAAAAAAATAAAAAAAGAGAAAAGAAAAGAAAAAAAAATCAGAAATTTCCGGAAAAAAAAATTCTTCTTCTTCTTCTTCTTCTTCGTCACTTCCCCCTTTGTGGCTCCCTTCCTCTTCTGTCTTCCTCGCCAACGCCGTCCCCTCACCGACGTCGCTGTTCCCGCCGGCCAGCTCTTGCGCTGGCCAGCTCTTCCTCCCCTTCTTGTTGGTAATGTTTGAACCCTTATAAAAAAACTTTTCTTCCTCTTTTTTTCTTTTTTTTCTTTTTTTTGTAATTCAATCTTGTATGAATTTATGTTTAATCATGTTTTTTTTATTCTAATCGTGTTTTATAAAGTTATGATTATGTTGTAAGTATGAATTTATAAAGTTGTTCATGAAATTTTAAATTAGGGTTTATGAAATCATGAAATTTGTAGTTTTATGGTTTTTAATGATATAAACTTTTATATTATGATTATAAAGTGTTGAAGTATGAATTTGTGATGAATTTATGAAGTTTAGATTTGTTTTTAAGGGTTTTTAAGTTGTTTAATAGTGCTGTCAAATTTCTAAAGTGATGAAAACATGGAGTAAAAATATTATGAACATGTTTTACTTTATGAAAAATTATTTTAAAGCATAGATTAGATGTATAATGATAGTATTAGATTGTAAAAGAGTTTTATGCTTGATTTATGGTGTTTTGATGAGTTTTTAAGGAGTTTTGAATGAATAAATAAAGCTGTAAATTTTTATTATCATATGTTTATGCCTAATAAAAATAGTAGCATGTGACATAATTAGTTATAATTATTCTTAATGCATCAAAATATTGTATGATGATCTTAGGACATGACTATAATGTTTTATGATCAAAATATGATATTTAAAAGAGTTTTAAAGTGTTTTAAAGTAATTTTATGAGGCTGCCTTTTTTGGAAAATTACCTAAAGTTAAGTGTTTTGCAAAAGAAAAATTAAAATAAAGTAAGGAATAGAATAGAAACCATATAAGGAACGTTTTGGACAAGTTTCCAATATAAAAGTTAGCTTAGAGTTGTTGTAGAAGTTAGTCAGCAAGGTTTCAATTTAGTTTCGATTTTCTCCATGTAGGAGAATTCGAGTTAGTTGACTTTTAGGAGTTGTGGCGGATCACCACTGAAAGTGCAAGTGACACTCAAGAGGGGGGGGGGGTGAATTGAGTGTTGTAAGGTTGTTGTAAATTTTTCGATTGATTATAAGAACATTTAAGAACCAGTTCTCAAGCAGCGGAAATAATAATGCAATAAAATAAACAACACTAAGATTTAACGAGGTTCGACTTCTAATAAGTCTACATCCTCCACTCACTCACTCTTTTATTAATTAACTCATAATAATAAAAGAATTACACTCAATCAATTATGCACCTATGCACAATATGATTCCCCAACTTCCACCTATGGAAGTTCAACTCAACCTTCAACTATGAAGGTTCTAATGAAGGTGATCCCAGATCAACTTCCCCAGCAAACTGAACTCACAGAATGCCCAAATTACAACACTTTGTCTCTCAATAACAATTAGCCTAAACGCTTACAGAAGAGAGTATATTAAAACCTTAATGTAGTATTCGGGTTTATGCTAGGTTAAGACTTAGAGAGAACTTTTGCAATTCGTGTTCTTCAATTTTTGTTCATGCAAAAGTGTTTTCGTTTGTATGCTAGCAGATCTCCTTAAATAAGCCTTTGGCTACTATGTTATGTAATATTGTACGAGAATATTTTCCTTAGAATTATGGAAATAATTCCACGGAGAATATTCTCACTGCTTTTATTTAAGATCAAATAAAACTAGTATAATATCATATAACAAACTTGCCATACTTAAGAATATCTACCTTTCATAACAATCCAAGCATCCGCATAATTTTTGAAATGGAAAGAAACTTTCCTAAAATACGGATTTAAGAAGTAAACTCGAGAGGACTGGTTCAGCACTGTTCCCAGATTCTTCCAGTCAGCCAAGTTTACTTATAATTATGTATGACAAGTAACTTAGGTTCCTTGTCATCCATAATTAGTTCATCTCTCTACTCTCAACCTTTATAGTGCATCTATAAACCTTCATACCACTTACATTGCATCTAAGACTTAAGAGTATGACTCTATGAGCTTGGTCTTCATGTAAACTTTAAGACCTGGCTTCCTGAGCTTCATCTTGTCATCCATTGAACTTGTTTTTTTAGTACCTGAACATGCAAATAGAAACTTGCATACAATATAATAGTTCAATGTAGTTTGTCACCATTTCGAACCCTAGGTTATGCAATTCGTGATTTTTTTTTTCCAAATTTTAGNTATGCAATTCGTGATTTTTTTTCCAAATTTTAACTCCAAGATGTTGTTTAGAGTAGTGAGAGGAGTGTTTTGTTAAAATTTGAAGTGATTTGGAGTAGTATGGAGTGAGTTATGGTGATTTGAAGTTGAAGGTTTTTGGGGTTTTAATGGTGTGAGAGAGGAAGAAGAAGATAGATTGAGAGTTTAGGAAATTAAAAATAATATTGATAATAAAAAGGTATAATAATAATAATAATAATAATAATAATAATAATAATAATAATAATAATAATAATAATAATAATAATAATAATAATAATAATAATAATAATAATAATATAAGGATAATAATAATAAGAGGGGGGGGGGGCGAAAAATATAACGCGGGTAGGATAACTAAGCCAAATGCGAAGAAAAAAGGAAAAAGGCAAATGGGTGTCCGCAGGAGTTCCCTGTGCCCGCAGCGAAGAAAACTAACATGAGGGCTGCGCCTGCAGGTGAAACCTGTAGAGAAACTATGAGCCTTCTGTTTTAAAATGCGGGCGCATAGAAGAAATGGTGTTTGACTGCTGCGCCCGCAGGTCTTCTCTGCAGGTCATTTTTGCTGATTTTTTTTCTTTTTCTCCCTAATTAATGAATTAACTTATAAATTATTATCATTAATCAACACTTAAGCACGTTTTAACTCTAAACTCTCCTTAATTACCCCAATTAAACATTAAACACTTAGACCCTTAGCTAGACTTCACAAAATCAAAACAAAAGCTAAACTAAGCTACGAAAACACACAAAAACACGCAAAAACATGCAAAAAGAGAAAAGAAGGGATAGAAAGCTCGGGTTGCCTCCCGAGGAGCGCTCTTTTAAGGTCACTAGCTTGACCATGGCTGCATTAGTGATCAAGGTGTCTTGGGATCATCGAGTTGGATGACTTCAACCAAACCGATGACATCTCCTTCATAGTATGGCTTCAACCGTTGACCGTTAACTTTGAATATTTCACCCTTTTCACTTTGGACTTCAACATAGCCAAATTTGCTAACATTTATGACTGTAAAGGGGCCACTCCATCAAGATTTCAGCTTTCCAGGAAATAATCGAAGTCTTGAGTTAAACAATAGAACCTTATCACCGACTTGAAAATCCCTTTTCATGATTCGTTTATCGTGCCATTTTTTCGTCTTTTCTTTATAAATTTTGGCACTATCATATGCTCCTAGTCGAAATTCATCTAATTCATTCAACTGTAGCAACCGTTTTTCACCCGCAAGCTTAGCATCCATGTTTAATTTCTTGATTGCCCAATAAGCTTTGTATTCAAGTTCTACTGGAAGATGGTACGCTTTTCCATAAACCAATCTATATGGGGAAGTGCCTATTGGAGTTTTAAACACTGTTCTATACACCCATAAAGCATCATGAAGCTTGCTACTCCAATCCTTTCTCGATTTTGCAACCGTCTTCTCTAAAATGGACTTGATTTCTCGGTTTGAAACCTCGACTTGACCACTTGTTTGTGGGTGATATGCTAATCCTGTCCTGTGGTAAACACCGTATTTCTCTAGCAACTTATCCAACCTTTTCTCATGAAAGTGCGTTCCCCCATCACTGATGATAGCTCTAGGGACTCTGAACCTAGGAAAAATAACCTGCTTAAACATTCTTAAAACGGTGTTAGCATCACTATGGGGAGAAGCAATTGCTTCCACCCACTTGGAAACATAATCCACAACGACCAATATAAAACGATTACCGTTAGAAGAAGGGAATGGACCCATATAATCAATACCCCAAACATCGAAGATTTCAACTTTTAAAATACCCGTTTGAGGCATTTCATGCCTTTTTGAGATATTACCTGTCCGTTGGCACGAATCACAAGACATGACAAAGTCTCTAGCATCCTTGAATATCGTAGGCTAATAGAAGCCAGATTGCAACACCTTAAACATCGTTTTGGCAGGCCCAGCATGTCCTCCATAGGGTGATGAGTGGCAATGGTGCAGAACTCCATAGACATCCCAATCTGGTACACACCTGCGATATAAGCCATCTGCACACTCACGAAACAAGTTAGGGTCATCCCAAAAATAACGCCTAACATCATGTAAAAACTTTTTCCGTTGCTGAGATGTAAGATCGGGAGGTAATACTCCTCCAACTACATAATTAGCATAATCAGCAAACCATGGAGTGTTAGAAATCACAGCCAGAAGATGGTCATCAGGAAAAGAGTCATCAATAGGAGTTGAAATCTCCCCATCTTCATATCGAATCCTAGATAGGTGGTCTGGAACCACATTCTCTGCACCTTTCTTGTCACGGATTTCTAGATCGAACTCCTGAAGGAGTAAAATCCATCTAATAAGCCTCGGTTTTGCTTCTTTCTTGCCAAGTAATACTTTAAAGCTGCATGGTCAGTGTAAATAATAACTTTCGAACCTATAAGATAAGAGCGAAATTTATCGAGAGCATAATTTATAGCAAGCAGTTCTTTTTCAGTTGTTGCATAGTTAATTTAAGCTGGATCTAAAGTCTTACTAGCATAGTAGATAGCATGCAAAATCTTGTCTTTCCTCTGACCTAACACGGCACCTACAGCATAGTCACTAGCATCACACATAATTTCAAAAGGTAATTCCCAATCAGGTGATTGAATGATTGGTGCTGAGATTAGTGCTTGTTTGATCAAATTAAAAGATTCAAGGCATTCATCGGTGAATTTAAACTCGACATCTTTTAATGGCAGTTGTGTTAAGGGTTTAGCAATTTTTGAGAAATCTTTGATGAATCTACGGTAAAACCTTGCATGACCTAGAAAGCTTCTAACACCTTTTACACTTACTGGTGGAGGTAATTGTTCAATAACTTGGATTTTAGCTTTATCTACTTCAATACCTCTTTCAGAGACTAGATGTCCTAAGACAATTTCTTCCGTCACCATAAAGTGACATTTCTCCCAATTGAGGACCAAATTCACCTGTTCACATCTTTTAAGCACTTTAGTTAGGTTAGCCAAACATGAATCAAAATCAGTACCATAGACACTAAAATCATCCATGAAGACTTCCATGCCAGACACTATGAACTCATAAAATATAGCCATCGTACATCTTTGAAAGCTAGCAGGTGCATTACATAGACCAAAAGGCATTCTACGGTAAGCAAAAGTGCCATAGGGGCATGTAAATGTAGTTTTAGATTGATTATCAGGATGGATAGGTATTTGGAAGAACCCAGAATAACCATCTAGATAGCAAAAATATTTATTAGTTGCTAGCCTTTCTAACATTTGATCAATAAAAGGTAGAGGGAAATGATCCTTTTTGGTGGCAACATTTAATTTCCGGTAATCAATGCACATTCGCCAACCTGTAATAACCCTAGTGGGGATAAGTTCATTTTTATCATTTCGCACAACAGTTGTTCCCCCCTTCTTAGGGACTACCTGCACTGGACTTACCCATTGAGAATCTGGCACAACATAAATGATACCTACATCAAGAAGCTTGAGAACCTCTTTCTTCACCACTTCCTGCATGTTAGGGTTAAGTCTTCTTTGTCCCTGTATACAAGGCTTATGACCTTCTTCTAGATGAATTCTATGCATGCAAAAATCAGGACTTATTCCAGTTAGATCATCAAGTGTATAACCAATAGCCTTTTTGTGAGTTTTAAGCACAGCAAGCAACTTTCCAAGTTGACTATCGGTAAGTTTAGAGCTAACTATGACTGGATACAACTCGGCATCATCTAGAAAAGCATATTTCAAATTAGGGGGAAGGGGTTTCATTTCGGGCTGTGTTACCTCTTTGATGACATATGATTGTTGAGGCAATAATTGATACCTTTGGCTCTCCTCTAAAGTCATCTTCTCATTGTTCAATTCATGGCCTATAGCATCAATTTCCGAATCTCCTTCACTTGCATTAGCATCCAAACACAAAATGGCCTCTAGGGGATCCTTTGTAAGGGATCGAGGCATGCCATCCAAAAAAATTTCACCAATAATATCGATCCTATAACATGACTGCTCTATCAGGGGTTTTTTTACTGCATTATTAAGATTGAATGTCACTTTGTCATCCCCTACAGAAAGAGTTAAACTTCCATTTTTAACATCAATGACGGCACCTGCAGCATGTAGGAAAGGTCTACCTAGAATGATGGGGATATGAGCATCCTCATCAATATCAAGGACAACAAAGTCAACAGGAATAAAAAATTTTCCTACTCTAACAGGTACATCTTCTAAAACACCCTTAGGGTATTTTACAGTTCTATCCGCCATCTGCAAAGTAACATTAGTAAATTTAAGTTCTCCCATGTCAAGCTTCTTACAAATTGATAAGGGCATCACACTTACACTAGCTCCTAAATCATATAGAGCCTTATCAATAAATAAAGGACCTATATTACATGGAATTGAAAAACTGCCTGGATCCTTTAACTTAGGAGGAAATTTGTTTTGAAGGATCGCACTGCACTCCTCGGTGAGTGCAAATGTCTCTGTTACATTCAACTCACGTTTCCTGCTTAAAATATCTTTCAAAAATTTAGTGTAAGTAGGCACTTTGAGTAATTAAATCAGTGAAAGGCAATAACTTGCAAATTTTTAACTATGTCAAGGAATTTACGAAAGTGATTATCATTCTTACTCCTGGTTACCTTGTTCGGAAGGGTAACGACACCTTTGAGGGAGGAATCGTATCAGTAACTGAATCTGCTGCTGGAGCTTGCTTCTTTGATGCTTCCTTCTCCTTTTCTGCAGCTGCTTCCTCAAGGTCTTCAATAACAACCGAACTAGTCTTCTTTGTTCCATCTGGAGCCTTGTTAGCATCATCATCAGGCATTCTAGGACCTTCATAGAAAGTACCGCTCCTTGTTGCAATGGAATTGCAATGATCACGAGGTGGATTGCTTGATGAAGCATTTGATGGAGCATGTTGAGGAGGAAGTTGGCCTTGTTGCCTTTGTGCTGATGATTGAGCAATTTGGGCTACTTGAGTCTCCAATTGTCGATTGTGGGCCTACATAGCTTCCATGGCTTTCTGCATCTACATCATCATATTCTTCAGTTCTGAAATGTCATTGCTAGATGGCTATGGAGGTGCTGGGAGTGGTGCTGTAGGTGGTGGTCTATTGAAACCCGATGGTTGAGGTGGAGCAAATCGTTGAACCTCTGTTGTTGCTGTGGTACAAAATGTGGCTGCTGCTGCAGATTTTAAACATAGCTAGTATTCTTGTAGGAGAAGTATGGATGATCTTTCCAACCAGGATTGTAGGTGTTGGAAAATGGGTTACTCTTGTAAGCTTGAAATGCACATACTTGCTCCATAGAACTATGACATGCTTGCATACTATGCCCAAAAGAACCACATAAATCACAAAAGACATCTGTAGCTCCAGAATGTGCAGCCATTGCAGCTACTGTCATTGGGTTGGAGGATGGTGTGTTGATTTTGTCTAGCTTCTCATGAATTGCATTGATTTGTGAAGCCAAACTCTCATATTTGTCATCTATCACATGTTTTCCTCCTCTCTTAGCATGTCCTCTAGGATTACCAAATTGAGAATTATGAATAGCAATCTCCTCAATTAAATCATAAGCATCATTGACTTCTTGGTTCATAAATCGACCACTAGCAGCAGAATCAAGCAAAGTTCTACTCTCATTACCCAAGCCATTATAGAATGATTGCACTAAAAACCACTTCTCAAGTCCATGATGAGGGAACATTCTCAATAAATCCTTAAATCTCTCCTATGCATCATAAAGAGTTTCATCTGTTTCTTGGTTAAAATTCGTAATTTGACTCCTAAGTTGTGCATTTCTCTCCGGAGGATAGTACTTCCTTTGAAAAGCAAGAGCCAAGTCATCCCAACTATTAATAGTATCCATGTTTAGACCATTCAACAAAGATCGAGTTTTCTCATTTAATGAAAACGGGAACATCGTACGTCGTATGTAATCTTGAGATACACAAGCTTGCTTGATTGTATTGTAGTACTGAATGAAGTTATTCAAATGTAAGTTTGGATCTTCTTTCATTGTGCCTGCAAACTGATTCCTTTCAACCATGTTCACCAAAGTTGGCTTCAATTCGAAATTCAAGGCCTCTATATCAAGGACTCGGTATCCACCTCCCACTGTTGCAGAACTCGGCTGAGAATAGTCTTTTAAGGACCTTGCTTGTGGTGGTGGCGGTGGTGCATCATCCCGTGGTGGGTTATTCTCGTTGAACTATGATCCTGACATCTCTTCCTCTTTGTCTGAACTATCGGAAATGTTCAACTCAGCAAATAATTGTGTCAAATCAACCAGTGTCCTTTCAGAAAGGATGCTTCTTCGTGATCTCCACTTCCTTCTACGACTCCTCTTATGCAACGATCTTTCCGGTTTAGGATCGATCCAAACCGGCATACAACCTAATACCTGCACACAATCGAAACTCGAAACAAAAATGAGAACTACCTCACAGAACGTGAAGGTTCCTTGAGGTAAGAAAAAATAAAACCAAAAATAAAGGTAAAAAGAACACTTTAAACCCGACTAATAGAATTAAAAATTGCCTCCCCGGCAACGGCGCCAAAATTTGAGAAGGTATCGCACACCTCTCAAAAATAACCGAACAACTCTAACTAATATAGCTAGGGAAGTAGGGATCAAATCCTCATGGAAGCTATTAAATTCTACTAGTTCTAAAAAGCCTAAAGCGTGTAAGGGGCTTTGGTGGAAATTTCGTTAAATGGTATCTAAAACTAAGAAGACTAAGAATTGAAACTAAGGAAATGACGGGAAATTATCGATTAAACTCTATTAATAGAAACCTAGGGCTATCGGTTCACTATGATCAATCAACAAACTCAATTAATGCTCACTAATCAATTCATTGACATTCATTGAACTAGGGCTCACTAATTCTCTCGAACTTAGACTCCCTCAAAACTCCTTTACCGACTCTCGCTCACATAAATTCGTTTTTGCCTATTATTCAGTGGTCTAATTGTGGTAATCTTACCTCTCGGTCTCGATTTCAACAATAACCTAACTTACAACTAAATCTGGCCACAATTTAATTGCAATCACTAGAAATCAATAATAGGAATTCAATTAGAAGCCAAGAACTAATTAGAAAACACAAATTAAATTCAAATCATAATCATAGATCCCCAAATCCCAGAGAAAACGACTACTCACTCATAATTAAGGGAACAAGAGCAAAATTGAAATCAAAGAACATGATCATGAACAAAGAATTAATTAAAACTAAATTAATTACTAATAAAACTAAAGTAGGAATCAAAATAGCAAAACTAATTAATCTAAACTAAAAACTAAGAAATTAAAGAGAATCATGAAATTACAAGAATAAAAAAGTATAAGGAAAGAGATTACCAAAATAAAGATTAAATTGCATTGATCGAAAGCTTGAATTGTTTGAACAAAGTAATTAATCCTAAAATTCTAGAGAGAATAAGTAATTTTGGATCCCTAGGTATAAAAATATGATAAAAACTAGGTAGTGTCGTGCCCCCTTTACATAGAGTATATATTGGATTTAGGTTTTTAATTAATTAAAACCCACGAAGCAAAACTGCACGGAAAGAAAAATCGGGCACCAAAACGTCGGACCTGCGCCCGCATAGAACAAACTTAGTTTGTTCTCTGCGCCCGCAGCCCCTGTGGTTTGTCAATTTTGAGGCTGCTGATCTATGTTGCAGGCGCATAGAGCAGTAGTGACTTGAAGGCTGCGCCCGCATGGAATTTGCATTCCTATATTTTGACGATCTTGCTTATTTCTTCGCTCGATTCTTCGAATCTCGTTCGTGACTTTTTCGTAACTTGGCACGCATCCCAAGGCAAATGCTTTTTGACTCGTTTTAGCTTATACTGACTTCATAACTCTCTATTACGCTCTTGAAACATATAAAACAAAATCGAAAACCACGCATAATAACCAAAAGAGTAAAATATAACCGTAAAAGGTTCTAAAAGTCAACTAAAGATGCTAAAACCGTTCCAAAACATAATTTAACATCGAGGGACGATATTTAGTCAAAACAAAGCCACAAACTTAACTATTTAGCACAAGAATAAACCGAAAATGAGGGAAAAACACAACATAAAACACGTATATCATCTTGGAAGGCACACACTTGCTCTACAGAACTATGACATGATTGTGAATTATGACCGAATGAACCTCAGGAATCAGAGAAAGACTCAGTAGATCCCGAAAGTGCAGCCATCACAGCTATAGATGATGGTGGAAGAGCTGCAGTACTAATCTTATTGAGCTTTTGACTTATGGCATTGATCTTATCTAGGATTGCCAAACTGTGAATTATGAATAGAAATTGCTTCAATCAACTCATAAGCAGCATTAACTTCCTGGTTCATGAATCGACCACTAGCATCTGAATCAAGCAATGTACGGCTCTCATTCCCTAAATCATTATAGAATGACTCGACTAGGAACCACTTCTCAAGACCGTGATATGGGAACAACCTCAATAGATCCTTGAACCTTTCCCATGCTTCATACAATGTCTCATCCGTCTCCTGGTTGAAATTTGTCATCTTTCTTCGAAGAGTTGCAGTTCGCTATAGAGGATAGTACTTCCTTTGAAATGCAAGAGCCAATTCATTCCAACTGTTGATGTTGTCCATATTGAGACTATTCAACCAAGTACGAGCCTTATCCTTGAATGAAAATGGGAACGTCATCCTTCTAATGTAGTCCAGAGAAACCCCATGTTGCTTGATCACACCACAATCCTAGATGAAATTATTCAAGTGCAAATTCAGATCCTCCATAAATGTTCCTGCGAACTGATTTCTTTCCACCGCATTCACCAAAGCTGGCTTCAATTCAAAATTAAGAGCCTCTGTATCAAGAAACCGATAACCACCTCCCATCGTTGCAGAACTGGGTTGAGAATAATCCTTCAATGATTGTGCTTGTGGCGGCGGCGGCGGCAGCTGTGCATCATTTTGCGGTATATTGTTCTTGTTCAACTGTGGTTCTGTCATCTCTTCCGATCCTTATCAGAATTATCAGAAATATTCAAATCAGCAAAAAGTTGTGACAGACCCGATAGTAACCGTTCAGAAAGAAAAACTCTCCACAATCTCCACTTCCTCCTACGACTCCGCTTATGCAATGACCGTTCTGGTTCAGAATCAATCCAAACCGGCATGCAAATATAACACCCTGGAATAACCTAACCTTCTAAACTATATTTTTCCGGAAAACCAAATATAAATATTAAAGAATTATAATTATTAAATCTCCTAATAACGGGAAAAACCAAAGTATTACCGCCACCGAGATAATGGCTAAGAAATTTATCAAAGTACTACAGCGGACGTCTTAAAACCAACACCAATTTAAAATCTTAAACTTCAAAATAAATCTCAAACCAAATTCAAACCAACATCCAAAATAAAAATCAACTTAAAACTTTGTTACACTTCGGAACCATTTCAATGGCCCTTAAATCCAAAACTAGAAACTTTTAAAAATAAAACAAAATCCAAAATAAAAGTTAGTACTTCATAAGCAATAAAAATTAAAACTACAAAACTACACAGCAAGTGCTCTCACTCCATCCCAGCATAAAATGACATATACCCACTTATACTTGTAGCTTTTCTTATTCTAGAAAACTACCCGCCAACAAGTGGGTCATTGTAGGGCCAAGTCCAAGACAAAGCCATGCACACAAAATAAACATTCAGCAATAAGTACATAAGTACTAAAGACTATGCAACAAAACAACATGAACTAAAACATACACACATATTAACTTTGACAACTCTTCACCTGTGCATTGACTCAACAAATTAATTATTATATTTAAACTTTGGATTCTGCATCGAACGGGTTTTCTCTCCTTTAAAATCGTCCTATTGGGCACCAACTTGGAAGCAACTCCAAGAAGGTATTACCTTCCAGTGCATTAAAAATATAAAAGAGTGCAATGTCTTGTACCCCAACTAGAAGTCATAGATCACTATTCCATACGACTCCCCCTATTGTTCATACTCAAGGTATATACGTTCCAAGAGTTTTGATGCGAATCCTCTTACACTTTACATGATTAACCAGTTTAACAATGTAATGACTCACATACAACATCACATAAAAACATGCATCAAATCAAGCAAGCCATATTGATTATCTTTGATTTAAAGTGATTTTAAAAATAATCTCATGCGTGTCCTTTAATTTAACTGAACTTCCTTTACTACACATTAACTGTGAGTGGCTAACTATTTACTTTCTCCTTGACCACACATTACACTGTGAGTGGCAACATGTATAAAATAATTGCTATTTAACTTCCTTTAATCATATGAATAAAAAAATTCACAAACTACCTTTCTTGCTGATTAAGTAACTAAACAACTTTAATAACTTCCTTTCTTTATTAATAAGCTATTGGCCAAAATAAACTGATCATAACATTCCAATTTAAATCTTGTAGAATTTATATTACTAACAATATGGAATGTAAAAATAATGTAAAATCATGCTTCTAATAAAACTTGTCATGCACGACAATTCATAATCCAAACAAGCATAACAACATATCATAACATAAAGGATCAACCAAGCTTGAACTCTAAATCTTATGTTTGTCTTTAGTACTTACGTACCTTGTGAAATAGTCGTGATCTGCCAATTTGACTAAATCGAAGTCTCCTACATAAAGAAAACCGAAACTAAATTAAAACCTTGTTGATTAAGTTCTACAACAACTCTAAACTAACTTTCTATCTTGGAAACTTGTCCAAAACATTCCTTATATGGTCTCTATTGAATTCCATACTTCACTTTAATTTTTCTATTGCAAAATACTCGATTTTCGGAAACTGATTTAACGTACATTTTATGTCACTTTAAAAAGTGGACAGCAATTTAAAATAGTCAAAACTCCTCGAAAAACCTCAAAAACAACACAAATCAATCATACTTTGTAATACTTAACTTATATGATTACTTCATGCTAATTACATACTTTAAAATCCTAGTTATTCACTTTACAAAATCTGGACAGCATGTTAATCATGCTTAAAATCACTTTTAAACTCCATGAAACATACTAAAAATCATATGTAACATTATAGAATAAACATGTGATCATACTAGCATAATATGAGCACTTAAAACTTATTTTAACTTGCTTTTATAAAATTTTCAGATTTATTAATTAGCTTTAAACACATGGAAAACTCATACAAACATCACAAATTCATTATAAAACACTTTTACAATCTACTAACATCATTATGAAACCAATCTATGGTTTAGAATAATTTTTCATAAGCCAAAACATGTTCATAATATTTATTCTATTGAATTTCATGATTTCAAAATTTGGACAGCAATTTATTTTATGTTTAAAGCCTTTAAAAATCAATCAAAACTTCATAAAATCATCATAAATTCATCCAACAACAATTCATGATTATAATCTTGAAGTTTAAATCATTAAAACTCATAAAATCAAGAATTTCATTACTTTATAAACCCTAATCTATAATTTCATGAACAACAAATTAATTCATGCTTTAAAACAAATTATAACTTCATAAAACATGATTCAAACTTATAAAAACAGGATTAAACATAAATATAAACATGAATTTGCAAAATTAAATCAAAAAGAACGAAGAAGAATTTTTTTTTGTAGGTTCGAGAATATACCGGATAAGGGGAAGTGGGTGGCCGGCGAGCGATGGCCGACGGATGAGCAGGTGGTGGTGAGGAGGGGCTCCGGCAACACCAAACACAAAAAAAAAATTTCTTTCCTTCGCCAAAACCGAGCAAGAAATTTTTTTTTCGCACTTTCTTTCTCTCTCTTTTTTTCTCTCTTTCTCTCTCTAAATTTTAGAAGAAAAAATTGATAAAAATAATCCCAACTTTGGTCGGACTTTTAATAAAAAACCCAACTTTGAATTATTCGAAATTGGACCGAACTATAAAATGCATTATTTACATTTGGACCTTAGTAAATGGTGACCTGCAACATTAGGTAAACTTCATTTAGTAGGCGGTTTTGTTGACTTCTTTTTATTTTATATTGACCTCTTTCCTCATTCTCTCACCTAGTCTTCTTCCTACCTTCTCTCTCTAATTTTTTTTCTTTCTGCTCACTAATATAACGCATATTTTTCCTATCATCTACACCAAAAAGAAAACCATGCCAAATCTTCAACAAACATTATCATCTATCCTACAATTTCCGAATACAGGAAACAAAATCAACAAAACAAACAAAATCCAATTACAGCAACCATAATTCAGCAACAATAACCACAATTCACTAAAACCACCAAAAACAATCAACAACAAACACAATTCAGCAACAACAACCACAATTCACCAAAACCACCAAAATTTATCAACAACAACCAAATTTCATCAACAACAACCACAATTCATAGACAACAACAAACAAACATAAACTCAGCAACAACAACAACCAAACATAATTTTAGCAACAATCTAAGGGCACAAAAAACACGACAAAATACAACAAGCCCAAAAACAAACCAATTACAGTTTATCAACAAATTCAAACTCATAACCTTAAATTTATGAATCAAAAACAACAACAATCAACTAAAAAATTATAAATATAAAATATAAAACCAAAAATTAAATAGTATACATATCAATAGTTCGTAATTAACATAAAAAAACAAATAATATCATAATTCGTGGGAGGATGACTAAGTAACCTTATTAAGTCACTATCAAGAAGAAAAATCTAAGTTCTAGTATCACTTTGATGTCGAATATAGCGATTTTGGGAGAATTTTATGTTGCGTGAAGAAGTTAGAAGAAGAGAAGAGAGAACACAGACAGTTAAATTGATTAGAGAGGAAAAGTAAAGTCATTCAAGTCAATAAGAAAAAGAAATTCAAAAAAAAAAAAAAATTTAACCACTACAAAAGGTAACAAGTAATGAAGTATAAATAATACATTTTAAAGTTGGGTCTAATTTTGAATAATCCAAAGTTGGGTCTTTTCTTAAAAGTTCAACCAAAGTTTGGATTATTTTTATCAATTTTTCCATTTTGGAATCCTAAATCACTAATTTGCAAGATGAAATCTGAAAATTGGATTTTAAGGGGTATTTATAGGCCCCAGAAGTAGGACTTAGTGAAAGCCCATAATTATTCTAAATAGTGGAAATTACTTTTATGCCCTTGCCTTAAAATAAATTAGGAAACTCTTAAAAATTCTATTTTTAGAAACCTTTCAAAATATTTTATAAAACATGAAATATTATTTATAAAAACAAAATAATTATTTTTAATTAAAATTTATTAAAATTTTTTTGTTTAATATTCTTATGAATACAACTTTTCAATAAAAATATTAAAATCATACGTATAAAATACAAAAATAATTCCTTAAAATACGCGAAAATATGTGGTATTACAGTCTACCCCCTTTAAAAGAGTTTCGTCTCGAAACTTTGTGTAAATTAGTGTATGGAATTTGAATAGAGACTACATTTACTTCAAGCTTTTTCATTATAATACTATGTTGTTGTAGACTTTAGTCATTTACTTAACTTTTTCTTGACAACTTTAGAGTAGACAAACATATAACTTTTACTTAAAAGTCGCAAAAACTCATAAAAACTTGCAAAATTGAGGGTAAAAACGCGCGAAATTGGATCGCACTCTACCCCCGTCAAGAATCGAGTTACGTCTCCATAACTCTACTTACTAACCTGAAATAACTCTAAATACTTTTCTCACATCCTATCTTCATCCTCTCAAGTAGCTTCTTCGATTTCTTGGTTAGACCACAACACCTTCACTATTTTGACACTTTTTCTACGAGTATCCCTGACCTTACTGTCTAGGATCTTAATTGGCTTCTCTTCATAGGTCAAACTTTGGTCTATCTCTATTGTTTTAGGCTGTAATACATGTGACTCATCTGGAACATACTTCATTAGTTGAGACACATGAAAGACATTGTGAACCATGCTCAACTCCATTGGTAATGCCAACTTATAGGCCACTTTTCCAACTCTTTGCAATATCTCATGGGGTCCTATGTATTTTGGGCTTAATTTTCCCTTCTTTTCGAATCTCATTACTCCTTTCATTGGTGATACCTTAAGTAACACCTTATCGCCAACTTCAAACATAACTTCTTGGCGTTTTTGGTCCGCACACATAGGACTTTTGTCTATCTTGTGCTGCTTGAATCTTTGCTTGCATATATTACCCTTATTTTATCTGTGGTTTCTTCTATCAACTGAGGTCCTAGAATCACTGTCTCACTTATGTCGTTCCAACATAAGGGGCTTCTACACTTCCTCCCATACAAAGCCTCAAAAGGTGCCATGCCAATACTTTCATGGTAGCTATTGTTGTATGAAAACTCAAGGAGACCTAAGTGATCCTCCCAATTCCCTTGAAAATCTATTACACAAGGGAGCATGTTCTCTAAAGTTTGTATGGTTCTTTCTGTTTGTCCATCGGTTGCTAGATGGAATGATGTACTCATCTTCAACGTTGTACCAATGTTCTCCTGGACACTATTCTAGAATTTCGAAAGAAACCTAGAATCCATATCTTACACGATATCCTTTGGAACTCCATGTAGCCTCACAACATGCTTTATGTAAGCCTTTGCAAGTTGTTCCATTTTCCAAGTCTCTTTCATAGGTATACACATTGCTGACTTAGTAAGCCTATCCACCACAACCCATATGGTATCATTTTGATTCCTTGACTTTGGCAAGCAAGTTACGAAGTCCATTGATATTCAATCCCATTTCCACCCTGGTATCTCAAGTTGTTGGACCTCTCCTTGTGGTCTCTTATGCTCAAATTTCACCTTTTGGCAAGTAAGACACTTGCTCACAAATTCAGTCACTTCTCTTTTCATCCTAGGCCACCAATACACCTTCTTTAAATACTTATACAGCTTATCGCCCCCGGGATGCACTGAATACGGGGTATTATGACCTTCCTCCATGATCCTTTGTTTCAGAACCTCACATTTCTATGGTACACACCACCTTCCTTTATACCTTAAACTTCCATCCTCATGGATCTTATAGTCCACAACTTTGCTTGCTTTTAATTTTTCCTTAATTCTGTCCAGTTTCACATCTCCCTCCTCGTTCTTCTTAATTTCCTCAAATATTGTTGGTTGGATACTAAGATTACAAAGAATTCCTTCCAACTCTCCCTCCTTTACTATTTCTAATTTTAATCTCTCTAAATCCTCACGTAGTTCATTAGCAACCACCAAGGTATTCACTCCATGCTTTGTTTTATGGCTTAAAGCGTCTGCTACCACATTGGCCTTCCCTTCTTGGTATTGGATATCTAAGTCATAATCCTTGATCAACTCAAGCCATCTCCTTTGTCTCATGTTCACATCTTTCTGGGTGAAGAAGTACTTTAAACTCTTGTGGTCCGTGTATATCGTACACTTTACCCCATACAAGTAATGCCTCCATATCAATAAAGCAAACACGATCGTTGCTAACTCAAGATCGTGAGTAGGGTATTTTGCCTTGTAGCGTTTCAATTGCCTTGAAGCATATGCAATCACCTTTCTATTTTGCATTAACACATATCCCAAACCATTCTTAGAAGCATCACTATACACATCATAAGAGTCACTTCCATCTGACAAAGTCAGAACTGAAGCTGTAGTCAAACGCCCCTTTAAGGTCTGAAATGCCTCTTCACACTTATCACTCCACTCAAACTTACAATCTTTCTTCATTAACGACGTCATTGGTATAGCAATCCTCGAAAAGTCCTTCACAAATCTCCTATAATAACCTGCTAACCCTAAGAAGCTCTGTACATCCGTTACATTCTTAGGTGTAGGCCACTCCTTTACTGTTTCGATCTTGGCTGGATCTACTTCGACTCTCTCTTTTGACACAATACATCCCAAGAATGCTACTTTCTCCAACCAGAACTCACATTTCGAGAAATTAACATACAATTCATTCTCCCTTAATTTCATCAAAATTGTCCTCAAATGTTCCACATATTCCTCTTTACTCTTAGAGTATACCAAAATGTCATTAATGAAAACAACCACAAATTTATCCAAAAATCGTTGGAAAATCCTATTCATTAGGTCCATGAAAATTGTTGGTGCATTGGTTAACCCAAAAGGCATATAACAGTGAACTCATAGTGCCCATATTTTGTGCGAAAAGCCATTTTCGGTATGTCCTCATTAGCAATCCTCAATTGATGGTATCCTGACCTCAAATCAGTCTTTGAAAACACAGTTCCTTTTAATTGATCAAACAAGTCATCAATCCTCGGTAAAGGATACTTATTTTTTATTGTCACCTTATACAAATCTCTATAGTCAATACAGAACCTCAAACTCCCATCTTTCTTCCTTACAAAAAGTACTGGTGCTCCCCAAGGTGAAGCACTAGGCCTAATGTAACCCTTTTCCAACAACTCTTGTAACTGCTCTTTCAACTCACTCATTTCTGCAGGTGCCATCCTATAGGGTGCTTTGGAAATAGGTGCTGTTCTTGGGACTAAGTCTATGTTAACGTCCATCTCTCGCTTAGGAGGCATCACCAAAATCTCTTCCGGAAACACGTCTAGAAAGTCCCTTACTACCTCAATATCCTCAAGCTTAGCAGTCTCAACATGATCCACCTCCCTCACACTACAAAGGTAAATGGCAAAACCACTCCTCACAAAACTAGCAAACCTCATTACTGACATGATTTTGTTGTGTTTTGGCCTTCCTACCCTCCAATAGCTCACCTTCTTACCATTATTGATTAACGAGATCTTCTTTGGCTCACATAAAATCTCAGCCTTATGTTCACTCAACCAATCCATACCTAGAATAATTTCTAAGTCACCTAAATCAAACTCTATTAGGCTGGCCTTAAACTCCACTCCCTCAATTTCAATAGGAACATCCAGAAATCTCTTTGAACTCTGTACCTCTTGTCCTGAAGGTAACACTATTAACATATCTATTGTATCTACTTTTCCCAACACAGGCTTTAACTTTTCTAGGATCTTAATGTATACAAAAGAATATGTTGCACTAGAATCAAACAAAACTTTAACAGGAAGAGAGTGAATAGAAAAAGTACTAGTAATTACATCTTTACTAGCATCAACTTCATTTCGAGCCATAACATTCAGCTTTCCATTGTATGAGGTCTTAGTCTGTCCTCCTCTATTCCCACTCCCATTCCTATTTCCGGCTTGAGGCGTCACCTTTCCTCCCATATTTCCTTGGAAACCCTTTTGCTGTCCCCCAACTGAATTCCCTCTAAATTGAGAACCTTGTCCCTCTTTTCCCTTGTTCTTAGAGAAGAACTCATACTCACGATGCCCAAGTTTGTAAAACAACCAACAAGTCACTGGGTTCCCTACACAGTCCTTTCCTGGGTGGTTGTTAGGACACTTCTTGCAAAAGTACACACGCCTTCCTTGACTAGCCACCTGAGCTCTATTCCCATTTCCAGAAGTAGGCTTCCCAAAGTTTCCCCTATTACCCTGGAAGTTGTTGTTGAAACGAGGTTTCTTAAATCCACCATGATTTCCTGGTTGGTTTAAGTTTCCTCCACCATCCTTCCTTTTCTCCCTCGTCTCACCTTCCTTCTGTACCTCCTTCTTATTTTGGTCTATGGCATACAGGTGTGCAGCTCTACCATATAACTCATCCAAAGATTCAAAGATCTGCCCAACTAATTGTGACTGAAGGTCTAAGGGTAACCCTCTTTCAAAACAGCTAGCCTTTAACCTATCGGTTGCCATAGCCTCCTTAGCAAACCTAGAAAATTCTATGAACTTAGAATAATACTAGTGACAGACATGCTTC
The DNA here is from genome assembly GCA_016808085.1 of Suaeda aralocaspica. Lineage (NCBI taxonomy): Eukaryota > Viridiplantae > Streptophyta > Magnoliopsida > Caryophyllales > Amaranthaceae > Suaeda > Suaeda aralocaspica. The sequence continues at coordinate 71,852 of PYUH01004023.1, forward strand.
CCATCTTAAGCTCTAGAAAATCTTCAGCTTTCTGTTTATGAAGGAACACATGATAGAACTTATTACGGATTTGCTCCTGAAACATATCCCAATTGAACCCTGGTAAAACCCTAATTATAGCCTAATTTTGTGACCACCAAAGATCAGCTTCTCCTATCAAATAGTAAACAACATGGTTCACCTTAAGCTCTTCTGGACACTCAACTGCCCCAAACAACTTGTTAAACTCTCTCAACCATCCCTCTAGAACGGTTGGATTGTGCTCTCCTTGGTAAGTGGGTGGTTTACTTTGAGAAATCTTCTTGAAAAGTTCCCCAGCAGGGTCACTACCATTTCGATTTCCTTTGGCAGCTAACTGTTCAGCTACAGTAGCTAATTGCCTCACTACCTCATTCAGCTGATTGTTGTTACGTTCAAACATTCTATTTCTCCTGTAGAGGAAAAGACCTTTATATTAAATTATAACTAACTCTAATGTTAGAAAAACATAAATTTATAACATAAAACACTTTCTCATTTCGTCTAATAAAAGAAGTTTCATTTTTTTAGAGCGAATGATTCACTTAGTTTTGATTGTTTACACAACCATTAAAATAAGAATAAAGCACATAAGAAATAAAAATAATTCCCTTGGTTTTACTCCACTTGAGGCTTCATTTCTTAAAAGAATTGACTCATTTATTAATTCATTTCCAAAAGAAATTTATTATTTAATTCCCCTTAATATTTCTTTATGGCTCACTGCCACTTATTCAAACTAACATAAACAATAATCTAAACTTTTCTACATTCTAAACATCAAAAATGCTAAATAGTATTAACTAAATTATATCTAAACAAGAATTCCTAAACATTAACATTGTCCTTCATATCCCTTGACATTACATATTTCTTGGGTATAAACTCAGGATCATCTTTTATATCATCTTCTAGGTCCTCTTCCATTTCTTCATCCACATCCTCCTTAGGATCAACCTCTTCTTCATCCTCCTCCGAATCGGATACCAAGTCTACGTACACAGGAATTACTGGATCAAGGTTCTCGATCTCATAGCACGAGCTATCCCTTGACTTACCACTCTTTGAACCAAAAGTAGTTTCTTTCACCATCATGTCTTCATTTTCCTGGCTATCTAGGCTTGGTGTGGGCGAAGTCTCCTCACTTGCATTCATCTCCTGATACTCTTTCTCTTTCCTATCAATGTAACCCTCCAGGTACCTCGAATCACAACTCCATTGGCCAATTGCATCCTTTTATTTAGAGTAATTCGGAAGTTCTCTAACAAAGCGGAAATCACTAGATGTAATACCCCATATTTTCAAGTATTTTAAGGAATTATTTTTGCATTCTACACGTATGATTTTAATATTATTATTGAGAAGTTGTATTCAATAAGAATATTAAACAAGAGAATTTAAATAAATTTTAATTAAAATAATTATTTTATGTTTATAAATAATATTTTATGCTTTATAAAATATTTTGAAAAGTTTCTAAAAATAGAAGTTTTGGAGTTTCCTAATTTATTTTAAAGCAAGGGCATAAAAGTGTTTTCCTCTATATAGGATAATTATGGGCTTTACTAAATCCTACTTTAGGGCCTATAAATACCCTTTAAAACCCAAATTTTCAGATTTCATCTTTCATAGTTTTGATTAAGATTCCAAAACTTAGAGAGAGAAAGAGAGAAAAAAAGGGAAGAAGAGTCCGAAAAAAAGAAGAAAGTGATCGATTTTGGCGAGGAAGGAGAAAAAAAATTGTTGCTTTCCGCCAGAGCCACCTGCTGCCCCGCCGGAGCCCGTCGCTCACCGCCGACCACCTCGCCCCCCTTGGTTTTCGGTAATTTCGAACTTAAAAAAAAAAGAAACAAAATCTTCTTTTTTCTTATGATTTAATTTTGCAAATTCATGTTTATATTTATGTCTAATCATGTTTTATGAAGTTATGATTTGTTTTAAAGCATGAAATAATTTGTTGGTTATGAAATTTTAGATTAGGGTTTATAAAGTAATGAAATTCTTGATTTTTATGAGTTTTAAAGATTTAAACTTCAATATTATGATCATGAATTGTTGTTGGGTGAATTTATGAAGTTTAGATTGATTTTAGAGGCTTTAAACATAAAATAAATTGCTGTCCAAATTTTAAAATCATGAAATTCACCCAACAACAATTCATGATCATAATATTGAAGTTTAAATCAATAAAACTCATAAAATCAAGAATTTCATTACTTTATAAACCCTAATCTAAAATTTCATGACCAACAAATTAATTCATGCTTTAGAACAAATCATAACTTCATAAAACATGATTAAACATTAATATAAACATGACTTTGCAAAATTAAATCAAAAAGAAAGAAGAAGAAATTTTTTTTTTATATGTTCGAAAATATACTGAACAAGGGGAGGCAGGTGGCCGACGAACGAGCAGGGGGCGGCGAGGAGGGGCTCCGGCAACACCAAACACACAAAAAAAATAAAAAAAAAATAAAAACAAAATTCTTTCCTTCGCCAAAACCGAGCAAGGAAATTTATTTTTCTTCTTTTTTTTTGGACTTTCTTTCTCTCTCTTTTTTTTCTCTCTTTCTCTCTCTAAATTTTGGAATCCTAAATCACTAATTTGCAAGATGAAATTTGAAAATTGGGTTTTAAGGGGTATTTATAGACCCCAAAGTAGGATATGGTGAAAGCCCATAATTATCCTAAATAGTGGAAATTACTTTTATGCCCTTACCTAAAAATAAATTAGGAAACTCTTAAAAATTCTATTTTTAGAAACCTTTTAAAATATTTTATAAAACATGAAATATGTTTATAAACACAAAATAATTATTTTTAATTAAAATCTATTTAAATTCCTTTGTTTAATATTCTTATGAATACAACTTTTCAATGAAAATTTTAAAATCATACGTATAAAATACAAAAATAATTCCTTAAAATATGCGAAAATATGGGGTATTACAGCAAACCTAATACCTACACAAAAGCTGAAACTGCAGATAACAGTAACAACTGTCTCAAAGAATGATTAGTTCCTTGAGACGAAAGAAAAATATTAAAATCATACGTATAAAATACAAAAATAATTCCTTAAAATACGTGAAAATATGGGGTATTACAGCAAACCTAATACCTACACCAAAACTGAAAGTGCAGATAACAATAACAACTGTCTCAAAGAACGATTAGATCCTTGAGACGAAAGAAAAATAATAAAAAAGACAAAATAACCCGATCAGCAAAAACTAAACAATTGCCAACGGCGCCAAAATTTGGTAGGGATAGTCTTATACCTATAAAAAATAACTTACAACTCCAACTAATGTAGACAAGGAAGTAGGGATCGGATCCACAGGGAAGCCACGAATTTTTACTAACTCTAAAATGCTATTCCGCCATAAGGGGCCTTTGAATTGGGTTCCAACTAATAGACTAATTACTACTAAAACAGAAATTGAACACGAGATTATATCAATAAACTAAGCCTAGGACATCGGTTCACCATAAATTAATCAATAAACTTGTAATAGTTAATTAATAGGTCAATGACTTTCTGAATTAAGGCTCACTAATTCTCTCAAATCTACCCTCCTTCAAAACCCCTCCAATGGCTCTCGCTCACTTAGACTCGTTTTGCCTATTATCCCGGTGATCTAATTGTGGTAATCTTACCTCTCGGTATCAATTTCACCAATATCAGACTAACAATCAAACCTGGCCACAATTTAATTGAAAGCAATATAAACTGATAATAGGAATTCAAAAATACCAAAAATTGTATTATTTAATCCTAAAACAAAACATTGGAATTAATTCATGGATCCCCTAGCCCTAGAAAAGAAACTACTCAAGCATATTAAAAAATTATGAAAAACTATTCAATAATAAAAACTAAAACTAGCAACATAATTAAACAAATTAACAAACTAATTAATATGAACAAAACAAGTTAATAACATAAATTCTAGGGCATGAAAACTAAATCTAAAACTAATACTTAAAACATAAACTAAAACATAAGCATACACTAAAAACAAAAACTAAATAAAATAAGAACTTGAACGAAAACCTAGAATAATATTAAATGAATGATTGAAGGTCTCTACAACTTAAAGAGAGAAAATTAGAGTTCAGGATTTAGAAAATATGCTAAAAGGGACGTACTATAGCCTAGGAACAAAAAATATTTATAATAAAGCCCAAAACAAGTCGGAAAAAGGCCAAAAAGAGCCTTGGAGCGGCCAGCCCGGGTGACCCAGGCGAAACGCCATCCACCCGGGCATAAGACCTTTCGACCCGTCCTGTGCTCTTTCACTTCGTTCTTGCTCGTTTGCGTCTAATTCTCTCTAATGCTTCCTAAACTCTTCCATGGCCTCCCAAATGATCTCTAACTCTTCACTAACTCTCCAAATCCTCCAAATATATATCATGGAATATGACGGTAAATAATCAAAATCTGCAAAATATCACAACGAACACAAAAAGCACTCGAAATAGCAAAAGTTAGTAGAAACGGCTCAAAAGAGCCACGTTAGAGCTAAAAATCACTCGGGATCGGGGATAAAATATATATAAAATATAAACTTATCACATACAACTTGCAGCTCTACCATATAATTCATCCAACATCTCAACAACTTGCCCAGCTAGTTGCAATTGAGTATCTATGGGCAATCCTCTCCCAAAATGAATAGCCTTCAGCTTCTCCGTTGCCACAACCTCCTTAGCAAACCTAGACAACTCTATAAACTTCAAGTAATACTCAGTAACCTTGAGCTCCAGAAACTCATCAGCCTTTTGCTTTTGAATAAACACATGGTAGAACTTGTTTTGATTCTTCTCCTCAAACATTGTCAAATTGAATCCTGGCAATGCCCTAATCACAGTTTCATTCTGTGACCACCAAAGATCCACTTCTCCCCTTAGGTAGTAAACCACATGGTTTACCTTAGATTCTTTTGGACACTCAATCGCACTAAACAACTTGTTGAACTCTCTCAGCCATCCCTCTAAAACAGTTAGGTAAGGCTTTCCTTGGTACATAGGTGGCTTGCTTTGAGCAATTTTCTTGAAAAGTTCCGCAGCAGTGTCGCCTCCATTACCATTTCCTCTAGCGGCTAACTGTTGAGCTACAGTTGTCAATTGCCTCACTGTTTCATTCAGCTGATTTTTGTTACGCTCAGCCATCTTATTTCTCCTGAAGAGGAAAAGACCTTTTTAGTAAACTACGTCTAACTCTAGATTAGAACAATACAAACTTATAGCATACAATGGATGCACTTTTTCAATTCGTCTCATAAAGGAAATTTCTATCCCTTTAGAGAGATTGATTCACTTAGTTTTGATTGTTTGCATAACCATTCAAATAAAGTAAAGCACATATATAAAAATTTTCCCTTGGTTTTTCTCTACCTGAGAAACCATTTCATAAAACTAATTCATTTTATTCCTTTATTCTCATAATAGTTCTCAATTGCTTAGTTTTCTAAGAGCTTCTCATGGGTTAATGCCACTTATTCTTAAAATAAATAACAATCTAAAAGGTCCAACATCCTTTAAAAGATAACAGTACTAGGCAACATAATTTTAAACTAAACTAGTATCCCTAAACACGTATTCTCAAACATTGATGTTATCATGCTTGTCCCTAGACAAAACGTATTTTTCAGGTGTGATTTCTGGATCATCCTTAACATCATCTTCAATTTCATCCTCCGAATCTTCCACAGTATCTTCCTCCATATCCTCTTTGGGATCAAGTTCATTTTCTTCTTCTTCCTCAGATTCATTCACCAAGTCCGCATACACTGGTATCACTGGATCTGGATCCTCAATCTCATAGCAGGAACTAACCTTCGACTCACAACCTGGAGAAACTGAGGCAGCTTCATTTTCATTCATCACAGGACCTTCCTGATTATTAGGGATTGGTGTGGGTGGGGACTTCTCACCTGAATTAGACTTCAAAAAATCTTGTTCCTTCTTTTGATTATAGTCTTCTATGTACCTCCAATCACAACCCCATTGACCATTGCAATCCCTGTACTTAGCATAATTAGGAAGTCCTCCAACAAAATGGAAATCATCGAACTTCGCTTTCATCTGTAACACCCTGGAATTTCCTAACTAACTTTCTTCCTTTAGATTTTCCGGAAATAATATAATAAAGAATAATAATTATTATAGCTCCTAATTAAATAGGAAAAACCAAAGTATTACCGCCACCGTGATAACGGCTAAGACTTTTATCAAAGTACTATAGCGAAAGTCTTTCAAAACCAAAAACCAAAATAAACCTCAAAATAAAACCAAATTAAATCTTTATTACACTTCGGAACCGTCTTAACGGCCCTTCAAAACCAAACAAACTTTAAACTTCAAAAACCAAAAGTCAATATCAAAAACATAAAAATATTAATAACTAACAAGTCCATAAAAATAAGAAAACTACAATGTAAGCGCTCACACTCCAACCCAGCATGATTGACTATGCCCACCTGTACCTGTAGCTTTCTCTTACTCTAGACAACTACTCTCCATCAAGTGGGTCATCGTAGGGCCAAGTCAAAGACATAGCAATGCACACAAAACACACAATCAGCAAAGCTGAGTACATAAATACCAAAGACTATGCAAACATGATTAATATTAATAATAAAATAAAAGTATAACATACATACTTCTTACCGTTGACAACTCTTGACATGTTCATAGCCTCACTCAAATATAATTATTTATTATATTTAAACTTTGGACTTCGCATCGAACGAGTTTCTTTCCCTTTAAAATCACCCTATTGGGCACCAACTTGGAAGCAATTCCAAGAAGGTATTACCTATGTCACATGTAGTGACGAAATTCCAGCGCATTTAAAATATAAAAGAGTACAACGTCTTATACCCCAATTAGAAGTCATAGATCACTGTTCCATACCACTCCCTCCATTGTTCATACTCAAGGTATATACGTTCCAGAGTTTTTGTGCGAATCCTTTTTCACTTTACATGATTAACAGGGTTAACAATATTATGACTCACACACAACAAAACATAGAAGCATGCATAGAATCAAGCAAAACCATATTAATTATCTTGGATTTAAAGTGATTCTAATAATTTTGTGTGTCCTTTAATTATTAAACTAGACTTCCTTTACCACACATTAAACTTTGAGTGTCTATAAATTTGCTCAATACACTTCTATTAAACAGGTGAATAAAAATTCACAAACTATCTTGTTGATTAAGTAACTAATTAACTTAAGTAATGGCCTGTTCACTTCAGCTTAAAATCAATTCAGTTCAGTTCAGCTTAGCTCAGTTCAGTGCAGTTCAACTCCGTTCTGTTCAGTTCAGTTCAGCTCCTCTTTTATTTTGTTAATAATTATTTTTGTTATAGAAATAGGGTCTTAGTAGCAGATTTATTTGTGGGAGGGAATAGATCTATCTCTTATTCAATTACAATGGGATATATATATATATACACAATGTAGAGAAGGGTTCCTTGTAGAGTGAACCCTAGTCTCTAGAATAATCTAGATCATACATAAGGGTATAATGGGCATCCACTAAATACATATATTATATAACTCTCCCCCTTGGATGACCATTATCAAATAATGTGCCTCATTAAAACCTTTACTAGGAAAAATCCTATGGGACAAAACCTAGTAGAAGAAAAAGAGTACAACACTTTCGAGATACGCCTTAGGATGTTGCCTCATTAAAAACCTTTCCAGGAAAACCCAATGTGGGACAAAACCATGGTTAAGGAAAAAAGAGTGCAACGCGTATTTTCTCCCCCTGATGGATGCATAGCTTGACATCTTCCTGAATAATGAATCCAACGTCTTTGGTAGTAGCTTTGCACCTGAAGTAGAATAACATTCAACTCCTTGGTAGTTGATCCTTCCTAATTGGACTTCAATCTTCAACATGAGAGATATTCATTTCTCTATACTCTTGAAAATAACATATGTTGTGTTTATCATTACTTCATATTTGTCAAATTGCCATAAATAATAAACTTATGCCTTCTTCTGGAAGTTATATAAAGTAGCTATTGATAAGTACATATTGATCATAATTTATGGCAACTTGTAATATTATCAACATCATTGTCTAACCTTATGTAGATTAGTAATAACATTTATGTAATTCTTTGTTTATGGTTCTTCTGGACCATAAAAAGATTATCTTTATAATATCAAAGTTCTCCAATGAACATAAGATTCTGACTATTTCTCACATGCTCAAACTTCAAGTTGAGTGTTGACAATCTAGTCAACAATACTTTATGAGAGTTTTGTATTCTAAATAAAGAATCTGAAAGACTTGATATTTGAATATGTCATATATAAATTCTTCTGCAAACTTTTATACATGATTCATAACATGCTGTTAAAACGCATTCATATTATCACAAATATATCCTCATTGGAGTTTATTATTTTTTTATCATGTAAGTATTCATATTATTGTAAACACAACTTCCTACACTATGTATCAAATTTCACGTACATCATTGTATAGAATTAGTGCATGTAAATGATGAGATGTAAAATGTATACTAATAAGATATTGAACATAAAACATGTATATGATGAATGATGCATCTAACTACTATCTACACATGCAATGAATAATGCGTTTATCTACGACTCATACATGCACATAAATGTAAGACTAAAATACGCAAGACATTGTACAATGTGGATTTCAAAATTCATTGTTGGACTTTTGGTCATTGATGATCATCATTATTCTCCTTTAGTTGAACTTCAAGTCCATGATAAGCTTTGATCATTGTCAATATGTCGACATAAAAAGTGGACTTTTATTTCAGATCCATATTCTCAAATCTACTACTTTGCATATGCATATAATCCATCGGTTCGATCATATACCGATATCACATTTTTCAAGATGTAATGTGCATGCTATTTTACAATGATATCTGAATACATTTCCCATTGGTACCATTAGTCAATTATAACATCTAAGTTCTTATATCATAGGTCATCTGTTATAATTCAGATATGTATACCACTTCCGGGGCATACATTATGTCATTAATATACCGTTATAATTTCAATAGTGTCAACTGCACTTTCTTGCCATATATTACATATTTATTTTGGAACTGATCATACAACCTACACTTCAGGTGTAGTGATTCAAGTATTATTGGCAAGATTTATCTCAATGTATATAAATAATATGGCCAAAATGTATCTTCAATGCTATGTAACATGAGACATAACTGAATACAAATCAAACCATAGATGTGCAACATATCTTTAAAATATATAGACAAAAGTTGGCAATAATATCTCAAATAGTCATTATAGGGATCATCACTTTATAATTTAGTAATTTTGCCAACTTATCCCAATTCTTCTCCCCCTAAGTTGGTAAAATTTTCAAATATAGGGGCATCATATTCTTAACCAACTAAGTGTATAATTTCATGTGCAAAAATATTTCATCTATTAGAAGATTTATTAACAAATTTCATCGCTTAGAAGAGATATATTCAACAAATTATTTGTCTCTTCTAGAGAACGATATTAATCAATGTAAACCATCTCTTCTCTAACTTATGATGTACATCACACATGTGTTTATAAATTCATCTTAAATTGTTCTCTTCTAGAGATTAATGACAATGGGGAGACAATTATTGTGCAGTTGTCGATTTATTCTTGTGTGCTGACATTTAACAGCCCCAATAAAATAATGATTGTTANAAAAAAATGATTGTTATATAAACATAATCATGACTTAGCTTATACGCATGTAACTCCACTCAATGGTGATCTTCTGGATTGCCAATGACTTTGATAATGAGTTTTAACTTACTCAAAGTCTTAACATACAAGGTAATTTGGTAAGCCTTTAGTCATATAATATGGAACAACATATAAGCTATTTGAGTGAACTTTTGGTCACTCATTACATAAATATATCCAAAGTTGTTCAAAAATAACTTTTCCTTTTTCTTGAAATTTTCTCAAAAGTCACAATCCAAAAATAGCTCAATATCAATGTTCGTTAATTATGTTTTTCCATTCAAAACATTTCACATATCTAACATGAGAGAGCGTCAGCACATTATTTCATATCAAATTGAAACTTCAGGTTTCCATTACGGGTGATTATACATTAAACCCGGATGGCCTAATTGAATTATCACATCCAATCACTTTCTAAATTCTGGTCAGTTTTCAAACAATAGTGATCACTTTATTATACCTACTCCATGCATGGCCATGATGATTAATATGACGTGATATAAGAACACTAGCAAGTGTTTCTTTCTATACTTGGCAAGACTAATACTTTATGCAATAATCATTATTCATACTCTGCTAGAGCATTGATTATTATTATTATTATTATTATTATTATTATCATGATGCATGTTAATTAAGTTGGACATATTATACTCTTCTAGAGTATTTTATATAATCTTGGCACATATCAGTTTTACTAAACATAAATATATTCTAATGAAAATTCATCATATATAACGTATTATTTTCTTTCATATTCAATAATAATTATGTTCGTAACTCAATAGTCTACCACGTTTCAGGCTTAATCTATGTTCATAAGCAACTTGTGTTGTCCTTCTGCGACAATATTAATTTTAATTAGGGAACTTATGATTGATTTATAACCAATGACATTCTAAATCATTCATATCCATCTTCAGGATGGTATCATTATTTTAAACATTTAACTATCTTGTTGCCATCTTTATTGTATAAATCATTATATGTACCAAACTGACCATCAATGTATTTTATAACTCATGGAATAAAAATACTATCTCCCCCTAATCCTTGCATACGGGGGCATGAAATTAGTCCAATAACATTTAATCTCATATTCTTCTTAAGCCATGAATTCTTTAGGTAATGTCATGTATCATGTAAAGTAAATTATTCATAAAACTCACATCTTTTTTCTATTGCCCATGTANTTTTTCTATTGCCCATATATATAAATCTTTATAATGATACTTCCAAAAATTATGGGCATAATGAATACATTCTTTAACCGAGTTTCTCACGATGTCATACTCAATTTCTTAAACTCATACAATTATTCCTTTCTTATAAAATAAATATTATGTATTTGTGTTTGCAATTCTTTTAAAACTTTGCATGAATTATAAACAATAGAGGTAATATCATGCAAACATGATTATTATTCTTTCGATTATACATTTTCTGATTTACTTATGGANTTTTCTCATTTACTTATGGGAAATAAATAAATCTAGTTATCCATGCATCATCAATACTCACCATGCACAGTTATTTATCAAGAATATCCACCAAAAAAATAATATATCAACTATTCAAAAACTATGAACATTATTTTCACATGACATTGTGCACATAGGTTCATATAGGTAAGAGTTGAATATTTCAGTTCTAACCTGCTCACCATATTATTAATATATCTTTGATCGCTTATGTAAGTATATAATNGTAAGTATATAACGCTATATATGCATAATCAAATTCGATCATATTTTAATCAACACATCATCAATAATAAACCATGATAGTATAATGTACCATAACAATATCTATCAACATGAATTATAAGGATACTAGTAATATGACTATGGTACTGAGTTAATTATAATGCATGAAAACAGAAGCTTTATTTATTTATTATTATTTTTTTAATGCAAATGATTGGAAATGAAAATGCACGCATGATAGAGAATTAACTTCCAAGTTTCTTGTAGTACACTACCTATTTTTATCACCCATCTCAAAGAAAACCTAATACAAAGTATCTCATATAATAACAATTGACAAAACAAATTATAATTCATCAATAAACTCCTTCAAATACAAGTAAACAAATTAAGGATCGTTGTCAAATTCTTCTTCAAACAAATATTACAAATATTAAAATAATTTAAGGTCAATCATAAACATTCATGTAGTTAATAATAAAATTATGACATCACACATATATTAATAAATTCATTCATAAAATACTAGGGATTTAGTAATTACCAAAGATTTAAGAGTAAATCATACTCACTATATAATGTCAGTTCACAACCTTTACAAGAACACATGCTTACCATATCGGACAATATCACGTAGAGAGTATTAGAACCAATTTTAATTTAATAGTGTAAAAAAAAACCCCTCAAATGATCTAAATATTGCAATTCAACCCATGTAGATATGACTTAAATATTAGTATATGGTTTCTATTGAAACATGTATAGCTTAATTTACGTGGGAATAAAGAATGATGCTTATAGCTTTATACAAATTCATGTATCATATGTTAAAGATGCTTGTCACAGTTAATCGGTGACAATATATGTAAAATTGATTAATCAATTGATTATATATTAGTCATGTATCATATAGCTTATAGCTTTATACAAATTCATTTATCATATATTAAAGATGCTTGTCACAGTTAATCGGTGACAATATATGTAAAATTGATTAATCAATTGATTAGATATTAGTCATTGTTAATCGACTAGATATTACTCATGGCGTCATGCAAGTATCACATATCATCATGTATTAGTTTAGTGGTTCTATACACTAAACTTAATTAACTTTGCTTTGATTTTGTATTATAATATATAATAGTCTCGAACTGGTTGTATTAATATATATGATCAAATTATTTAGCTTTGTATATAACTAAGGTATTATTATCCCACCATATTAATGTTCATGTTTGGAATTTAACAAACAAGTGTTAAACATGTATATCAATTACAAAGTAATAAGTCATTAGCTTCGTGTCTACTTATTATGGAGTATGGCCTGGGTTTAGCATAAAACCAGAAATATTACCCTGATGATCAATTTTAGGATATGAGCAGTCCTTAAAATTAAATTAGTTTTAGGATATTATCTTTAATAAGACAAGTGACAACAGTTTGGCAAAATAAGTGTTTTAAACTAATAAACCCCGGAAGTTACTCTTAGGCTAAGTTATTGCTATTTTCTACTAAATAAACCAAAGTCAAACCCAATTATTATTGCTTAGTCAATAACCTAATTAGAAAATATCCTATATTTATTATGAATTAATTGAGTAATACAAAACATATGCGCAAACACATTAGCGGGTATGTTTTGAAATTTTCCTTTTAGCAATGAAGCAAGAAGAGAGTAATCATCAATATAAAACAATATAGTAACAAAAAGAAAAATCATAAAATATAGTAGAAAAAATGGTTAATAGATGATGAAATAAAATACAGTAGCAACTAGCAATTTAGAAGAAGGAACTACGCATGGTGGAAGAAGTATTAGCACAATATCGACATATTACATGCCTAACTATTGCAACAATATCGATACAATTATTAGCACAAATTATAGAAAACAATAATACTATTTATCTAACACATTTCTTCAGAACATTTATACTACTAATTACAGATATTATATATAAAATACCCACATAGTACATGAATTATTTTGGAAAGGTAATAAGTCGATAAATATGACGATGCAATTAGGATTAAAGAACTCAATGAGATAGAATGATGCAAATTGAAAGAACAAATAATATTAATTACTTTACTCAAGTTATGGGTTAATGAATTAATAATGAAAAAGAAAGTGTGATAAACTTCAAGTAATTATCCACAATTATGATGGAAAAAGCTGAAAATAATAATTACGGAGCATTATAAGAGACATACACTGAAATTAGTATTGATGAAACGCAAGTCATGAAAACCAAAGAAGTACTCTATAACACAAATTTATAACAAGTGCATACCACAATACAAAGTAAGAAAATATTATATGATAAATTTGTGACGTAGTTGCGCATGATCAAAATTAAAAAACAATGTACTCCGTAACTAATTGCCAACAACCATATCAAAAAAAAAAAATAAAAGATAAATAAATAAAATTACTAATAACACTAACCTTCATGTATTCCGATCATAGTAGTTTCTCTTCTCTTTTATTCAATCGGTTATACTTTCGTGCTGATAAAGTGTTATAGAAAATAGGGTCTTAGTAGTAGAAAGTATTTGTGAGAGGGAATAGATCTATCTCTTATTCAATTACAATGGGATATATATATACAACGTAGAGAAGGGTTCCTTGTAGAGTGAATCCTAGTCTTCAGAATAATCTAGATCATACATAAGGGTATAATGGGTATCCACTAAATACATATATTATATAACAATTTTTGCTAATTAATTTGTTCCTAATATTATTTGTTCGTAATATTATTTGTTCATATTATTATTATTATTAATATTGTTTACAAAATTGTTATCATACCACATAAGTGGATTACCGTTCACAAAAAATGTGAAGATGTATTACTTGCTTTTATTTCATAAAATATAAACTACCAATAACGTTTTTTGTTTAAAAATTGTTAGTAGATTAATATCAAAATTATTACTATGTCATTACTCCATAGTTAAAAATCATTAATAATCAGTAGTTCAAAATTAATAGTCATAGTCAATCCATAAATATCATAGTAAAAAAATCAATAATCGTAATTAAAAATCAATAGTAAAAAATCAATAATCAATAGTTAAAAATCAATAATCAACAGTTAAAAATAAATAATCAATAGTTAAAAATCAATAATCAATAGTTAAAAATAAATAATCAATAGTTAAAAATCATAGATCAATAATCAATAGTTGAAAATCAATAATTCATAATTGAAAATCATTAATCCATAATAAAAGCTTTCATTTCAGTTCAGTTCAGCTCCAATCAGTTCAGTTTAGTTCAGCTGATGATGTGAATTTTCGTATGAATCAAAAACACACAAGGATAGATAACTAAAATTACGAATTCTTAATGGCTTAGCCACCAAAATTCACAATTTCAGGTTGATTAATCAATCTTTGATTAAAGCTCAAGGCACCCTCAAAGCCACTAACTGATCTCAAAAGAGTATAAAGGAAAAATCCACCAACTTAAATTTTCGGTTGTTTCAACTTAATAATCTGAATTTTACAAACTAATGTTGAGACCATTTATAGGAATAATCATCAACAAATTCCTAGTAAAACTAAGCTAAAACACACGCACAAACAAAGCTAAAAATGGTACACTAAGGTGACTCGTCAATGACTCACAAGATAAGATGCCACATCATCACTACATGTCATTCTCATCTTGCTAACAAACTCTAGCAAACTATATCTAAACAAAAAATATCCTAAAAAACTTTCTAATACCTTTCTAATCAAGATAATCAACAAATTACAACCAGAATTACACAAAAATATGATCTACCCAAATCAACACAAAATCGTCAAAATTGACGCCATATGAGATCGTCCAAATTTGCGCAATTTATTGTGATTTTCTTTAAATCTTCAAGAAACCTTTCAAGATTCAATATTTTAATCAAGAAACCTTCAAGAATTCATTTTCCATGTGTTTAAGGCTGTAAATGAAGATTAAGACACTTCAAGAAATGAAAGACTCAATGCCTAAAATGAGAAAAACCCTATCAAGTGAAATGGGATAAAAATTCATAGGTGAAACTAACTTATTCCCCTTGTCAACCCTCTTGTCTTGATTTGTGTGCCACACCTAGGTATGTGTGACCATGAACATGCAAATCCCAACCCTGGATGCACCCATTAGACTTGAATCTCCATAAGCAATTAATTCCCCCATGGTTGCACCCTTGTTAGTAGCTTCAATCAAACCTTCGAAGTTGTGATCAATATTTGTATCATCCTCCCCTTCTTCAAAAGAGTTTGTCCTCAAACCTCAAAGTTGATTATCAGAAACATAAGGAGTCAAATCACCAATGTTAAATGTAGCATGGACTCCATATTCACCTGGTAATTGAAGATGATAAGCATTGTCACCAATTTTCTTTAACACCTTAAATGGACCATCACACCTAGGCATAAGCTTATTCTTGCGTTTATTTGGGAACCTTTCTTTCCTTAGGTGTAGCCAAACCAAGTATCCTTCCTTTAAATAATGTTGATGACGATTCTTATTTGCACGAGCCTTGTATTGCGCATTCACCTTCTCAATCCTAGCCCTGACCTGCGCATGAAGCTTTTGCATGTACTCGATTTTTAACAAAGCATCCTTGTGCACCAATTCACCCTTTGGAATATCAATATGATCAATAGGTAACTTAGGATTTACCCCATAAACAATCTCAAATGGCGAGTGTTTAGTAGCGAAAGTAGGTGACCTATTGTAGGCAAACTCTGCATGTGCAAGCTTCAAGTCCCAATCTTTATGTGTCTTACTCACCAAATTACGCAACAAGACACCAAGTTTTCTATTTGTGACTTCTGTTTGCCCATAAATTTGAGGATGATATGATGTACTAAAGAGTACTTTCGTGCCAACAAGATTCTATAGAGACTTCCAGAAATAGCTCATAAATTTCGTATCTCTATCACTTACAATAGTTTTCGGAATTCCATGAAGCTTCACATTGTCTCTGAAATACAGGTCTGTAACATTCATAGCATCATCTGTTTTATGGTAAGGTGTAAAGTGAGCCATCTTCGAAAATCTATCTACCACAACCATGATAGAATCCTTGCTTCTTGCAGTTCTAGGCAATCCCACAATAAAATCCATGGAGACATTTTCCCAAGGACCTTCGGGAACAGGCAATGGTGTGTAATGACCTTGATGAAAAGAAGCTTTTGACAATTGACAGATTGCACATTGAGATATGATAGCTTCAACATCAACAATCATCTTAAGCGAATAAAAGTGTTCTTGTAACATGTTTAGAGTTTTAGTAATGCCAAAATGCCCTGCTAACCCTCCACTATGCGCTTCTCTAACAAAAAATTCTCTGATTGAACACTTAGGTACACACAATTGATTACCTTTAAATAAGAACACATTAGGCATCACATAAGAGCCCATAACATCTTTGCTCACTTGTTGCAATATAGGACCAAAATTATCATCATGCTCATAGTATGTTTGGATCATATCTAAACCAAGTAGCTTGCAATTCAACACTCTAATAAGACCATATCTTCATGAAAGTGCATCTGCAACAACATTAGACTTGCCTTCTTTGTACTTTGATGAAAAGTGAAAAGATTGTAGGAATTCTACCCACTTGGCATGTCTAGGATTCAACTTCTGCTGGCCATTAATATGCTTTAATGATTCATGATCAGAATGTAGAATGAAGTGATGAGGTCTTAGATAATGACTCCAATGATTAAGAGCTCTAAAAATTGCATAAAACTCTTTATCATAGGTAGAACAGTTCAACCTTGCCCCATTCAATTTCTCACTAAAGTAAGCAATAGGCCTCTTCCCTTGAACCAATACTACGCCAATCCCTACATTGCTTCCATCAGTTTCAACTTCAAAAGGTCTTGAAAAGTCAGGCAATGCCATAATAGGTGTGTTGCATAGCATCTCCTTAATCTTCTGAAAAGCTTTTTGCGCCTCTTTTGTCCACTCAAAAGGCTTGCCCTTTTTTATGCACTCAGTCATAGGAGCTACAATAGAAGAGAAATTCTTCACAAATCTCCTATAAAACGAAGCTAATCCATGAAAAGCACGAACCTCAGTGACATCAGTTGGAGTAGGCCACGTTCTGATTGCTTCTACTTTTGTTTGATCAATAGAAACTCCATCTTGTGAGACCACATACCCCAAAAATGTGACTCTAGGTACCATGAAATAGCATTTTTCGAGCTTCCCATAAAGTTTTTGTTGCCTTAATGTTTCGAAAATACTCCTCAGATGTTGTACATGATCTTCATTGCTTCTACTATAAACCAAAATATCATCTAAGTAAACGATAACAAACTTTCCAAGATATGGCTTCAATACCTCATTCATGAGCCTCATGAAAGTACTAGGTGCATTAGTAAGACTAAAAGGCATTACCAACCATTCATAGAACCCCAACTTTGTTTTGAAAGCTTTTTTCCATTCATCACCCTCTCTCATGCGAATTTTGTGATACCCACTCCTAAGATCAGTCTTGGTAAACACATTAGAACCATATAACTCATCAAGCAAATCATCTAACCATGGAATTGGGAATCTATATTTGATGGTGATGTTGTTGACTGCTCTTGAATCAATGCACATCCTCCAAGTACCATCCGTTTTAGGAACAATCAACGTGGGCACTGCGCAAGAACTCATGCTCTCCCTCACATATCCACGTTCCATTAGCTCTTCTATCTACCTTTGAATCTCCTTGGTTTCCTCTGGTTTCCTGGTGGTACATCATTAGGAAACACATCTTCATATTCATGCAACAAAGGCTTTAAAATTGATGGAATTGATGAGGAACCTTCTTGTACTTCTTTAGCCATAAGAAAAAAGAAATTATTACAAGAATTTAATTCCCTTTCCACCTCTCTCAAACTCGTCAAAAACGGCCCCCTTCTTATTCTCTAAAGTCTCCCGTTTTTTAACCTTCACAACTTTCAATGGATTTAAGGCAGTAGATTTGCCATTGGCGTGTTTTTTGATGACATACACATTAGTTCTACCATCATATTTAACAAATCTATCATATTGCCACAGCCTCCCAAGCAGTATATGGCACGCATCCATAGGGCACACATCACACAACACACTATCCTCATATTGCGCAATTTTGAATGATATTAAAGCTTGTTTAATTACCTTAACATCACTAGAATTGCTTAGCCAATGACCTTGTATGGATGAGGATGATTATGAGTAGGATATTTGAGCTTTTGAATCAACAAAGTAGACACCACATTCGTGCAACTACCACTATCAATGATCACATCACAAAGCTTTCCCTCAACTACACATCTTGTCATGAAGATCCTATCTCTTTGGCTTTCTTCCAAGGGAGTGGGTTACCCATGTAAAACCCTCCTCAACACAAAGGCCTGCCCATGAGTCTCAGGATCAACTTTCTCCATGTCATTACTTCTTTTATCCTCTTGCTCAACTTCATCTTGCTCCCCTTCTTCAATAATTACATCTAGATAGGCTTCTTCAATCTCCCTTGCCTCTCTAATTGTGATGACTCTTGAACTAGGACAATTTTGTTGCACATGACTGTATCCTTGGCACTTGAAACACTTCCTTTTATCATCAGGAATTGACGAACATTTGGTAGGAGTAATGACCCTTGGCTTATCTCCACTTTCAACCCTAGGCTTAGTGTTTTGCGCAAACACTACCTCTTTCTCCTTCTTAGATTCGTAACTTTTGAAGAAAGTCATAGACTTTTTCGAGTGTCCCTGCTTTTCAACTCTCAAGGCTACCTTGCAAATTTCATCAAAAGTCCATTAGGGTTGCAATTCTACCTTATCCTTGATAGATTCATCAAGCCCTGCAACAAATCTAGCCACCTTGTGATCCTTCTTTTCTTCAATAATATCACATATGATGACCATCTTCTCAAACTCATTAATGTATTCTTCAACACCTTTTGAGTTTTGTTTCAAAGCATGCATCTTTAGGAAGTTGTTTTGTTCATATTCATGAGGAACAAATCGTTTCCTCGATTCCTTCTTCAATTTGCACCAAGAGGTAATTTTGAACCTCCCTTCTTTCTTTCTCTATCTTTGCAAGCCTTCATACCAAAGACTAGCATAAGATGATAGCTTCAATTTCGCCACTTTAAAGGCCTTAGAATCATCATACTCCTTATAATTAAACACCCTTTCAGTTCTTCTCAACCAATCAAGGAAAACTTCAGGATCCAAACTTCCATTGAACTTAGGAACGTCCAATTTTAAGTTTCGGTCATCATCCCTTGGCTTGTCTCGTTTTTGTGCCTTTTTCTATCATCTTCATCACTATAACTTGAACTAGATTCATCAAGGTTGTTCGATCTTTTTGCACTTTTAGATTTGCTTCCTACGAATTGCATTACTTCCTCCAACATATTGCGCAATTCCTTGATTTCGTTGTCTTTTTGAACATCTGTATCTTGCTCATACGGAATTCCCTGCTTGTTGTTTATAGATTGCTCCTCCGCCATAGCTAATTTTTCTTTAGTATTGATCGTTTTAAGCTCTCAACGAGAGCACCAAAGTTGATGTGAATTTTTGTATGAATCAAAAACTCACAAGGATAGATAACTAAAATTACGAATTCCTAAAGGCTTAGCCACCAAAATTCACAATTTTAGGTTGATTAATTAGTATTTGATCAAAGCTCAAGGCACCCTCAAGGCCACTAACTAATCTCACAAGAGTATAAAGGAAAAATCCACCAACTCAATTTTTCGGTTGTTTTGTGTTTAAGTAAACAAAGCAAAACTTTTATTCAACTTAATAATCTGAATTTTACAAACTAATGTTGAGACTATTTATAGGAATAATCATCAACAAAATCCTAATAAAACTAAGCTAAAACACACGCACAAACAAAGCTAAAAATCGTCCCCTAAGGTTACTCATCAATGACTCACAAGATAAGATGCCACATCATCACTGCATGTCATTTTCATCTTTCTAACAAACTATATCTAAAGAAAAAATATCCTAACAAACTTTCTAATACCTTGAGAATCAACAAATTATGACCAGAATTACACAAAAATATGATCTACCCAAGTCAACACAAAATCGTCAAAATTGACGTCACATGAGATCGTCCAAATTTGCGCATTTTTTTGTGATTTTCCTCAAATCTTCAAGAAACCTTTCAAGACTCAATCTTTTAATCAATAAACGTTCAATGTTTAAGGTTGTGAAAGACTCAATGCCTAAAATGAGAAAAACCATATCAAGTGAAATGGGATAAAAACTCATAGGCGAAACCAACTTATTCCCCTTGTTAACCCTGTTGCCTTGATTTGCGTGCCACACCCAGGTATGCGTGACCATGCACACGCAAATCTCAACCCTGGATGCACCAATTAGACTTGAATTTCCATAAGCAATTAATTCCCCCATGGTTGCACCCTTGTTAGCAGCTTCAATCAAACCTTCAAAGTTGTGATCAATATTTGTATCATCTGAAGTAAACGGGCCCTAACTTCCTTTTCTTCTTTATTAACTATTGGCCAACTTTTAAAATAGCTTTAACATTCCAATTACTCATGATATAATTAACAATGCTATCAATGTGGAATGTCAAAAATAAATTAAGAGTCATACTATTCAACTTTCATACTAACATGCTTCTCATGCAAGTCAACCAAGCAACAACTCATAATCAAATACATAACCTATAAGATCAACAGCCAAGCATGAATTCTACTTTTATCTTCGCCTTTAGTACTTACATACCTTGTATAGTAGTGGTGATCCGCCACAACTTCTAAAAGTCAACTAACTTGAGTTCTTCTACATAGAGAAAACCGAAACTAAATTAAAACCTTGTTGACTAATTTCTACAACAGCTCTAAATTAACTTTTTATATTGGAAATTTTTCCAAAACACTATATGGTCTCTATTTAATTCCATACTTTATTTCAATTTTTCTTTCGCAAAACACTTAATTTTCGGTAATTTTCCAAAAATGGCAGCTTTATAAAATTATATAAAAGCACTTTAAAACCCTTCTAAATATCATAATTTGATCATAAAACATTATAGTCATTCCTAAGATCATCATATAATATTTTGATGTATTAAAAATAATTATAACTAATTATTTCACGTGTTACTATTTTTATCAGGCATAAACATGTATTAATAAAAATTTACACCTTTTTTTATTTGTTCAAAACTCATTGAAACCTCATCAAAACTTCATAATTCAAGCATAAAACTTTTTTACAATCTAATACTGTCATTATACAACTAATCTACGCTTTAAAATATTTTTTTCTTAAAGTAAAACAACTTTAAAACCCTTAAAAACACATTTAAACTTCATAAAATTATCACAAATTCAGACTACATCAATTTATGATCATAATATAAAAGTTTAGATCATTAAAAACCATAAAACTACAAGTTTCATAATTTCATAAACCCTAATTTAAAATTCATGAACAACTTTATAAATTTAAACTTTAAACATGATCATAACTTTATAAAACATGATTAGAATCATAAACACATGATTTAACATAATTATAAACATAAATTTATGCATAATTGAATTAAAAAGAAAAGAGGAGAAAAGATTTTTTCTTATAAGTTAGAAGTATAGCAAAATAGGGGAGGAAGAAGACCGGCAAAGGGGGCGGAAGCAGCCGCCGAGTTTTTTCAGAAAATTGAAATTCTTTTTTTTCACTCTTTTTTTTTTTTTTTTTTGTAATCCTAAATCACTAATTTGCTAAATAAATCTGAAATGATTTTAAGGGGTATTTATATGCCGAAAGTAGGTTTTGGTGTAATTAAATAAATACCCTTAATGCTTGAAATTACTTATGTGTCCTTGTTGTAAAACAATTTGGGAAACCTCTAAAATTTTATTTTTAGAAACTTATTAAAATATTTAATAAAACTCAAAGGGACATAAAATACAATTTTTTTAACCTTTAGAAAACATAAAATAATTATTTCAAGTAACAAATATTTAAATTTTCTTTCTTTAATATATTAATTGAACTTAAATTTTCAATAAAAATACTATAATATACAAACAAATTGGGAAATTAACTTCTTAAACTACGTGAAAATATGAGGTATCTTATTATCTCCAAGTAAGGCGGACGGTATGGGAAACAACTCACAATCAAGGCAGACACACAATCAGGTTGATCCCACTCCTTTTGGCTCATCAGCACCAAACTACAATAGAAACAAACCTTCCCCATAACTCACGGTCAAGTTCCCATTTGAATCTCCTTAGTACGTACCAACATCCTACAACGACATCACTTAAAACTAATGGGTCATCCTTCCCAAAGCACAAAACTAAAGTTTATAAACAGTTCCACGTCAAGAAGGGTTTGGTGACTAACAAATAATTTCCTCTACACATAACTATCCACACAAACAACACACTTATAAAAAACATTCACTTAAATGCATGAAGTAAAAGAGATAAAGTCTATCCTACATGCCCAAACTTCCTACTCAATCTCACCACATGTTATGAAAGCAATAACACATAATAACTTACTTTAACTCCTTGCATACCTGCACATGTAAGTAAATAAAACCTTTATGTTTTTCAACACTTTCGATTTTTGGAAATTACTATTTTTAGAAATTTTCCATTTTTTATTTAACATTTTAAAATAAAAAAATTCTTTTTTCCCAAAATAAAACTAAGGGTACTAAAATAATAATTTATTTTATTTCAAAAACTAGGCTTTGATACCACTTTGTAACACCCTGGAATTTTCTAACTATTTCCCAGCTATTTCCGGAAAATATAATATAAATAATAATAAATAAAACAATGAAAATACTTCCTACTTAACTAGGAAAAACCAAAGAAATAACCGCCACCGTGATAACGACTAAGGCTATTAACAAAGTACTACAGCAGAAGTCTTCTTACTTTTAAAAAAACATTATAAAAACTTAAATGAACTTTCAAAACAAGTTCAAATAAATTTTATTACAACTTGGAACCGAAACATCGGCCCTTCAAAACGAAAAAGGCTTTCAAAACTTCAAAATCAAGAGTCAACAACAAAAACAAATAACATGTCCAAACAAGTAACAAAAGCAACATTGCAAGCGCTCAACACTCAATTCCCGCGTGATTGACTATCCCCACCTTAACCCACTAGCTTTCTCTTTATTCTAGACTTCTACTCGCTATCGAAATGGGTCGTCGTAGGGCCAAGTCAAAGACAAACCTATGCACACAAAACACACACAATCAGCAAAGCAGTGTATATGAACACTAAAGACTATGCACAACAGCATGAAAAACTTAACAAAAAGAATAAACATCACGTATTACTTACCATTATAGATTAATTATAATACTTAAATTTTGGATTTTGCATCGAACGGGTTTCCTTTCTCAACATTCGCCCTATTGGGCACTAACTTGGGAGCAACTCCAAGAAGGTATTACCTATGTCACTTGAAGTGGCGGAAATCCAACTCATTTATAAATATTAAAGAGTACAACATCTTGTAGCCCGATTAGAAGTTACAGATTACTATTCCCATAACTCCCTCCATTGTTCAAACTAAAGGTATATACGTTCCAAGAGTTTTGGTGCGAATCTTCTTTCACTTTACCTGATTGTACGGTTTCATAACTGTGATGAAACGCATAAAATGACATAAGAACATTCAACACAACCATCATCAAACACCTATTGATTATCTTGTTTATCATGTGATTCTAATATTTATTCTGGTCCTTTATTTATTTAAACTTCCCTTTACCACACATAAACTATGAGTGGCTAACTAAGCTCATTAACCTTCTATAAAACATGTGAATAAATATTCACTACTACCTTTCTTGTTTATCAATTTATCAAATTATCAACTTAACTGCTTTTCTTTCTTTATTGACTATTAGTCAAAACCTTTCAGAATAATCAACATTCCAACATCAATGATCTAATAACACTGCTATAAAAACGGAATGTGAAACTTAATAGTCAATTCATACTTTTCATA
Source organism: Suaeda aralocaspica (assembly GCA_016808085.1). Classification (NCBI taxonomy): domain Eukaryota; kingdom Viridiplantae; phylum Streptophyta; class Magnoliopsida; order Caryophyllales; family Amaranthaceae; genus Suaeda; species Suaeda aralocaspica. Next base: position 96,377 of record PYUH01004023.1, read on the forward strand.
CGATTATGCCAACATAACTTCTCATGCAAGTCATTTAGTTGTAACAAATCAACAACTTTCATTTCTATAAAATCTAGCACCAAATTAAATTACTCTAGCATGAATCCTAATTGCATGTATGCCTTTAGTACTTACGTACCTTGTGTTATAACGATGATCCGCCACTACATCTAGAAATTGCTTATCTCAAAGTCTCCTACAAAGGAAAAATCGGAACTAATTTAAAACCTTATTGACTAAATTGTACAACAACTCTAAACTAACCTTTTACGTTAGAAACTTGTCCAAAACCTTCCCTATACAGTCTCTATTCAATTCCATACTTTATTTTATCGTTTCCTTTTTAAAACAATTAATATTCAATAATTTTCTAAAAATGGCAGATTTGAAAAGTTACTTATAAACTCTTTAAAACCTTTCTAAATATCATGATTTGACCTTAAAACAATATACTTGTGCTCTAAGATCATCATGTGATGTTTTCATGCCTTCAAAATAATTATAAATCATTATTTCATGTGCTACTATTTTTTTATAATTATGCAAAAACACATGACAATAAAAATTCCCTGCATTATTTATTAATTCAAAACTCTTTGAAACTTCATGATTCATCCATGAAACACTTTAAAACCTTATAATACAATCATACTTATATTATGCATGAAAATTTATTTTTCATACTTAAAACATGTTTATAAATATTTTTACTTCTCTTTATTTATATTTACAAATTTTGACAACTATAATTGTAAAACCCTGAAATTTCCTAACTTCTTACTTCTTATTTTTCCGGAAAACATATTAAAATTATTAAGGATTATATTTATTAAAACTTCTAAATATGGAAAAACCAAAGTATTACGGCCACCGTGATAACGGCTAAGGCATTTATCAAAGTACTACTGCGGAAGTGTTAAAACGAAAATAATTTAAACCAAACTTCAAAACAATCTCAAAATAAAAATCAACTTTAAACTTATTACACTTCGGAATCATATTAATGGATCTTAAAAACCAAAACCAAAACTAAAAGTCTTTAAAAATTAAACAACATCCAAAATAAATATTAGTCTTCAAGCAACAAAATAAAGTAAAGCTACAAAACATAGCAAGCGCTCTTACTCCGGCCCATCATGAAATGACTTATGCCAACTTTTACCTACAGCTTTTCTTTTACTAGACAACTTCTCACCACAAGTGGGTCATTATAGGGCCAAGTCCAAGACAAAGCCATACACACAAAACAAATAGTCAGCAAAGCTGAGTACATAACTACTAAAGACTATGCAACAACCAAAAGAAATAAAACATGCACTCGACTTACCTTTAACGACCTTTTTGCCTGTACATTGACTCAATTAATTTAATTATTATATTTAACTTATGGATCCTGCATCGAATGTGTTTCCTCCTTAAAAATCATCGCCCTATGGGGCACCAACTTGGGAGCAACTCCAAGAAGGTATTACTATGTCACATAAAGCGACGGATCGCATTAAAAATATAAAATAGTACAACGTCTTGTACTCCGATAAGAAGTCATAATCACTGTTCCATACAACTCCCCCATTGTTCATACTCAAGGTATATACGTTCCAAGAGTTTTGATGCAAGCCCTCTTACACTTTACGTGATTAACGAGTTTATAAATGTTATGACTCACATACAATATCACATAAAGACATGCATCAAATCAAGCAAACCAAATTAATTATCTTCAATTTAAGGTGATTCAGAATTAATCTCATGTATGTCCTTTAATTAAACTGAACTTCCTTTACCACACATTAACTGTGAGTGGCTAATTTTGACCACACATTAAACTGTGAGTGGCAACATGTCTAGAATAATTGCTAATAGCTTCTTTTAATCAGGTGAATAAAAAATCACAACTACCTTTCTTGTTGATTAAGTAGTTAACCAACTTATAAATAACTTCCTTTTCTTGATTCATAAACTATTGGCCAAATTAAACTGATCATGACATTCCAATTCAAGCTTATAAAAATTCATATTACTATTTAACATGGAATGCCATCATACTTTAAGAACATGCTTCTAATAAACTTGTTATGCACATAAATTCATGATTCAAAACAAGCATACAAGATTTCATGTAAACAAGAATTGTTCAAGCATGCATTCTAACTCTTGTGTTTGTCTTTATTAATTAGTACTTACGTACCTTGTAAAGTAACGGTGCTCCGCCAGAACTTCTAGAAGTGGAATAGTTCAAAGTCTCCTACATAGGGAAAAACTGAAACTAAATTAAAACCTTGTTGACTAAATTCTACAGCAACTATAAACTAATTTCTATATTAAAAACTTATCCAAAACATTCTTTATATGGCCTATTCAATTCCATACTTCACTTTACTTTTCTATTGTATGACTACTTGGTTTTCGAGACTTATTTTTGCTTTATAAAACCTTAGTATAATTTTATGCCACTTTAGAAAAGTGGAAAGCAATATAAAATTACCAAAACTCCTTGAGAAGCTTCAAAAAAACCATAGATCAATCATACACTACAAGAAAATCGCTGATTAGCAACGGACTTTTTCCGACGAAACGAATTTCCGTCGGAAATTTCCAAAATTTCTGAAGGATTTTAATTCCATCGCAAATTTCCGACGGATTATTATTCCGTCGGAAATTTGCGATGGATTTTACACCATTCCAACGGAATTCCAAAAGTAGTAGATGAATTCAATTTGTGACGGAAAATTCCGTCCCAAATTTGCGATGGAATATTTTTCCGTCGCAAATGCCTTTTACAATTTAAAATTCCACAAACCCTACCTATATATAAACCCCAACCACCCTCATGACTCCCTCGCCTCTCTTTCTCAGTTCTTTCTTTTACTTTCTCAGTTATTTTCCGTCCCAACCATTTTTCTTTCTTTGTTTTCTTCTTTTCTTTTACTTTCTCTCTTTTCTTTCTCTACTTTCTTTCTCAAATTACCAGAATTCCATATTCGTTCAAATAGTCAAGATTTAGTTTTTTTAGATCGAATTTGACCATACAAACCCTAGATCTAGGATTTTTATGGTCAAATTCGACCAAACAAAAACTTTGAAGGTTGATTTTATTAAGGTAAGCTCTTGTTTTTAGATTTATTTACGGTTTTTTGGTTTGTTTTGTTCGTTTTGGGTGGATTTTGGTTCGATCTTTTCGTTTTTGTGGATTTTGGTTCGTCTTTTTGGTTTTTAATGGAATTATGGTTCGATTCTTTCATTTTTGGTGGATTGTGGTTATTTGGGTTTGTTTTTGGTGTTCATATGGTGGTTTTGGGGTTATGTTTTCCACTTTTTGTGGTTGAATCGTGCAGGTTTTTCGGTGTTTGTGGGGTGGTTTGTGGGTTTGTGGTTTATGGGTTGTGGTTTTCCGCTTTTTGTGGTCGAATCTTGCGGGTTTTTGGGTGTTTGTAGAGTGGTTTGTGGGTTTGTGGTTTATGGGTTGCGGGTTAGTGCTTCGTGGGTTTTGGGTGGTTGGTGGGGTGGTTTATGGGTTGTGGTTTTATGATTCGTGGGTTTTGGGTGGTTCATGGGGTGGTTTGGTGGTTGTGATTCTGGGTGGGTGGGGTTTAGTGGTGGTTTGTTGAAGTGGTAGGGTTGCTATTGCTGCCTCATCGCCTTTTTTTTTTTTGTTTCGTTTTCCGACGGAATTTTTTGTCGGAAATTTCCGAAGGATTTCCGGCTGTCGGAAATTCCGTCAGAAATCAAACAAACCAGATCGTCGGAAATATGTCAAAATTCCGTCGCAAATTCCGACGACCCATTTACGACGGAATTTACTCCTTTAGCGACGGATTTTTTCCGTCGGAAATGACCCTTTTTTTTGTAGTGATACAATGTATTACTTAATTTATATGATCAATTTATGCTAATTACATACTTTAAAAGCCTAATTATTTACTTTATAAATTCTGGATAGCATGTTAAACATGCTTATAATCGCTTTTAAGCTTCATAAAACATACTAGAACTTATATGTAACATCATAGAATTCATATGTGATCATACTAACATAATATGAACACTTAAAACTTACTTTAACTTATTTTTATAAAAATTTCAGATTTATTGATTAACTTTAAAGTCATGAAAAACTTATAAAAATATCATAATTTCATGGTAACTACAATCAACTAATATAATTATGAAACCAATCTATACTTTAGAACAATTTTTCATAAGCAAAAACATGATCAAAATACTTATTCAATTGGATTTCATGATTATAAATTTTGGAAAGCAATTTATTTTATTTTTAAAGCCTTTAAAAATCAACCTAAACTTCATAAAATCATCATAAATTCACACAACAATAATTCATGATCATAATATTGAAGTTTAAATCATAAAAACTCATAAAAATCATAACTTGCATAATTTATAAACCCTAATCTAAAATTTCATGAACAACAATTTTCATCTTTGCTTTAAAACAATTCATACTTTATTAAAACTTGATTAAAACTCATAAAAGCATGATTAAACATGAATATGAACATGAATTTGCAAGATTGAATTAAAAAGGAAGAAGGAGAAAAAAAATTTTCATAGAATTTGCAGTAAATTTTTTTTCTCTGATTTCCAAAACTGCAGTTTTTTTTCTCGGAAATCAAAACCCCCTTTTTTTTCTCTCTTCTCTCTAAATTTTTTGAATCCTAATGACTAGTATGAGCATGAAAATCTGAAATTTTGGGTTTTAAGGGGTATTTATAGGCCTCAAAGTAGGATTTTGAAAAGCCCATACTAATCCTAACAAGTGGAAATTACCTTTACGATCTTGCCTCAAAATAAATTAGTAGACCGTTGAAAATTCTATTTTAGAAGTCTTTTAAAATATTTTGAAAACATAAAATATTATTTATGACCACAAATAATTATTTTTGATTAAAACTTATTTATTATTTATTTTACTAGTATTAATTTTTTTTTTATTTAATATTCCTATTGAACATATTTTTTTTTTCAATAAAGCTATTAAAATCATACGAATAAATTACAAAAATACTTTCTTAAAGTACGTGAAAATGTGGGATATTACAATAATTATTTGATTAAAAACCTTTAGAAACCATCCTAAACTTCATAAAATCATCATAAATTAATTTTCTAACAATCCATGATCATCATACAAAAGTTTATGTAACACCATTGAATTTCCTAACTTCCTTCTGTAGATTTTTTCGGAAAGTATTATAATATAAATAAAGAATAATAATTATAAAAACTTCTAATTAACTAGGAAAAACCAAAATATTACCGCCACTGTGATAACGGCTAATGCTTTTACCAATGTAATATTGCGGAAGTCTTTAAAAACCAAAACAAAATTAAAACTCAAAACGAAACTTAAAATAAAGTTAAAACAAACCAAAGTCAAAACCAAAAGAAAACCAAAATAAGGCTTTGTTCTCCTCGACTTATTTTTAGCAAAAATAAGTTCAGTTCAGCAAAAATAAGTTCAGATCAGCAAAAATAAGTCCAGTTCAACAAATATAAGTTCAGTTCAGCAAAAATCAGTTTCAATCCTTAATAAATTGTTAAGGATTTCAGCAAACCTAAGTTCAATTCAGCAAAAATAAGTTCAGATAAGTAAAAATAAGTTCTGTTCAGCAAAAATAAGTTCAGATCAGCAAAAGCAAGTTGAGGAGAACAGGGCCTAAATCTTTATTACACTTCGGAACCACCTTAATGGCCCTTCAAAACCAAATAAACTTTAAACCTCCGAAATAACAGTCAACATTAAATAATAAATAATTAGCAAGTTCAATAAGCAATTAAACTATGAAAACTACGATGCAAGCTCTCTCACTCCAGCCCAGCATGAATGACTTATGCACACTTGTACCTGTAGCTTGCTCTTATTCTAGAAAACTACTCGTCATCAAGTGGGTCATCGTAGGGCCAAGTAAAAGACAAAGCCAAGCACACAAACACAAACACAAACACACACAATCAGCAAAATTGAGTACATAAATACCAAAGACTACGCAAAACGTGATTAATAATGAAAATAAAATAAAAGTATAATACACATACTTCTTATCGTTGACAACTATTCACCTGTGCATAGACTTAACTCAAACAATATTACTTAATATATATTTAAACTTTGGATTTCGCATTGAACGACTTTCCTTTCCTTTAAAATCGCCTTATTGGGCACCAACTTGGGAGAAACTCCAAGAAGGTATTACATATGTCACATAAAGTGACGTAATTCCAGCGCATTAAAAATATAAAAGAGTACAACATCTTGTACCCCGAGTACAAGTCATAGATCTCTGTTCCATACGACTCCCCCCATTGTTCACACTCAAGGTATATACGTTCCAAGAGTTTTGGTGTGAATCCTCTTTCACTTTACGTGATTAACTGGTTTAACATTGTTCTGACTCACATACAACATCACATAAAAACATACACAACATCAAACAAAACCATATTAATTATCTTGAATTTAAAGTGATTCTAAAAATAGTCTTGTGTGTCCATTAATTAAACTGAACTTCCTTTAGCACACTGATGAGGGACAGTCGTATACCTATCAAAATTAACATACTATTCCAGCTAATGTAGATAGGGAAGTAGGGATCGAATCCACAGGGAAGCAACGAATTTCTACTAACTCTAAAAAACTATTCTGCCGTAAGGGGCCTTTGAATTGGGTTTTAACTAATGAACTAATGAATATTAAAGAAGAAATTAAATATGAAAATACATCAATAACAAAGCCCAGGACATCGGTTCACCATAGACCAACCAATGAATTGAATAACAGTCAATTACCAAATTATTGACTTCGTGAACTAAGGCTCACTAATTCTCTCGAATCCAGTGCCCTTCAAAACTCCTCTAATGGCTCTCACTCACTTAGACTTGTTTGTCTATTATCCCTGTGATCTAATTGTGGTAATCTTACCTCTCGACATCGATTTCGACAATAACAAACTACCAATTAAACCTGGCAAGAATTTAACTGAAAGCAACATAAATTGATAATATGAATTCAGAAACATCAACAATTATGTTAATTAATCATGAAACAAAGCAATGGAAACGATCCATGGATCCCCTAGCCCTAGAAAAGAAACTACAAACACATAACTAAGAATGAAGAAATCAAATCAACAAAAGAAAACTAAACTAGAAACATAATTAAAAACTCACAAATTATCAAAGAATAACGAAACCAAATCTAAAACATAAAACTTGGGCATAAAAGAATAACAAAACTAAAACTAAAAACAAAAACTAAAACAAAAACTAAACATGGATTAAAAGAATAAGCATTAAAAGTTGAATAGAAACCTGAACTTTTATTGAATTGAATGATTGAAAGAATTCCACAAGAGTCACTTCTAGAGAGAGAAACTAACATAATCTAGGTTCTAATAATAATGTGGTGTGTAAAAAACCTAGGGTAGAAGTACATTAAATACAAAGTCGGAAACAGGGGAAAACGAAGCCAAAATCTTGTAAGAATCACTGTGCCCAGCCGTCCGAGCATGATTTACTCAAACCGGGCACAGTGCATGTGAACCGGGCACAATGGTTAAGGGGCCTTTAGGCTTCCGACTTCGCTCATAAGCTCTAAAACTCGACTTCTATGCTTCCCAAAGGCTTCTAAATCACGTCCTAGCTTCCTTATAGCTTCTCAAAGGGATCAATACTCCTACTAACTTGTCCTCAAGTGTTCAACATAAAGCGAAAACCGACACGAAAGCGTCAATTCTTGTAATAAATGACAAACCGAGATAACAAACACTAAAAGGAACTAAAGTTAGTAGAATAGGCTCAAAAGAGCCTCGTTAGAGCCAAAAACCAATATAAAATGGGAACAAATAATTAATATAAAATATACTTATCACACACATTAACGGTGAGTGGCTAACTAATTAACTTTTCCTTGGCCACACAAGCAGTGACGGGAGTCAGAGAACGCCCGATGAGTTATATTGGGAGGCATCTGGTGGTCGTAGCAAGAAAGGTCGCGTGAAGGGTCTTGGTAGTGGTGCGGACCTGTATTACAGCTCTTCAAGCTCTTCGAGGAGATCTGGATCATCGAAGCAATACACGCCATCTGTGCTTTCTCAAATGAAAGAACATTTAGAGAAACATGTGGAGAAGGTGCGGGAGGAGGTGCGGGAGGAGGTGCGGGCTGAGGTTGAGGAGAAGGTGCGAGCCGAGATTGAGGAGAAGATGCGCGCCGAGTTTGAGGCAATGCAGAGGACACAGAAGGAGTTTATGGAGCAGATGATGAGTCGATTCGGTAGCGACAGTTGTTCACCTTTCCAAATTCAGCGTCGGGACTCACCAGACGACGACGGCAGCGGCGCCGGGCAAGGGATGCAGCTGTAGATAGATATCTTGTTCCATATAACATACCTTAGCTCCATTATTATCATTGTTAAACTTTAAAACTATGAAACTATTTAAGCCGGAAATACTTTGTAGGCATATGTTACATTTGAAATATATAATTATCGGAAAATATAAATTGTCCTTATTTGATTAGAATACATAACGTGTCAGATCATACAGGTTCACAGGCACAAATACAAATAAGAAATCAAAACATTAAAAATCCGTCAGCTTTTTTACGACGGAATACACCGTTTGCGACGGAATTTTGCGAGGGAAATTCCGTCGCAAAATTTGCGAGGGAATTTTGCGAGGGAATTTGCGACTGATTTTTCTCTCGTAAGATTTGCGACGGAATTTCCGTCGCAAAAAAAAGATTTGCGACGGAATTGTCCATCGCAAATTTTGCGAGGGAAAATTCCGTCGCAAATGAACCATGACTCCGTCGCAATGATGGAAGTTTACGACAAAAAAATTAGCGACGGACCTTTAGCGACGGAATTCCGTCGCAAACTAAATTTTGCGACGGAATTTACCGTTTTTGCGACGGAATTAGTCCGTCGCAAAATTGAGGTTTTCTTGTAGTGATATAATATTTGCTCATTATTTCGTGTGAATAAAAATTCACTAACTATATTTTTTGTTGATATAGTAACTAATCAACTTAAATAACTTCCTTTCTTCTTCATTAAGCTATTGGCCAACTTTAAAAATAAATTTAACATCCCAATTACTCATGATAAATTTATAATATAAGAATCGTACTTACATACTACGGAGTAGCATACTTCTCATGCAAGTCAACCAAACATCAATTCATGTTCACATTCATAACACATAAGTTCATCAATTAAGCATGATTCTACTATTATTCTTGCCTTTAGTACTTACGTACCTTGTAAAATAGCAGTAATCCGCCACAACTCCTAGAAATCAACTAACTCGGAGTCTCGTACATAGAGAAAATTGAAGATAAATTAAAACTTTGTTGACTAAGTTCTACAACAACACTAAACTAACTTTTGATGTTGGAACCTTGTCCAAAACGTTCCCTATATGGTATCTATTCAATTGCATACTTTATTTTAAATTTTCCCATTGCAAAATATTCGATTTTCCAAAAAGGGGAACTTTTATAAATTTCTTAAAAACACTTAAAAACCCTTCTAAATATCATATTTTGATCATAAAACACTATAGCCATGTCCTAAGATCATCATACAATTTTTAGATGCATTAAAAATAATTATGACCACTTATTTCACATGTTACTATTTTTATTGTGCATGAACACGTGTTAATAAAAATTCAAAGATTTATTTATTTATTCAAAACTCATTAAAAACTCAACTAAACATCATAAATCAAGCATAAATCATCATCATACATCTAATCCATGCTTCAAAATAATTTTTCATAAAGTAAAACATGTTCATACTATTTTTTACTCTTAGTTTTCATAATTATAAAAATTGGACAGCAATAATAACCAACTTTAAAACCCTTTAATCTAAACTTCATAAAATCATCACAAATTCATACAACAACAATTCATGATCATAATATTGAAGTTTAAATCATTAAAAACCATAAACCATGAATTTCATAATTTCATAAACCCTAATTTAAAATTTCATGATCAACTGTATAAATTCATACTTTAAACATAATTATAACTTTATAAAACATGATTAAACATAATTATAAACATGAATTTTGCAAGATTGAATTAACAAGAAAAGAAGAGAATTTTTTTTATATAAAGGTCCGAAAATAATACGAATGAAGGGGAGGAGGTGGCGCAAGGTGGTGGCCGGTGGTTGCAGGCGGCGTGCGGTAGCAGCGGCGCGGCAGGGGATGTGTATCGCCGGCGAGCTAGACGGCGAGGAAGAAAACGACGCAATTTTTTTGTTTTCGAAAATTTTACTGATTTTCTTTTTTTTCCTTCTTCTTTTTTTTTGGAAATTTTTCCTATTTTCTTTTTTTTTTTCCTTTTTTTATTTGAAATCCTAAAACTTCAAATTGAAAATTTTCTTTTCTTTAATATTTTTATTGAACTTAATTTCTCAATAAAAATACTAAAAACATACGTGCAAATACGAAATTAACTCCTTAAAATACATGAAAATATGGGGTATTACAGTTTAGAACATTAAAATCATAAAAACTAACAGTTTACTTGAACTTTATAAACCTTAATTCATAATTTGATAAATAAACTTTGTACAATTAACATAATTATAAATTTCAGAACATGATTATGAACTATAAAACTAGATTAAACATAATTGCAAAACATGAATTAAGCAAGAATGAATTAAAAAGAAAAGATGACAGAATTTTTTTTAACTTTGGGTTCGAAAATACCAAGAAGAGGAGGAGAAGGGCTGGCGAGGCTGGCTACCGGTGTGGCAGGGGACCAGCGGCAGGTGGGGATGGCAACGGATCTTGGACCTGCCCCAGATTCGTGGATCCAGATCTGTTTTCATGGATATGGATCTTAATATTTTGGACCCAATGGATCTGGGTCAGATATGGATCATATTTAGAAAAAACGGATCTGAATATGGGTCTAATGATATCCAGATCTGTTTACCCATTTACCCATTTTTCAAATAATGTATAAATACTTTTTATAAAAATATACATGGAATGTATACTATGGAGTACGAAAGGCGTCTTTACCTTTTTTCTCAAACTTAAATTATTATGATTTTTTCATTTGTCAAATTATATCTCTTTAAATTATTATTTGAAATTTGAAAGAGGCAAGTAATTGTGTTTGAACTTTTCATATTATATGCTTGAATTAGTCGAATTTGATTTGAAAGATCAAGTATAAGACTTGAATTTCTTTGTAGAAGTGACTATGCGAGTAAATTTGCTTGATTATTGGAAAAATTTTATCAAAATTAGGAGGACCCATTTTGGACCTGTTTTGGACCTAGATCCGTAGGATCCAGCGGATCTGGACATGGATCCTTCCTTTCCATGCCCAACGGATCTGGGGCAAATATGAATCCATGTCTGAAAAACGGGTTTGGATATTGATCCATCTAAACTCTACCCAGATTTGACCCATTGCCATCCTTAGCGGCAGGTGGCTAACAGCGTGCAATGGTGCCGACGAGGGATGTCCGGTGAGTGAGGGCGAGGGTGAGGGTTTTGGGGTTTTCGAGCTTTTTTTATTTTTTATTTAATTTTTTTTTTTTTTTGTAATCCTAAAACATAAAAGCTAAAAATTAAATCAGCAAATTTTGATTTAATAGGGTATTTATACGCCCAAATTAGATTTCGGTGAAATTACAAAAATACCTTTAATGAATGAAATTACTTTTATGCCCTTGTTTTCAAACAATTAAGGAAACCTTTTAAAATTCAAAATTTAGAAATTTCTTATAATATTTTATAAAATTTAAAGTGACATAAAAATAACTTATAAACTTTATAAAACATAAAAAAAATTATTTTAAGTAATAATTAATTAAATTCTCTCCCTTTAATTTATTTATTTAACTTATTTTTCAATAAAAATACAAAAAATACTCTAAATAATTATGAAATTAAATTCACAAAATACATTAAAATTATACGGAGTATTACAACAAATCAACAATTATGGGAGGAAAATTGTAAACAACATGTGAGATCCACATACCAAAATGGTAATGTAGTAAATAATATAAGATTTCCATTTAAGGTACATATGCATGTAAAAAATGACAATGTATCATAATAGTGTCTGAACTGCACGGATTTCAACGGTAGTAAATAAATAAAATATCTTAATCGGTTGATTGAATTGCAAATGAAGGTTTAAATTAATGTAATTTTTTGTTGACTTTGTTATTCGATTCAAGTACATTGCATTGACGTTCTTGCAAAATTGATGTGCATAACATTGACGGTCGTGCAATGTGTATGTGCTACACATGTAGATGGCAACTTGTCGGAAGAGTAAATAAACAATAAATAAATTAAGCATAAATTTATTTAAATCATTTGATTGTAGCATATTACGCGCAAATAACACATGGAGTAGTAAACACCAAGTACTTGAATTAACCCATCTTTCAAGAAGTGCTACACTTTACGTCTTTAATACTCGAAATTCAAATTAAATTATTATCCATATAATCTCAGTGACCAACAAATGGATTCAAATTAAGCATGATAATGGAGTTCATTTCTTCCATCAATCACACATGGAAACTTTGCTTAATATTAAGCTTATTCGGGAGTTTATTATTCCTTCTTCTTAATCAAAATAACCAATTTACAACATTCTCACCTTTTCAAATCACCACTATCGAGTTTGATTCGTTCCATAATGAAACAGTAATGTCTGTTAATTATACCTCTAATAGTAATGAGAAACAACCGAATTCGACACAAATCAAATACAAAACTAACCCCGGAATCCCTTTGAATTCATTTGAAGAGCTTAACAACTATGCTACTAGGAAGAAATGCAACATGTTTGAAGGGAAATGGGTATATAACCCTGATAATAATCCTTTGTATGATATGAATAAGTGTCCATTCATTGAAGAGAAGATGAGCTGCCAAAAGAACGGAAGGCCAGATTCTGATTATGAGAAGTGGAGTTGGGAAGCTACAGATTGCGATATACCATTGTGAGTATGTGAGTTTTTTTTTTATTTTAATGATATTATTATTATTATTATTATTATTATTATTATTATTATTATTATTATTATTATTATTATTATTATTATTATTATTATTACTACTACTACTACTCCATCCATTCTTAATTAATTGTTTGATAAGCTTTGAGTTGCACATATGCCAATGCACCAATTTGAATTTAAATAGCTTTTGTTGCGTATATGTAAAAATTATAATAATTGAATATTAATAATGTACTAAGTAAGACGAATCAAATAAGATCCCATATGATTATATTATGTTTTATATATTGAGAGTAATTTAAAAGATTCTCCTATCTTATGAATAGTGTCAAGATTCTAAACGTATCAAAAATTTAGAAACGGATGGAGTATTATTTTAAATTGTTTATCTTGAGATTGTATTTTACACATTAACTCATAGAATATATAAACTATTCTTATATCTAAACTATTAGTTATATTTTTGGTTGAGATGTTGTTCTAACATGATATCACCGCCAACGTAATATAAAGGTCATAAATTCGAATCTCGATCATACACCTTCTATTTCTAAGTGGTATTATTTAGCATTGCAATGGATATGATCACTTTTAATTAAGTTGATCTTTTAGTATTAATAAGGTATTTGGTAGGAGGGATAAAAACAATTGTAAGACCATTTATAAAAAGGGGACAAGTGTCCACCAATTTATAACAATAAAAAAGTAAAAAGAATTGTTATTTAAAATACAGTTTTTAAGAAATGATATATAAAGGCATTCTAAGGGTCTGTTTAGTTCAGCTTAAAATCCGTTCAGTTCAATTCAACTCCGTTCATTTCAGTTCAGCTCAGCTCTTCCCTTATTTTGTTATTCATTAATCCTTCATAAAAAACTTTCAGTTTATTTCAATTCAGCTCAATTTAGTTCAGCTCCATTCAGTTCTGTTCAGTTCATTTCAGTTTTTAGTTGAAGTAAGCATGTCCTAATTGTTACACAAATAAGAACATAGCCTAATGGAAGAATCTTGAGGTTTTATAACAGGTCGTACTAATAATACTCCATTCTATCAAAAAAAAAAAAATACTTCATCGGTTTTTATTTACATGCTACTTTGGTTTATGGATCGATTTAAAACTGCTTTATAAAATGATTGAGTGAAAATAATTGGGATATTAAAAAAGAAAATAACAAAAAAAGGGTGAAATAAGAAAAAAAAATTGTAAGAAAAATAAGGATAAAGTTGTCAAAAAGTTTGTGTGAAGACCACATATCAAAAGAGGAAATGTAGCAAATAATTTGAGACTTTCCGTAACAAATAAAAAAAGGGATAGAATAATACTCTAACAAAAAACCTAGAATCAAACGTGTCAGCAGCATTTTCTTCCGTTTTAACGTGTCAGTAGTTGGGTTCTAATTAGCTTTTGATCCTAATATTTTATTTTAGGGATTTTGTTTTATTTGGTTGTTACTTGTTAGAATTCCTAATGAGCGCGTTTTACATACAACCTGCCACATCTTAAGAAAACCATGCGACCATGTCATTTAACGGAAGTAACAGAGTCAAGGAGTCGTCAAATAAAAAAAGGAAAACTACCATTACTAGCCAAATTCTTCCGTACTTGCTCTAACTAAGTAAAATTTATCAAACTTCATCAAATTCATCTTCAAATTAAACTTTTTTGTGACAGATTCATTTGGATCTCAAGCTATTTTGAAAATTTTCCAAACCATCAACAATCAATTGAAGTTGAATTATTATTATATCTATGAAGGTTGGCGAGATCGAAGAATAAATGATGAATTTAGAACTGAAAAAGATAGATCACCCCAGAAATTGAAGAAAACATTAGGATTCAAAATAGTGAAGTACAAGGTAAATCAAAATTAATTTGAGCATTATATTGACGTTAAGACCTTAAAAAAAAACTAATTAGATTGAGGATTTTTGGTCAAGGTTGTACTTTCAAGGGATAGACTTGCAGAAGCTCTCACAACGAACCATAGAGTGTTGAATGATTTAGAGTATATGTATGATACATCCAAGTTTGATCTTTGATAATTTACATGGCAAAGGTGAGTTAATTTGTCAAAGAAAAGTATAGCATGCAAGAGTCGTATCTCGCGACTAAGGAGCAAATAGCCCCCGTTGATGCGGGCGCATAGGAGTTTTGTGCGCCCGCATCAGACCTCCAGAAGCCCTCTTAAGACTGAGTTTTAATAAAACGCGGGCGCATAGGAAATTTATGCGGGCGCATAAAGGCTTCAGAAATGGTTGTTTGGGCTTTATCCGTTGCTTCAACGGTAGTTATATGCTTGTGTCTCTTCATGCTTATAACATATATGATATAAATGTGTCGGATGGTAGAAAAAGAGGTTAATAACTTCAGATTTCTTTCATAATCAAAGTTTTAAGAGTTAGTTTCTTCAAAAGTTCATCATCATTTTTCACATTATTCAACTTTCTAGTTATATACTTGTTCTTCATTGTTCTTTGTTGATTAGAGCATCATCAAAGAAGTTATTATTCGTTGTATCTCAAAAACTTATTTCATGAAACCCATGCTCTTGTGATAGGGGTGAAATATAGTTTTTTGAAAGTGAGTACACGCATCGAAGGTTCTCTTTTCGTTGTTATTTTTTGTTTTCAAGAGCAATTTCCCTAACAATCTAAAAACTATACTCTTATTTGTAAAAATGGCAACCATTAGAGAATTGACTGCAAATTTCAATAAGTTAGACAAGTTTGAATTTGTTGGTTTTCGACGTTGGANTTGGTTTTCGACGTTGGCAAAAGAAGATGCACTTTGTTCTCACCGCACTTGGAGTGGCCTATGTTTTGTCAACCCCGAAACCAATGGAGGAGGACAACGAAACCTTGGAGACTACAAGGAAAAGAAGCAAGTGGGAGAATGATGATTATATTTGTCGTGGCCACATCTTGAATGGTATGTCTGATGATCTTTTTGATATTTATCAATTTTATGAATCCGCAAAAAGTTTATGGAATGATCTAGAGTCTAAGTATATGCAAGAGGATGCTTCTAGTAAGAAATTTCTTGTAAGTAACTTTAATGTTTATCGCATGGTAGACTTNATCGCATGGTAGACTCAAAGAGTATTATGGATCAATTTCATGAATTGCAAAGACTTGTTGGCAATTTTAAACAACATGATATCAATGTTGGTGAAACTTACATAGTGTCTTCAATAATTGATAAGTTACCACCATCATGGAAAGATGTAAGAAATTCTTTGAAACATAAGAAAGAGGATATAAACTTAGAACAATTGGGTTCTCATCTTCGTATTGAAGAGGGAATTCGGTTGCAAGATGGACAAAAGGATGCAAATCCTAGTTCTACCACCGTTAACATGGTGGAGGATGATAAGTCCAAGGGTTCTTCAAACCCAAAGAAGAGGAGTAATGACTCCAAAAGTGACAATAAGGGCAAAAAGGTTAAATATGAAAAGACTCCACAACGTGGATGTTGGATTTGTGGCAAGCCCGGTCACTTCAAGAAAGATTGTACCATTCGGAAAAAGAGGATGAGCAAGAAGAAGGGAAGTGGCAACTCTAGCCAATCCCAAGAGAAGCAAGGTAATGCTTGTGCACAAATATCACTTAATTCATCTTTGGATTATGTGTGTGTGATTTCTGAAATCAATTATGTGCAGGATGATTGTTCATGGTTTATCGATTCGGGAGCATCAAGACATGTGTGCAAGGATAAATCTCTATTCAAAACTTTTCATGAAGTTGGAAATGGAGAAATGCTCTACATGGGAAATGATTCTACGGCAAAAGTTCTAGGTGTAGGACAAGTAGAATTGTTGTTTAGTTCCGGGAAAACTCTTACTTTAAGAGATGTTGTTTATTCTCCGGAACTTAGGAAGAATTTAGTCTCCGGTGCTACTTTGAATCGATTAGGCTATAAAATGGTATTTGAATCAGATAAGTTTGTATTGTCTAAAGGTGGTAGCTTTATAGGACTTAGTTATCTTTGTGATGGAATGTTTAAACTTAGTGTTTGTAATACTTTGAAAGACAATGTGTGTTTATTAAATGATGATTCCTCTCTATGGCATTGTAGACTTGGACATGTTAATTATAGAAAGCTTTATCATATGTCTAAGCATGATTTGATACCTCCTTTCAATCAAAACATAGAGAAGTGTAAATCATGCATGTTGTCAAAGATCACAAGAAAACCATTTCCTAATTGTGTTGAAAAGAATACTACTTTGCTTAGTTTGGTACATAGTGATTTGTGTGATTTTCATAGCACACCTTCCTTGGGTAACAAAAAGTATTTAGTAACATTTATTGATGATTATTCAAGATTTTGTTATGTCTACTTATTGTTTTCTAACGATGAAGCCCTTGGCAAGTTTAAAATCTACAAAAATGAAGTAGAATTGCAAATAAATGACAAAGTTAAAAGGCTAAGAACCGATAAAGGTGGTGAATACTATAATCCAAGTTATTTCCAAACAATAGGAATTATACATGAGACAACCGCGGCTTATACACCACAACAAAATGGTGTTGCGGAAAGGAAGAATAGGACTTTGCAAGAAATGGTGAACACCATGTTATCCTATTCGGGTTTGAGTGAAGGTTTTTGAGGTGAAGATGTTTTGACAGCTTGTTATATATTAAACCGTGTTCCTATGAAAGGAAATGTGGTAACCCCATATGAGCTTTGGTATAAAAGGAAACCAAACTTGAATCATTTCAAAGTTTGGGGATGTAGGGCAATTGTAAAAGTGTCGGAACCTAAACGTAAGAAGTTGGGTGAAAGAGGTGTTGAATGCATTTTTATAGGATATGATAGTCATAGCAAATCCTATAGGTTCTATGTTATAGAACAAAATGACTTTTGGTCGGTTCATACAACTATAGAGTCAAGAGATGCAATTTTTGATGAAACTAGATTTTCATCAATGCCTAGACCAAAGGATGTAATTCCTACTATCAATGCTCAAGCACTTGATCAAGGTACATTTGATCAAGGTTTAGAAGTTCAATCTCAAATTGAGAATGAGGCATCAACCTCAACTCAACCAAGGAGAAGCAAAAGGGCAAGAAAAAAAAAATCTTTTGGCCTGGATTTTCATGTATATTTGATTGAAGGATCAAGGGAAGATATCTCCAAAAAGTTTAAATACATTTTTAATGTAGAGGATGATCCTTCAACCTATGATGAGGCAATGAGGTCTCAAGATGCTCCATTTTGGAAAGAAGCAATTAATGATGAGATGGACTCAATCTTGGGAAATAATACTTGGATTTTAGCCTATTTACCTCCAAAGTGTAAACCAATCGGATGCAAATGGATCTTCAAAAAGAAAATGAAGATTGATGGAACTATTGATAAGTTCAAAGCCCGGCTTGTGGCTCAAGGGTTTACTCAAAAACCGGGTATCGATTACTTTGATACATATGCACCCGTTGCAAGAATCTCCACTATAAGGTTACTAATAGCCCTTGCGGCAGTTCGTAATCTTGTGATCCATCAAATGGATGTTAAGACAGCGTTCTTGAATGGAGAATTAGAAGAAGAGGTTTACATGAAGCAACCGGAAGGCTTTGTCATTGAAGGACAAGAACATAAAGTTTGCAAACTAGTTAAGTCTTTATATGGGCTAAAGCAAGCACCAAAACAGTGGCATCAAAAGTTTGATGAGGTAGTATTGTCCAAAGGATTCAAATTGAATATATTGGACAAGTGTTTGTATAGTAAATTTGATGACAACGGTAAAGGAGTCATCATTTGTCTATATGTTGATGACATGTTGATTTTTGGAACGGATTTAGCACAAGTAGAGTTGACTAAATCCTTTCTATCGTCTCATTTTTCCATGAAAGATATGGGGGAGGCGAATGTCATCTTGGGAATAAGAATCAAGAGAGAAGACGGAAATTTAGTCTTGTCACAATCTCATTACATTGAAAAAGTTCTCAAAAAGTTTAATGTCAATGAAACCGCTCTTGTTTCAAGTCCTATGGATCCTAGCATAAAGTTATTACCTAATGAAGGTAGTGCAGTTTCTCAACTTGAATATGCAAGGGTTATAGGATGCTTAATGTATGCAATGACAAGTACAAGGCCGGATATCGCCTTTGCGGTTGGTCAATTAGGTAGATTTACTCATAATCCTAGCATGGAACATTGGCAAGCTATTCATCGTGTATTGAAGTACTTGAAGAAAACCATAGATTTAGGTTTGTCTTACAAGGGTCATCCTTCGGTTGTAGAAGGATATTCTGATGCAAGTTGGATCTCCAATAGAGATCATTCTTCCACTAGTGGATGGGTATTTCTATTTCGGGGAGGTGCAATATCTTGGACTTCCAAGAAACAAACTTGCATAGCGGACTCTACTATGTTATCGAAGTTCATAGCATTGCATTCCGCCGGCAAAGAGGCAGAATGGTTGAGAAATCTCATGTGTGAGATTCCTTTGATTCCAAAGCCGATTTCTCCTATTGTAATTCATTGTGATAGTAGTGCGACTTTGGCAAGAGCATATAGTCAAACATATAACGGTAAGTCTAGACACATTGGTGTTAGACATAGTTATATAAGAGGACTTATCAAAGATAGTGTGATCACAATTGACTATGTGCATACTAATTTCAATCTAGCGGATTGCTTCACAAAAGCACTAGCTAGAGAGAAAGTTGAAAGGATGGCAATCGGTATAGGATTGGAGCCCTTAGTTAATCACAAGTGAAAGAAACTTAACTTGATTCCAATATTACATTGAGACTCAAGTTCAATAAGTTTAATTATTTTATATTGATGATTGGGAACTTGTTTATTCATCCAAGGTAAAGTTCCGGACTGTGATGTTAAAGGAGGTTGTTTATCTTAATAGATCTTGACATTGTGCTTTGTCACAGGAGCATGTTAAGAGATCTACCTATGTAAATGCGAAGTTTGGCCGCTTCAAGAAGCTAAGGGGCGTAGCTTTGATGCATTTATGAATAGATACGGGACACATGGCTAAAGTGTCGAGTTATTAATGAAGAACAAGTAATTTATCTTGTGTGTATGATATCTTCAAGTTTCCATTATGTATTAAATGGTTCAATTGTTTTACAACACCATGAGATACGGATTATTCGAATGTGTATTATACTAGGTGAAAGTTCAAGTCCTTGTACACTTTCATTGATGCGTAAGATTGTATATGTGTTGATGATGATAATGATATTTTCATAATTATATACTCTAAATGGTGGAGGAATATTGAATGATTTAGAGTATATGTATGATACATCCAAGTTTGATCTTTGATAATTTACATGGCAAAGGTGAGTTAATTTGTTAAAGAAAAGTATAGCATGCAAGAGTCGTATCTCGCGACTAAGGAGCAAATAGCCCCCGCTGATGCGGGCGCATAGGAGTTTTGTGCGCCCGCATCAGACCTCTAGAAGCCCTCTTCAGACTGAGTTTTAATAAAATGGGGGCGCATAGGAAATTTATGCGGGCGCATAGAGGCTTCAGAAATGGTTGTTTAGGCTTTATCCGTTGCTTCAACGGTAGTTATATGCTTGTGTCTCTTCATGCTTATAACATATATGATATATATGTGTTGGATGGTAGAAAAAGAGGTTAATAACTTTAGATTTCTCTCATAATCAAAGTTTTAAGAGTTAGTTTCTTCAAAAGTTCATCATCATATTTCACTTTATTCCACTTTCTAGTTATATACTTGTTCTTCATTGTTCTTTGTTGATTAGAGCATCATCAAAGAAGTTATTATTCGTTGTATCTCAAAAACTTATTTCATGAAACCCATGCTCTTGTGATAGGGGTGAAATATAGTTTTTAGGAAAGTGAGTACACGCCTCGAAGGTTCTCTTTTCGTTGTTATTTTTTGTTTTCAAGAGCAATTTCCCTAACATAGAGTGGAGATGGAGATGGAGGAAGAGGCAACAAGATTCAAATAGAGTAATTGAATATTAGTGCTTCAAATGTTGAGTTAGGGAGATTATGTAGAGTTAATGTTTCATATTTTGGGACTTTGGGAGTTCATGAAATACTATCAATTTTGACAAGTATGGGTGGCGTATCAACTAGAAAAAATAATTTAGAACCTGACCTCCAACATGGATTTCCTTGTATTGACTTCTTATGTGCTCTGAGAAGTGTTCTTGTTTCATTTTCTTTTTTTTTCTTTGTTAGCTATTCATTTACTTCTTAACAGTGCATATTTTGATGGATTACCAACTTGTTTTAATAAGGGTTACTATCTTAGTTATGTTGGGGGTTACTACTACTTTTTTTTTCAAGTTTGAACGTTTACTAATTTAGTTTTGGAGGGATTTTTATTACTAGATTACATTTTGAAGGGTCACTAACAAAGCTTATTTTTGAGGGTTTATCTTTAGATTTTTAAGAGTTGCTAGATTAGTAACCCCACAAAAAATTAAGTAACTTGCAACCCTTTCAACAAAAGTTATAAACCCCAGAAAAAGTTAAGTAACCCCTCCAATAAAGTTTAATAACTGCTGAAAAAATTAAGTAACCCCTTCAACAAAGATTAGTAANCATTCTTATTTCACGGACCTTTTTATCCAAATGCCTCTTTTACTATTTTAAATAAATGAATAAAATAAAATCATAATAAAATAAAATAATAATAAAATAAAATAATAATAATAATAATAATAATAATAAATAAATAAAAAGATGTTTCAAAAACGTAGCGCAGTTAATTTAGTCACGCTGACAACTCAGCGTGACTAAGCTAACAGCGATACCCTAGTAGCGTTGTAGGGTTCCCTGCGCTACTCGCCCAGCGCGATTCGGCGTACCACGCTAGCAGCCCAGCGCGATTAGGGTTCCCACGCTGTTATAAAAACCCTCATTTCCTTCGTTTGTCAACACATATTTTTTTTAACTCACTTTCTTCCTCATAGTTAAATAATCCGAGTATTGCTTTTAACAACCCCTTTTTTTATTATAATTATTTATTATTTTATTTGCTATTTATTTTACTAAAAAGTGGCTACAAATTTTAATAATATCGAAACAATAATTCGAAACTCCGCCCAAATTAATACTCGACGAAGACAATCTTCAAAGGAGAAGTGGTACGTTTCCTGAGAGCCCTAAAAATCATGTTTATGGACTTTTAAGTTGTTGTTTCACTATTTATTTACTGCTTTATCACGTTATTATTGTTAAAGGACTTAAAATTGATTGTTTGCAACGCTTAATCAAGATAATTCTTTCGGACAAATCTAATCATGTTAGGCTCCCTAAATTGATTTTAATAACGGTTTGAGTTAAATTAATTAGTTTTTTTTGTGATTCACTAACAATTTAATGCCTTTTTTTTTGTGAATTTTGTAATTGATATTTTTGTGTGATTCTAAATGTAATTTTTGTATGGTTAAGAGGAAACTAGTAATGGCCGCCTATGGGCTAACCCGACGCACTCCGTCATGTTAGTACCTTCGCCCCCGACTCCAATCTTTGGTTCGATCGACCACAACTTGGAGTCATCCCCATGGGATCGGAGAGGATTTCCGTGCAATTTAGACAAACGTCCCTTATTCGAGTCCCATTCGTATCTAATCTAAATACACGGTTTATGAGTTTAGTTCCTAAAACTCATTGGCGACTTCTTATTAGCATCGTCCGTATTTGTATATTATTATCTCACTCGAAAAAAAAAGATAATAAAAAAAGCAAAAAAAAAAACACAAAAAAAGCGTAGTGCGACAGACTTTTTCACGCTAACGTCGCAGCGTCACAAAGTTTGCCGCGCTGCACCTGCAGCGTGACAAACTCTGTCATGCTACCACGCCAGCGCGACTGAAATTCCTGCGCTCCCGTTTTTTTTTGCAAAATACTTCTAAAAAAGTCCATTTCACCTTTCCTTAAGCCAATTTTTTAGGTCTAACTTGACATATGGACGGTTTGGGAAAGGTGACCAAAAAAAATTTGGGACCCTAAAATCCGGGGTCCCTACAGTGGCTACTTCATTGGGGACTAAAAGAGGGTGAGACTTGAAAATTTTCTCTCAAATTATACACTTATTATATTTAGAACATTTGCATTTTTTAAGTCATATTGCATACATGTAACATACACTTGGCCTCCATGTGTTTGAAACATGCCTTAGGATTACCGTGATACTTCTACATTTCGGGGAGGAACTATTGACTTGGTGGGGCCCATGGTCTCTAAGCAACCGAGCAATTAGAACTTATCGCCAACTACATCAATTTCTAAAGCCGCCCATGGTACTTAGATGGGAGAAACTTCATATCTAACGGTTATTATACCGCAAAGTGTTGGAGCACACTCCTTAGATGTAGGACCCTTTTGACTGACCATGACTGACCGTAGTTTGACTATATTATTTAGTAATTATTTGCTTCCCTTTTGTTTTATAAAGTTGCTTGTTTTGCTTTTTATATTTTGTGCATATGTAGATTTTCTGAGGTTTTCAAATCAATTTTAATCACAATATATTATTAGCTACCTAAATTAATTGATTACGTAAAATATTTTCCATAATTTTAAATTATATTCTTTGATATCATTTGATTGCTTGGAAGATTTTTATGCACCAATATATTTGATTTAGTTAATAAAATATTGCAAAAGATATTATTAATCAAATCCTTGATCTTCTTAGGATTTGATTAATAGAATCTTTGATTAAATAGAAACTAACTTATACACTTAACATTTATTAGAAAATTCAAATAATATTAACGATTTCAAAAATACTTTAACTTTTTGAGATTTTTAATATAATTCGAATCTTTTGGAAATTTACTAATTAATTCCTTTCATTTAGAATTTTATTAGTTTAATTCCAAATTTCTAATAAATCTGACTATCTCACTTTCCCTTGTATTATTTTCAAAAAACCAAACACTTAAAATAATTTTTTTTTAAACTCAAAAAAAAAAATCCATCAAGGTTAATTATGATATTTATATTTTTTATTAATTTTTTATTTTTCCTATGAGCTTCCCATCAATTAACCTTGATTGTTATAACTCTAATTGTTGAGTCTCGTTTCTTTTTTCTTCTATTTTTCTTCTATCTTTTTTTGTCTTCCCTCATCATCTCTTTGTAAGGATCCAATAATGATAATCTGAAAATTACTAATTGCTTGACAATGCACGATTTTGATCAATGTTTTTAATGACTCACATACAAATAACATCATCACCAATCTTTCAAAAGTTCGGTCTAATAATAGGCTCATTTAGGCCTAAATAACGTATATATGGGCAACATGGACATGAATCCAAACCCATTAAATACAAATTTAATGATAACTTAGCAAAAATCAATAGAAACTTGCAGCATAACTAACTCTACAACGCTACACAAACAGCGCAACTCTTCTAATTGCGCTACACTGTTAGCATCGCAAGTTTAATAACGCTACCTTGCTAGCGCTACTTCTTTTGTCACGCCACAAAGCTAGCCNTTGCTAGCGCTACTTCTTTTGTCACGCTACAAAGCTAGCGCTAGAACTTTTTTTGCGCTAAAAAGTCATGTATTTGAATAGTTTTGATGAATATGTAGTATTTATTTGAAATTACTCATACACATTTAAATCATAATTAACCCCAACTAAAAGGGTTTTAAGTTATTTTAGAGCCCGTTATGGTTCAATAAAAACCCACTTTGGTTTTTTTTCAACATTTTATCTATTAACACATACTGAATGGACACATTCTTGTAAGTGCAATCATTATAATATGAAATTGCAAGGGTTACTACATATTATTGGCATACAAAATGATGAAAAAATGCCTAATTTAAACAAAAGAAAATTTGTTTGCTTTAGAAAGTGATAATATGTGCTATATTACTACTTTTTTCTAAACACTCCATCCCACCTTTGCATCAAACGCATCATTCTAAGTGTTTCAATTATGAGCCCATGGTTCAACCTACTCCTAAACGTTTGCTTTAGAATCTATTGATCAATAGACCCAAGGTCTATAGTTTGGACTTNTTTGGACTGAAATATAATGAAGTTTCAATCAATTATGGTAATTATTTAAAATTCTTCAAATGCAAGCTCAAGAAAATCCGAAGAACATTATTCAAGACGATGTAGACGCATACATACAAGAAACATGATTTGGACCAAAACTAGAACTCCATTCACTTTCCTAGTTTAATTTCTCTCTTTTCTTTTCTTCTTCTTTCATGGTAGATTTTGAGACTTATGCAGCCAAGTATCATTTATGTACTAATCTCAACTATCAATAAAATGAAATTCATTTCATCTTCAAATTGTACATTCTCTCTCTACTCATCATGTCTTGCTTAAACAATTACAAGTGAATGAACTCATCAAGTTGAGTTAACCAACATGGCAATCAAGAACAAGTTAAAGCATAATTGGCATAATATAGACTACGTTGTTCATATCAAATGCATCCTCAATTTGACGCATCCACACCTTGAACAACTTATTCTATATTTTACATCCTTTAAATTAAATGTGTCAATTACTTAATTAAGTTATTAAAGCAAAGTGATTCAAATAAGTTCTCTTTTGGGAAACAAACTTTACTTTATTAACCATAGACTCATTCATCACGAGCCTAAAAGTTTAATTGAGGCTCTATTTAAGTCTCAAAAATTAGGGGCTCACTTCAAGTCCACTTAGTGTTTATTTAAAGATGCAATACAACAACATAAGAGGCACCTTTGAAACCCTAAAAGGTCCCCTTATCTTGAATAACCTATATTATGATCCACTTTCTTGGTAGCCCGTTTGCGCCTAAACACATAGCTTGTTTCTTTCAACCTACATTTAACTTAGCCTGGGGATGGGAATGCTACGAGGACATAAATTAAAAAAGCAACTCCATAAAGCAAATATATAATGTTAAAGCAGCTCTGATTTTCAATTCAAACAAATGGAAATGCATGAAAAGTTGTCAACAAGTAAAGTTTTAAGTAATAGAGTTGCTCAAGTTTAAGAACAAGTTTGTAGCATAGTTTGGGTTAATTATGGGTATTTGAGCCTTCTTTTCCATTTCTTTCTTACACCCTAAGCTTAGCCACGATACAACCCTGAAAAAGCCCTCCTTGAGGTGTAACAAAATTGCAAAAAACTTGTGTCTATACCTTTAACACATCAATAACTCAGAAGCAAGAGCTACGTAAGACCTGATTCCAACTCGAATTGGATACGTATGCAACCTTTCATAAGGTGTGGTCTTAATAGTCCTACATCTTAAGGACAGGTAACATGAGTAAAATTTTAAGGGCCCATGAAATAAAAGTGGTCCTTTAAACACAAGACTCACCTAAGGTCTTGGATACTGTTTTATTTTAGGACGCACAACCGTCCTTAAAAGAAAATTGCCTTAATGTCACATAAAGCAAGTCATGTTCTTCTACACATATCATCCTTCTTTCCTTTTTTCACACATACTCTTCTTCATCAAGCTTCTTTCCTTTCTTTTGCTCATCATCATCAACTCTTGTAGTGTCATCTTTTGACTCAAACACTCACATACCTCCTGTACTCATTCCTTTTTATTCCGCAAAATCATCCAAC